>JAOXOE010000632.1:1797996-1847787 GCA_028565055.1 Phoeniculus purpureus | reverse complement strand
GATCACCTAGACTAAGTCACACAGGAACTCATCCAGGCGGGTCTTGAATATCTCCAGTGAAGGAGACTCCACAACCTCCCTGGGCAGCCTGTTCCAGCGCTCCGTCACCCTCACTATGAAGAAGTTCCTTCTTAGGTTGATGTGGAACCTTCTATGGAACATGCTTAAGCGTAACTGATATGTAAAATTGGGACAGATTTTGCAAGATAAATCTTTGTGAATGTGTTTTCAAAAGCTGTAATACATTTTCATGCTTGTATTTAACTACCTTGTCATATTTTTGTATGTATCTATAACCATTTACATGTACTAATCAGTTGTCATTATCTCAGGCCTTGAATAGGATGATTGCTGCAATCAATTGCTATACTCTCGTTAAACTTCATAGATATTGCATGTTAGCTCTTGATCTTAAATATTTTAGTTAGTTGAGCCTTCAATGTCATCTATCATCAATATCATCAATGTCCAAAGAAAGGCAATGAAACTAGTGAATGGTCTGAAGGACAGGTCTGATGAGGTGCTGGGGTTGTTTAGTCTGGAGGAGGTTCAGGGGAGACCTTCTTGTTCTTCACAATTACTTGAAAGGAGGTTGTAGAGAGTTGGGGGTCGGTCTCTTCTCCCAACTAGCAATAGAACAAGAGGAAATGGCCTCAAGTTGTGCCAGGGGAGGTTGAGATTAGACATTAGGAAAAATTTCTTCCCTGACAGAGTGGCCAGGATTGAAACAGACTGACCAGGAAGCTGGTGGACTTGCTGACCCTGGAGGTGTCCAAAAAACATGTAGATCTGGTGCTTCAAAACATGGTGTAATGGGCATGGTGAGTTGACGGTTTGGACTTGGATCTTGGATGTCTCTTCCAACCTTAATGATTCCATGATTCTACCTTCACAGCTGATCTCCTTGTAGGTGTGTTCACCCAAGCGGTAAGGGACTACTCCTTTTCAGTAGTTCTTGCAAATGGAGATGTTAAAGGTGTCACATGAACACAATACCCCAGGGATTACCCTGGGACATTGCTCCAATACAGATGAGGACAGGGAATGACAGATCCTCTTTTGCCACCACGTAGAGTGCAACCATATAAAATTTGGTGGGGAAAGTGGTGCTGAGAACAGATAAAAGTTGTGCAGCTGTGGTGGAGGGGCTCTGTTCACACAAGAGCATAATACCTCACGGATTCTTCACTGCTCCACATTTCTTAGTGTTTTAATACAATTTCTTCTTTCAACATCAGTTGATGGCAGCTTTCCTGTTCCTCTTTCATAGCTGTGTTTAAACTTGTGTTCAGCAGATTTTGCTTCCCCATGACAGATGTGACATTTCTCTCTCTCCTTTTACAGCCCAGGAAAACACAAGAATTGCCAGGAGGTAAAGGATCTGTCTTTGCCGCCACTGTAAACGCATTGAGCAAGGTAATAGGAGATGGAGAATATAAACAATATTTATTTTCATGGTTTTTGGGACTGCTCCAAGGAGGTTACATCTGTACTTTGCAAGCTTTGTAAGAATGGCCTCTCTGCTCAGTGCTTGACATGAAAAGTCATCTCCTTTTCAGTGAGGAGAAAGCAGAAAGGAACTCTATCTCATAGGCTGCAATACAGGAACAAAGCTATAACCAATTTTATCGCTGTGTTGGTACGAGAGAGTCTGCAAGTACGTGCCTTGCACCTCTGTTCTGTTCCCATCGTTGCTGTGTGCAGCCTTTGCCTGTTACTTTCCACCAGTTCTAGTGGGTACCGGTGCTTTCAGCCTCTGAAAGGAATGAAAAGTTGTGCCACGAACCAGGCATCTGAAGGGAAATATTGAAAAGAAAAATATTACCAATCAATTACTGTCTCATAGTCTTCCTCTATGTAAAACCACACAAAAATTAATGGTAACGTAGAATTATTGCTGACGGAGCACACTTGCAAACATTTTCTGTCTTTTGTTCTTTCTAATCTAAATTGAATCTCTGAATAACAATGACTTCATGATATGAATGAGAGAAACATCATCTTTCTGAGCAATGTGTGACTATGTGAATTCTTGCTGATTAGAGCAATAGTCAAGTGCGACGCCACCTAGAAATGCCGCTAACTAGCACGGGACAGTACTTTACCAGTGCTGCTTTTCTTCTAAGACTGGCTGCACTGAGTTTGTATATAATAGCAACACTTAAATTATGAGGGACTTGTTGTGTCCAAGGCTACTTCCACCCAGCCAAGCCTGTGTCCAGCTGTATCATCAGTGCAAGAGGTGGGGTGTCACTTTTTACTTGCAAAAATTTTTCTTAGTATTGTCCTGTTGCTTTCATGGAACTATCATGCTCATGGATTGCTTAAGAAAACTACTGAATGTTGAAGTAAATGGAGAACTTTACCAAGGTTAACATGACGTTAACAGAGGAACATGCTTTATTTCTTGGTATGTATTAGCCAGCTGATCCAGAGGGTTCTGCAGACCATAAGCCCAGAAAAGTTACCCATAACATTCCACAAAAAATAATTTATCACAGTTGATATTTGTCTGGAACAAAATATTGTTTCATAAATTAGAAATTACTGTATGGTGTCTGTTCCTTCCGTTCAAAATGTGTTACATGCATAGTGTTCATGGTGAATGAAAAATCATTACAGATGTTGTCTAAAAACTCTGATTAATTCTTAGTACCTTTTCATTTTCCTAATCTTAATTAAATCTGTGCCTGAAGAGGACACATGATGCGAATGAAAAAAATCACCTTGTATAAATCAAAAGCAGTGATATGAAATCAACCCAATCAAGATAAAACTGTGAATTGCATTAAAGATCTTTTATTTATCCTCCAGCTTTTTGTTTAATAATTTGAAGGGACAGAATCACTGTTCAGCTTGTGAGGGTGAATTCTGCAGCTCATACAGAGGCCTATTGTGCAGTGAGATCTGCACTGCATGAGGTTTTCTGAGTAATCCACTGTGCTTCCACAAAGCTAAGTCCTTTTACTTTGCATCCATCCTAGTTGAATCACTCTGCTTCCTCAGTGACTGACTGATACAAAAGACCCCCTTTCTCGTTAAGGTTATTTTTGGCTGTAACCTGTTAACTGATGCAGCTCACAACTTCCTACATGATTGTGTAGGAATACACGAAGAGGTTGGGGCAGGGGCAGAATAACAAGAGATGAGGGAAGAGCAAAACCACCTCAAATAAGCCCCTCTGCCAGCCTTTTTGTGTGATGCACATCAGCCATGCCAAATCGGTGCAGTACTGAGTAAAAATGCTCAACCAAGACTGAAGCACTGCAATATTCAATTAAATAAAGTTCTCTTAATTAGATCAGGTTCAGGATCTGATTATCAAAATCATGATTTTTTATGGCACTGGCTATGAATTTGTTACATTGTGCGATGTCTTTTTTACAGGAGAAGTCACACAATTTCTAATTTCCGTTGGTTAGGCTCATGTAAACTTGCCTTGAGTAATAAAACCTGCAAGAGTTTCCAGAAGCTGCTTTTCTTCATTTGACTATGTCTTCAAAAAACTGGTCAACTTCTCTGCATGCTCCAAGAGAGGTGGAAAGATCTTAATTTAGTTTCTAGGGGAAAATTAAATTTTAAACAGAATTCAATAAAAAAGAAAATGACCATCAGCTGAGTATCGTTTTATAATGAGCGTCAGCTTAGCTACTGCAGATTAAGTGCTGAAATCCAAGGTTGAAGAGGCTTCTTGTTGCCCAGATATTCCAAAAACTTTGTCGTAGAAAGAATATACCATGTGTCGGTGCTGCACATGCTGTATTTTCAGTGGTCCTTTATGTGTAGGAAAGTGCCTGAAGGCACGATGCTTTAACTTGGTTGGCCCTGAATTGGTTGGGAAGTTGGGTCTGTGACTGCGGCGAATACCTGAATGCCTGCCAGTGTACTGCCATTTCTTAATTTCTCTTTGGTTTAGAATAATGAGTTAATTAAAACATTTAATGTGAATTAATGAGAAGTTTAAGGTAGTCTTCTGGGGAAGTTCATTTTGAGCAAGGTTTTATGGAACTACTGATTGTGGTGGGTTCAAGACCACAATTAAACATAAGGGAAAAGAAAACAAAGCAGTAAGGTCTTGATGAGATCTCGGATAAATTTGCCAGACCATGGATAGCTTAGGGAAACTGGAAAAGGGTTTATTAACTCTATAACTGAATACAGAAAAGAAGAAAAGGTTAAGTAATTAGTGCACACAAATTAGAAACTGTGTCCCAAATGCCATCACATATTCTGAGAAAAATACAATGGGAGATCACCATCGTATTGGTCCTTAGGTCTTTTTTTCACATCAGAGATCTGCAGGAAAAGAGCATGTCAGTCATGTAGAGATGAGTACCACCACCCTCTCTATCATTCATGCATCACCCCTGTCTGCGGTACAGTGGCACCTAGGCTGTTTGCAGACTGGTGAATTCTTCAGTTCTTCAGCGTAGCTTCTCCAGCTCACCACTCTTGGGACAGCCTGATTCCTCAGCGTCTGAACTGCATCCCTTGGTGCAGGAGACATGCTTTCAAACAAATAACCCAGACTCTGTCTTTCATGCCCAAGACTTGAGAATTCTCAAGTCCTTCTGCTTTCTTCAGCTAAGCATGGAGGAATTCTCTCCAATACAAAGGATCCCCCAGTCTTCCTCAGCGACAGACGTGACGAACAGTCTCTCTTCCTGCTGATCAGGGCTCTCTAAAATGGTGGCGGCTGCTGCATGGCCCCAGCCACGTGTGGGACCCAAGTTGGAGACCAACCGCATGGCTGCCTCAGCAGGGCCGCCCCTCTACTCTTAGCACGTGGCCGAGAGGGTTTTCCAGGACCCTCTCCTCTTTCTTTCCTCCTATCTCAGATCCAGGAAGAAGAAAGAGGAATTCTTTAGCTTACCACAAGGCTGAAGTCTGCTCCGTGTGGGGTTTGGTGGTAGATCTGCACCAAAGTCTTGCTGCTTCGGTCCGTGCCATCAGGTCTGGGCCAGGCCAGGGCTGTCCCTTCTGTGCCAGGGTCTGCGCAGGGCTGGGCCGTCCTCCCTCACCCTGCCAGTTACAGGAGTGGAGCGGACCTGACCCGGTGAGCGCCCTCTGTCCTGGGGGGGGGAGCTGCTGGAAGCCATCTTCCCCCAACACACCACCCCGGGAAGGGGGGTAGGGGGTTAGCACGGGGCTGTAGCCCCTGTGCTGGGCTGAAAGCCCTCAGCAAAAAGAGGCAGGACCAAGATCACTGTCCCCTTTTATCTGCTCACCTAGCAACACCCCTTAAGGGCAGGTACTTGGGACAGTGTCATCTCCCCCAAGGACAGGTCACTGGGGGGAGGGGGGTCCTCCCAAAGCAACCAAACTTATTTTTTTCTTTATGGAAGCACAAATCTGTGCATCTGAAAATTCTGGTAATTTTCAAACTGCAACAGAAAAGTACATTGAAAATTCGTAGAGATTAAGACAACCCCATAATGAAGCATCATGTAAGCCACAACAAGCAGGAGTGAGCTCTAATCTAACCTCACCATACAGTTCTGCTGTCAGGCTAGTGTTCACAGGAAGCAAAGCTAACTGTCAGTGTGGATTGCTTCTGCTTTCTGTTAACTGACTCAGAAATTACTGTCTGTGTGGCAGAAAACATGTCCTTACAGGTTTTATAAGGCTTTGCACCAGAGGCTATAGCCAGCATATATGAAGTGTCCTGGGAGCACCTGTGGTGCTCAGCAGCATCTGTTGGGTCATGACTTGCTTATCAAAACTGTGTGTGTTTGAGTGCCATCCTATGCTCCACTGTCCCTTGGAGCCAGGACAGCTGCCCTTGCTGGAAGAGCTAGTACGAAGAGTTGGGACTTTTCCCTCCAGGTGTGGGAAGCAGTTGTGGTAGCCTGACTTTCTCACAGATCATGCTGATGCTGTTATCAGGAGATGCGTGTCGTCTTGGGCTTTGTGAAACTTGACAGATAAGCAGAGAGAAGTATGATGTGTTTGGGAGGATGGCTGTTTTTACAAGATAAGAGTGCAGTTACTCATGGGAATAAGGCCTTCCTCCTTATGAAAGACATGCTGGTGCATGTTCGTGTAATGGATAACTTCTCATACGTTTTGGAAACATTGGCTTTTATTACTATAGTACTACAGCAAGCAAGGCAGGAGAGGAAGGCTTCTCTGCTGAGCAGTTCCACCACTAGCAGTGTACCGTGGCTCTGTCTGGATGGACAGAAGTCATTTGACTCCCAGCCTCTTACAGACAGGAGGCTTCCAGCTGCTGGAAGCTGAGCTGTTTGCTCAAGGTGGATGTTTGGAGGAGGTTGGTGGGGTATATGCTTCTTGGCACCCTCCCTGAAGCACTTTAATGTATTCATCCGAAGGTCACAGAATCACAGAGTTACTAAGGCTGGAAAAGCCCTCTGAGCTCATCCAGCCCAGCCCAGCCCATGCCTAACATCACCACATTGGCCAGACCAGGGCACTAAGGGCCACAGTCAGTCTGTCCTTCAACACCTCCAGAGATGAGGACTCCACCACTGCTCTGGGCAGTCCATTCCAGTGTCTGATCACCTTTTGCTGTAAGGAAGGGCTTCCTAACGTGTAGCCTAGCCCTCCCCTGGTGCAGCTTCAGGCCCTGTCCTCTCATCCTGTTGCTGGTTGTCTGGGAGAAGAGCTCAACCTCTACCTAACTACAACCTCCCTTCAGGGAGTTGTAGAGAGGGAGAAGGTCCCCCGTGAGTCTCATCTTCTCCAGGCTGAACAACCCCAGCTCCCTCAGACCCTCCTTGTCAGACTTTCCCTCTAGTCCCTTCCCCAGCTCTGGGCAGTCCATTCCAATGTATGGTCACCCTTTCCATGTGGAAGTGCTTCCCAATATCTTTAACCTTCTGGATGTTGAAACTGGAGATGTACATTGGGTAGACAACCAGAACTGGTGGCTGGAACGCCTGAATTCTGTTTCTGGTTCTGACTTTGACATAGATGAATGACTTGCAAAGGGAAGATAAATTGTGATGTCCTTTCTTGTTGCTTGTAGTGATGTTTTTGTCTTTTAATAAACCTTTGAAGCTGTGCAAGGGTATGCTGAAAGGCATCTTTTACAATTTTTGTGAGTTTTTTAGGTTTGATCGGTGCTGGAAAGTTCCATGACTGATTTAAGAGCTGGAGAATAGGGAAGTGTCATAAGAAGCAGAAAGTAAAAGTGGAGCTATTTGGCATAATAATGTTGAGAGAGCCTGTGTCTTTCAAAATGTGGTTTGTTTGCGTGTAACCCAAGTTAGCAGCACACTGAATTGCTCTAAGCGCAGGTGAATTTTGCAGTTGCTGCTTCCTGAAGCGACTGGCACTTGTTCTGGACGAACTGTAATATCCTGACTTGTTTCCATCACTCATGAACAATTTCTGCAAATATTAAGATACTTCTCCCAGACACCAGAAGCTGATGCCACTGTACTGATTCAACCTTTGTTCTCCCAAGGTCCAGTGCACAGACGTTATGAATAATGTAGTCACCTCTTACTTAAAGTTCAATAGGGGTTAAACATCAACAGATGTAGTACAGGAGGTGCAAGGCTGCTTTGTTCTGTGTAACATGAACAAAATTCAAACTAAGCATTACTGTGTACATGGCATGCCTTGTGATTTATTTGAAGATAATGCTTGCAGCTGCTTTGCTGTCTGAGACCTGTCATCTTGGTGTCTTTATCTCCCTATGTGGCAGTATATGTTCCAAACTTGTAGGATCACACAGCATATGAAGGACTTGTTGCTGAAATCCAGAGATCTAACATAGTGAAATATCAAGATAATGCTGCTCAGAAGGGGGGTGGTTAGTAGATGGATTGAGATTCTCCTCCCCCTGTACTCTGCCTTGGTGACACTACATCTGGAATAATGTGTCCAGTTCTGGACCTCTCAGTTCCAGAAAGAGACAGAACTGCTTTCTGCTTTCCAGAGCAGAGCCACAAAGATAATGGAGTGGAACATCTCCCTGATGAGGAAAGGCTGAGGGAGCTGAGTCTCTTTACCTTGGAAAAAAGGAGACTGAGGGGTGATGCAATTAATGTTTATCAATATGGAAAGGGCAGGTGTCAGGAGGATGGAGCCAGGGTCTTCTCAGTGTCATCCAGTGATAGGACAAGGGTCAGTGGGTGTGAGCTGGAACATAGGAGATTCCACAGAAATATGACAAGGAACTTCATGGTGAGGGTGACAGAGCACTGGAATGGACTGCCTAGGGGGGTTGTGGACTCAGCAGATGTGTAAAACCCACCTGGACGTATTCCTGTTCGACTTGATCTAGGTGATCCTGCTGCAGCGAGGGGATTGGACTGGATGGTCTTTCAAGGTCTCTTCCAATCCCTAATGCTCTGTGATTCTTCAGTGACTTCTTTGAGGGTTTGTTTTTTTCCCCTCAGTGTGCATACTGTTGTTATTTTTTAAAGTCAAGGGAAAACATCCCTTCCCTCAGTTTTTAGCTTTGCAGAACTTGAGACTTAAAATAATACAGGAAGCCTTTTGTTATATAAATATACTCATCCTCCAACTGGGCACTGGGTGTGCTTGATTTAGCTGCTTGAGGAATTCTCTTCTAAATTTAAACTTCATTGGCTTTGAAGCCAAAACCTGATGTTACATAGCAATTCTGACCATGGCGACTCTGCACTCCAGAGAGCAAAAGCACTGATTGCTGTGTAATGGCAGTGTAACAGAGACTGTTTAAAACAGACACCGTGGAGTAAAGAGGTGGTTTGTGGCTGGAATTCCAATCTCTGTACCTTTCTAATGATCTTTGTTTAAGCTTCTTACTGTCATGGATCCCTATACCTGCTGAATGTAACCTCAACGGAACAGAGCCTCAGTGCATGCGGTGTCTTTAAGTTGTTTGTTCAGAAATAAAAATGTGTATGAATACAGCAGGGACTTAGAATGGTTAAAACTCAGTTAAAATTAAGTTAAATTCATGTAATTGCTTAAGTTGGAAGGGACCTCTGAGAGATCTCGTTTCAACCTCCTTGCCATGGGCAGGGACACCTCTCACCAACCCAGGTTGCCCAAAGCCCCATTCAGTCTGGCCTTGAACACTTGCAGGGATGGAGCAGCCACATCCTCCCTGGGCAACCTGTTCCAGTGCCTCAGCACCCTCACAGGGAGGAATTTCTTCCTGAGATCTAATCTAAATCTACTCTCTTCTGGCTTGAAACCACCCCACTTGTCCTAGCACTGGAGTATCTCTCCAGCCTTCCTGTAGCTCCTTTCAGGTGCTGGAATGCTGCTATAAGATCCCCCCCCAGAGCCTTCTCTTCTCCAGGCTGAACAGCCCTAATATTCCTGCTCATAAAGAGGCAGCATAAATACTTGCACCAAAAGAGAAAGGTGAGGTACTAGTGAAACAGTCAAGGCCTTTCAGGCCTTGGTTAACCAGCTGGACAGGGTTAACCAGATGCTGTAATGTTTGATACCTTATTGTAAGGAGACCTTAATGTCAAAATCTCATGCCAGTTGGCATGGTCTGGAGTGCATACTGGGTGGGTAGGATGGTGTTCCTGTACTGTGTGAAAATGGGACTGAGAAATGGTCTGGAAATGAGCATTTTATGGGAAAAAGAAAGGAACAGTGCATCTAACAATCCAAATGCCTAAGAAGCAGCCGCCAGCAAAGGAGTGGTGTTTCGCATGCTGCGTTAATGTAACTTTGAATTGTAGAAGCAACAATTCCTGTGAAACCTGAAATTCCAGGTGGAGTACTTAGAGAAGTCTGTTTCTGGACCTGTGGATTCTCTTTCTTCTCAAGATGAGGTGCTGGATAACAGAATCACAGAATGTTAGAGATTGGAAGGGGCCTCAAAAGATCATCTAAGTCCAATCCCCCTGCCACAGCAGTATCACCTATGTCAAGTCGCACAGCAACGTGTCCAGACTGGTTTTAAACATCTCCAGAGAAGCTGACTCCACAACCCCCTGAGCAGCCCATTCCAGTGCTCTATCACCCTCACTGTGAAGAAGTTCCTTCTCACATTTATGTGGAACCTCCTCTGTTGTCATATTGATGTTGAACCACCAGTGCCTGGTGCAATCTGAGAATTATGTCCCTGGTCCTGATACAAGCCAGGATGCCACTGCCTTCCATGCCACCTCAATACTGGGTGTACTGGGCAGGACTTTTAGGATGCAGCCCTGCCCCTTTGTTTGCTGTGATTGTTAATGGAGCAAAAAGTGTTGGGTTCTCTGGAAAGTGTGCTGAGCATAGGTGATGTAAGGGAACTGATAGGTGGTACAAGGTCAATGAAGCTGTAAACTAGCAGGTGGTTACTTGTGTATGGAAAATCATGCTGCCAGAGGTCAGTGCTCACAATGGAGACAGAGTTGTCCCATAAAAACTAACTTTATTTGATTAAAGGGAGAGTCCACTGGCAAATATTGCCATGGGGTCTCTGAGATTGCTGCGGGGTACAGCCTGGCTTAATCCTGATTTCCTGGCCACGTGTTATCCTCCCCCTTTCCACACTGGCTGAGGTACTTGGGGTGTATGGACTGTGTTCAGGGTCTGCCTACTACACTACCCTCCTTGGCATGTCCCCTCCTTTCCATCACACAGATCACTGTGATTTTATGCTGCCCAGAGCAGAGAAGTGAATAACATTAACTCCATGACACCTGTGCATTTAACTCAGAAGTTCTAAAGTTTGCTTAAACATTTTGTCTTTTCCAGTTCCAGTCTAGCTGTCTGTGGCTCTGTAGTCGAATCAGCCCCTACAAGCTGTGTTGTCAGGTTTACAACACCTCATCCTAATTCAGTGCTTCACCCACCATATCCCTTATCTCTTCCAAACCAGATGGACCAAGTTTATAGCCCTCATTCTGCCATGTTTTATGGAACTCCAGTCCTAATTTTGTAAAGACTTCTGGTGGTGGTTGCAGCTTCAGTCCTAGAGCTCACAGGCTACATAATTCCTTGCTTTGTGTTAAAATCAGCAGAGAACCTACTTTTTATGAGGGGAAATGGCCTCAAGCTGTGTCAGGGGAGGTTTAAATGGGATCTTAGGAAGAAGTTCTTTACTGAGAGAGTGGTTGGGCACTGGAACAGGCTGCCCAAGGAGAAGGTGGAGCCACCATCCCTGGAAATGTTTAAAAAAACTAGCTAGAGCACATGAGGCCATGGTCTAGGGGTTACGGAGATGTTGGGATGAGGGCTGGACTTGATGATCCTGGAGATCATATGGTTCCATGATTCTGTGCTTGGAAGCAGGGAGATTCACCCAGGTCAGGAGCTATTTGAGCTGTGGGTGTGATTTTTTTAGTAGTATAATGAGACTATAGTGAGGATAGTTCAGCTAAGGGACTCAAGTTATCTTGTTGACAGTCTCTCTATTAACATCGTCTTTGAACCATAATTCCCAGGGTCTCCTGGCTTGTAAGTGCCCAACCATTCATTGTTCTGTTTAGGGAGGATTAAGTGGCCTTCAGCTGTCCAGTTCACCATCTGCCAGAAGCACCTTGAGTCAGTCCACCCCTAACAGGTTAAGTAATAAGAATTGAGCTTCAACAAGTTCAGCAGCAGCAGCAAAAAGTCCTGTGTCCTGGTTGAACTCCAAGAGGTATGGAGATGCCACTGGATTTTCTGCCATCCTTTAGTACAGCTTGCAGTCTCAGCAAGCAGACAAGGGTATGTGTGTATGTGACAGTGATCCCTGAGAGGTAACACAACAAAGCTGAGTCCTGTGACTGTGCACAGGGGTCAGATGCAGAAAGGGAATGAACTGAGAGCAGCCCAAGAACAGGTCAGCCAGCCACAGCACCCAGGGATTGCCAATTGGTCCAAGGTCCAAGTACAAACGTGGTCAAATACAACACAACATCCTTGTTAAATTGCTTCTGGAGGAGGAGTAGGGGATGTTGTCATCTGAGTTTCCAAAAGACTTTGGTTTGCTGGCAGGTTGCACAATTGTTCTCTTTGCAAATGATTTAAAATAGACCATTGTTCTTGCACGAAGGCTTAAGCAAGGACTGCTGGAATTAGCTCCTTTGTTAGAGGGAAGTGTTTTGTTCCGATAACTGTCTTCAAAGGAGGCTTAACTTTTTACAAGAAAAGGAAGGGACGGGTGGTTTCCCCTGGACATGACTGTGAGTCACATGTTATATGACACAGCGTTTCCTCTGGACTCTGCAATTTCTGGAGCTGAGAATGGAGGTGAGTACTCCAGGAGTACCCTTTGTGTTCATACACTTGAACATTAATCTGACAGTTCTGGAAATAATGCTAACAAGTCATTCATTGGCTTTAGATGCACCCTTTAGAATCATAGAATGTTAGGGGTTGGAAGGGACCTTGAAAGATCTTTCAGTCCAGTCCCCCTGCCACAGCAGGATCACCTAGATCAAGTTGCACAGGAACATGTCCAGGTGGGTTTTAAACATCTCCACAGAAGGAGACTCCACAGTCTCCCTGGGCAGCCCATTCCAGTGCTCTGTCACCCTCACCATGAAGAAGTTCCTTGTCATATTTCTGTGGAACCTCCTATTTTCCAGCTCACACCCATTGATCCTTGTCCTATCATTGGATGTCACTGAGCAGAGCCTGGCTCCATCTTCCTGACACTTGCCCTTTCCATATTGATAAACATTAATTGCATCACCCCTCAGTCTCCTTTTTTCCAAGCTAAACAGACCCAGCTCCTTCAGCCTTTCCTCATCAGGGAGATGTTCCACTCCATCATCTTTGTGGCTCTGCTCTGGATTCTCTCAAACAGCTCTATGCCCTTCCAGAATCGATTGGCCCAGAACTGGACACAATATCCTAGATGTAGTGTCACCAGAGCAGAGTAGAGGGGGAGGAGAACCTTTCTTGATCTACCAACCACACCCCTCCTAATCCACCCCAGGATGCCATTTGCCTTCATGGTCACAAGGTGACATTGCTGGCTCCTGGCCATCCTGCTGTCCACCAGGACCCCCAGGTCCCTTTCGCCTATGCTGCTCTCTAACAGGTCAGTCCCCACCTGTTGTTCTTGCCAAGATGCAAGACAACTCTCCAGCCTGTCCAGGTTCCACTGAATGGCAGTACAGCCTGCTGGTGTTTCAGCCACTCTTCCCAGCTTTGTGTTACGAACAGACTTGCTGACAGTGCTCTCTAATCCCTCATCCAGGTCATTAATGAATGAATTGAATAGTACTGGTCCTAGTAGTGACCCTTGGTGGACTCCACTAGATCCAAGCCCCCAACTGGTCTCTGTTTCATTGACCACTACTCTCTGGCTTCTATCCTGTAGCCAGTTCACAGTTTACCTCACTACCTTTTACCCTTGTGATCCCTCTGCTTTATATCCAGTGTGATGTATATGGCATGGAATATACCATTGATCAGTGTAGGATCCCCTGTCCTGCCTGCTTCTTCCTGCAGACACAGCCTCTCACTTACTGCACCTGAGATTAGCAGTGATTTTGGTCATTTCATAGGAACAAATACAAATTAGAGCTCTTCTGCATATCGATACATGTAAACCTCATGTTCCATCTCTTGTAGGAGCAGATATTTTAAGTACAAATACACTACTATTTCAGAAAGGGCAGTCACTTACAAGAGCTGAAAAGTAAAAGCACTGAATTAGTTCTGTTCTAACTCAAACCAGGATACCCAGTAAAGTCAGCTGTTCAAAATAGCTATTAAGACAGCAGAAGCGTACAATTATTATTTGCCAGCAGGAGCAGGTTCTGTGATCCTTCCCCTCTACTCAGCTGTGGTGAGGCCACACCTCGAGTCCTATGTCCAGTTTGCGGCTCCTCACTACAAGAGGGATGTTGAAGGGCTGGAGAGGAGACGGAGGCAGCTTGGAAGCTGCTAAAGGATTTGGAACAGGTGTCCCATAGGGACTGGGTGGGGGAGCTGGGGCTGTTTAGCCTGAGAAGAGGAGATGGAGAGGAGGCCTCATTGCTCTCTACAACTACTTGGAGGGGGAAGTTGTAGAGAGGCAGGGGTTGGTCTGTTCTCCCTAGTGGCCAGTGATGAGTGGAGAAATGGTCTTAAGCTCCACTCTGTGTCCATCAGTTGCTTTTAAAGTTAATTTCTGTTTGTATCTTCTTATCTCTGAGTCAGGCTTTCTTTTTCGTTTCACTGGAGAAAAAAATGTGAAGCTAAGATCTGCTGGAGTAATGAAAGAACATTTTTGTCAAACATGAGTATGTTTATTGTTACAAGTGAGTTGAGTTGGCCTTTGTCCTTACCAGGTGACTTCTGTTGTCTCATGAGCTGTGTCCCACAGCCTGTTGCGTTCCTTCTGATGAATGCTTTGGTTCTTCATATCTGTGTGTGTGTGCTCGATGGGAGGAATGTACAGAATTAGGATTGATTACGTCTAAGAAGTCTTTAGGTAATGAGTAATTACCAGTTCTACTTCAGAATCCCTTCTAGAAAGCTGAATGAGGTTAAGCAGATGCATATGGGGAGCTTACTGGTGGCTCATCCATCCACACTTGGTCTTACCTCTCTCCTCAGATTTGAAATAAAATGGGCTGACTTAGGCTTGACTCTGCAGTGTGCTGGAGGTACAGCTTAACTCTTAAAATCCTTCTAAAAGAGCTGTAGAAAAGGAAATCTGATGGTTAGTTCACTTGAGCTGGTATCCACCAGCTCTAGTATCCATGGTGATCTGCAGAGAAAGGAGAAGGAGCCTATGTGGCTTTTAATTCTTAAAGTAGGACTAAAGCTAGATGAGAAAGGGCCAAGCTAGACTGTTTAAGCATAGAGCTTTCTTGAGGGTTTCTTTTGTGTTGATCTTTACAACAGAAGACCTTGAAATTAATTCAAGACAAGGGACTTGGCTGGGCTGACAAAACAAGATGAAGATGTATGACTAGATGTTCAGTGTACTTCATTAGCACTTCTCCCTACCCCTCTCATCACCAGTATTTGAAGATTACTGACAAAGTTACGGACTTCTGGCTTCTGTAGGAGCTAACCATGAACTTAGTGTATTTGATACCTGGATAGCTGTCCTTGGCACATGTTAGGAACAAGGGTTGGTGGCCCTCTTAAAAAAACCCAAATACTCCTTAAAAGTTCTTGCTCTCCGTAAGGATTCATATGGAAGGATTTCCATGTGTGGCTTCTGAAAAGCCTTTGTCTGCCTGTGTTTCTTCTGCACAAATTCCTCAGTGTTACTGGCAACAGGCTGTCACTATGGAGTTCAGAGAACCCATTGCTGCTCTTTGGTTATGTTGACATCTGTTGGGGTTTTTGTGTTTTGTTTTGTTGGCACTTCATATGCATCTGACTTCACTCCTTGACACTACCTCTCTTGTGTGGCCAGTGGACTGCATAGAGTCCTTACTGTCATGTAAACTGCTGGAAAACACTCTGGCAGTGCTGCTCATCCCATCAGGTTTTCTAAGCGTGACTTCAGTCTGCCTTGTGTGGTGATTTTGTACTCAATTGTGTGGACTTCTGTCTTCTGAGGCCAGCAGCCTGTAGATGTGCTCCACTCCCTCTCATGCTCACCAGAGATGCTTCATGCCTTTCTTTCCAGCTTATCTCTGCCACCTCCTGTCTATGTGTGCAGGAGGATGCTACCTGTCTTGGTCCTGCATGTTTCCAGTGTTGAAACCACTGGATTAGGGGAGTATTAGGCTGGACATGAGGAACAATTTCTTCACAGCAAGAGCAGTCAGACACTGGAACAGGGTACGGTTTGAGTCCCTATCCCTGGATATGTTGAAAGGTCATTTAGATGTGGTGTTGGGGGATCTGGTTTAGAAGTGAACTTGGTAGAGTACGGTTGATGGTTGGACTTGATGATCCCAAGGGTCTTTTCCAACCTGAATGATTCTACGATTAAGTCCTTGGTGTGTCCTTTGAGATCAAGGCTAGACACATGTGTGCCCTTGGGCACCATTAGTGCTGTCTGCCCAGGAATTCTGGCACTGCTGCCAGCACTGGGATGCAGCCAGAAACTTTATGGGAAGGTTGAGCAATTTGTAGTTTTGCTTTGGTTTTGTGTTATGAAATAAGACTTTTGTTGTTGTGAACGGTTGATTTTGGGTTTTTTTAGTAGGAAAAATGAATTGTTCGTCCTAGCACTGACTTTTTCAGCTTTGCACTATATTCCTGAGTCTGCAAAAGTAATCCTGGTGCAAGGTTTAGCTTTGGGTTACTTGCAACCATTAACATCAATAGACATGAACTTATACAATGATTTTATTTCCCTGTTTCAGCTGTTATTTGGATAGAGCTGCCCTGAGGTGCTACTCCAGCTGCTGTAGGAAACTACAGCCCCTCTGGCCCTTCCCTCACTCACAGCTGCTGACACAACTCAGTGGAGCATGAGTACAGCTGCCAAGGGAGTGGCAATGGTGACAGCAGGGGAGTGTTTGCTCTGTTGCCTCCAGCACGACACTCACCTCTCACACTTTTCCTTTCTAGGGGCTTCCCGCACTGGGCTGGTAAGAGGAGAGGAGGGCTGGTGACGCTGCATGGCGTGGCGCTGGTGGCACGGGCAAGTTGAAAGGCAGCTTTCAGTTTGAAGGAAGTTCAGCTTGCAAAGGAGATGCTGCTGGGATCCTCAGTGTTTCAGCTTGTAGAGGCATTGCTGCTGTCTCACTCTCTTCTTGCTATAAGCATCACGTCCAGCTGGCAGCTTGAAGGAGATGAAGTTGACTCTTGTCTGCTGCCTGATCTCCATGAGTGAGTAGGTCTCCAGCTCTGGATGATCCTATTTGAGTTAAAAGGTGTGTTTGACTGCTGGTGAAGGGGTTGTGTTGTGGAACTGAGCAGGAGGGCTTGTGTACAATAAGATCTCAAATATGGCTTTGGGGGATTTTTCTTTTTAAAGATGTAACTCAGGCTTGTGGTTAGTCTCTTGCTTGTTGGTTGGTTTTTTTTGTGGGTGGTTTTGTTCGAAGTGAATGCCAGACAATCCCAGCAACTGGGATAGCAGTTCATCAGTCAGTGAGTGCCCCTGTCTTGTCCCTCCGATTGGTGCCTGAAGTCCGGTGTGTTTCCATCAGACAAGTTTATCACCTGCTGCAGCTGGTCATTGAGGCATAGTGGAGTCTGCCTGTGGTTTCTGGGTTTGGAGGTTTTATTTGCAGCACAGCAGTATGAGGTAATCAGTTACGTAAAACCCACCTGGATATATTCCCATGCAACTTGGTCTGGGTGGTCATGCTCTGGCAGGGGGATTAGACTAGATGATCTTTCAACGTCCCTTCCAGTCCCTAATGATTCTATGATTCTATGTGGTATGAACTAGATGATCTCTAGAGAGCCTTTCCAACCTCTAATTTTCTGTGATTCTATGATCTTATTTGCACATCTCTTGCGTAATTGTCATCCTGTCATAAAGATCTTTAGAACAGGATTCTTTGACTTGGAGTTTTTCTGATAGATTTGTAGTGATGTGTTGAACAATTAGTTTTACTCAGCTTTTGAGGAAAAAAACCTAAAACCCTATGTCTGTAGTAGCTGCTCTGTGTTCTATAGATTGTATATAATATTTGCGTATCTACACCCACAGGGGAGCTACTCCTGACGGTTTCAGTCTGTATGTGGGTATAGATGCTTATTTTCCAAAGCAGGGTGAGCTAAAAAAGCTTAGAGGAATAATTTTTTCCTGTCTTGACAAGCAACACTGAGCTTACTTCATTTGTGAGTTGATTTGTTTATGCAGACAAAAGAAAGCAGATCCTTGCAAAACTCACCTTTACGCAAGGTGTGCCAGTGGCTCTGTCAGGTCAATCATTAACACATCACCCTAGTGCTTTTAAAAGCTGCTGAAGAGGTTCTCTGCCTCTGAACTTCACTTTTACCAGGAGATAAGACTTGGAGATCCTGGTCTGGTGTCCCCTTGCAACTGTTGTGCTTCCTATACTGGTGAACGGGATGGTGTGGTGTGGTAGGTTATGCAGGGACAAGGACTTCCTCCCCATGCACCAGGAATCAAGAGCTTTCCCTAGAGAAGTGAGCAGCTCAAACTGAAGCAAAGCAGCAGAATGCCAGGCTGCTTGTTAAGACCAGCTCTTGCATAGCTGTTGTGCTGGTGAAACCACAGGTGGATAAGGCTTTTATTTCACATGAATCTGAAACTTGTGCTCAGAAGCAGTTTCAGGAGTGGGGAACCAATGTTTGGCTCTTTGTCAGCATAACAGGAATAGTTCTGCAGAAAATGGTGACTGAAACACGTGGCAGGGGCAGTTTCCTTCCTGGGCTGTTGCTGGTGTATGTGGTGGGAAGGAGGTTAGTGCCAGTGCGAATGGGGTGGTGGTGGGAGGGTTGTGTTTTCTCTCCACTGGCCATGGCAGCAGCTGGCTGTTGCTGATTCATATTGGTTTCTGCTCTTTACCTACCTGCAAATACTGCAACTCATTAATGAAACTTTTGCTCAGCAGCTTTGTTTCCTGGAGCCTGTAATGTGGATCTGTTTGAGCTGAGAAGTTTTGCTGTGAGCCTTGCTGTGGTTAAATCCAGAACAGGCTCTGTTCTGCCTGACTTGTGTCTCTGTAGGCCTGTAAGAAATGGATTCCTCCAGGGCTCACTTCAAGAAAGATCTTAAGGTGCTGGAGCAGGTCCAGAGGAGGAATAAGGCTGGGGAAGGGACTGGAGAGAAAGTCTGATGAGGAGAGGCTGAGGGAGCTGGAGGTGTTTAGCCTGGAGGAGACTCAGGGGGGATCTTCTCCCTCTCTACAACTCCCTGAAGGGAGGTTGTAGTCAGGTGGGGGTCAGGCTCTTCTCCCAGTAAGCCAGCGCCAGGATGAGAGGACAGGGCCTGAAACTGCCAGGGGAGGGTTAGATTGGGTGTTAGGAAGCCTTTCCTCACAGAAAGGGTGATCAGACACTAGAATGGACTGCCCAGGGCAGTGGTGGAGTCTCCAGCCCTGGAGGTGTTGAAGGACAGACTGGCCCTGGTGTTGAAGGGCTGTGGCCCTTAGTGCCCTGGTCTGGCTGCTGTGATGATGTTAGTTCCTGGGCTGGGCTGGGTGAGGGCTCTTCCAGCCTCCATAGTAACAATAACAATAATTTGATAGATAACCTGTAGAGTCCTGCCTGCATTTGTGTAAGTTGTGATCGATTGTGTTTGCAATAAGTGTCTTTTGGTTACTCTGAGGAACTTAAAGTATAGAAAATAGGTAGTGTATGAAATGGAGACTAGCAAAAGTAGCCTTGTTTGCAGCTGTTGATTGAGCAAAAGAAAAAGAGCTTAAAGGCTTAAGCTGTTCTAGTTGCCCACATCCAATGGCATGTCTCAAATGTTCTAGTTAACCTCCTGAGCTCACTGAGGTACCCATCAGGGTTGTGTCTTGCCCTCTCTCAAGCTACGTCTGCTTTAGGTCCTCAGCTCTCAGCCCGTCTCCCTCAGGCCAGACGTTTGCCTAATGGTCCTAGAAGAGATTTTCAATTTTCTCCCTGTGGATGCTTGATCCTAAGAAGAACCTTTGAGAGCACAACTGAGAAACCTGCATCTCACTTTGCAACAGCCCCAAGCCCCAAAGTCTGCCTTGTGCCATTACTTATGGCTCAAACGTTGCCTGTCCCCCAGGATTTACCCACACCGTGAAAGCTCAGAGCTGCTCAGCAAAGTGCCCTTTTTGCTTGGCTGCATGGTTTATTTTTAAAGGGCAGTGCTGGAGTTCCCACCCCTGGGGGTATTTAAACATGCCATGGACCTGGCGCTTATGGACATGGGTGGGCTGGCAGTGCTGGGTCGAAAATTGGACTAGATGATCCTGAAGGTTTCTTCCAACCAAAAAGCTGAGCTTATTAAAACACTCTTCTACTGTATGAGAAGAGAATTCAGGTTTCACTGTCTGTGTGACATGTAATACCAACTGTCTGAAGAAGGAGATATCTAAACCTGGAGGGGAAGGTGAGTCCAAACCTTTCCCAAGAGATTTGAGTTTGTCCTAGGAGTTGTCTCTGCTGGGATGTGCTCTCCAGTACTGTATCCAGTGGTAACGCTGGCTGACAGAAAGCCTCCTTCTCTGTTCTGGGCAGCTCAGCATAGCAACAGGTCCTTACTTTCAATGTTTGCTTGAACTTCTCTTTCTAGTACTTGGGGACAAAGAGGTGCTGATGGGCATCTCTATCAGTTTATTTGAGCTAGGAGACCAGCAGAGCTTTGGACAAAGCAGGGTGCCATGCTCTGTGCTCCGTAAGAGCCATCAGGGCTGTAGGGGACAGGGGTAAGAAAGACAGCTTTCTTGTAAGAGCTTGAGCTTTAAATTCAGGGTGGTGTTTGGGAGGGTGTCTGCTGTCTGTGAGTTTCTTTCTCACCAGGAAAACTGGCACGATGGAGTACTCAGGTGTCTCCAGCTGCTTTCTGTAGCTGTGGACATGCAGAGAGGGTGAAAGAATGACTGGTTAAAAACAGAAAGGCAGGTTAGGAAACTTCAGATGTTTCAACATACAGCTGAGCTGCTCTGACAACTCGCTGCTGCCACCAGAAGGGGAAGGATTTGCTTATTCCCCTGTGACTGTGCAGCCAGCTGTTCAGCCACCTAGCCCAGCACAAACCCAGAACAAGGGGAATTTTTCCTCCATGCAGCCACTCAAATGCAAGAGAGGAGGGAGAGGATGCTTCTGAAAACAGGTTTGTTGAACCCTGCTGGCACAGGTAGCCCAATCCTAGTTCCAATCCTCCTGCCTGGTGAGTTCCTGCTGCTTTGTGTGGTGACCTGGCTTTTGCAGCTTGTGAGGGAAAGGTAGGAAAAGAATTGGTCCAAGAATTCAGAGTTGTTAAAGCTAAAAGCACTCAGTGACTTTTCTCCTACATAATTCTAATTCAGTAATGCTGAAGGCTCAGGCTTTTGTTAATGTTTAATGTTGTGTAATGGTCTTCTCAGGGATAATTGAGCCATCAGCAGAGGGGCAATGTGATCAGAGAAGTTTATTTTGAGAGATTACAGAGCCTGCTGTGCCTTTCATTTCAGTGCAGCCTGAGCTGACTGATTAACAGGGCCATAATTTGGGATCCTTTCAGACTGATTCTCCTATGGAAAATCTCCCAGAGGCAGTTATTACTTTTCCCAAGGGAAATTTGCCAGGGTAAGCAAAGCTGCTGACGTGAAACTGCAAAATCATCCTGTTTGTGCTCACCTGCCCAGCAAAGCATAGGAAAACAGACTCAGCGATGAACTTCCACAGGGCAGTTCTAACTACTGTCAGTGGAAAAATCTGATGGAAGGATCATGTCAGCTGTTCTGGCTTAATTACCAAACTGGGGAGTATCCTGTGTTGGCCGTGTGATGTTAAAGTGCCTTTAACCCTCATGGCCTGGCTATTACATGAACCAAAGTGGTTTCTGCTCTTTCTAGGCAGTGTGGCTCACAAATAACGGTTGCTGATAGGAAACTTCTTTGCTTTCTCACTGACTCTGAATGCTGTCCCCTTACCCAGGATCCAGAGCTCCCCTTGTCCTCCATGAGTTAGGCAGCATCTGCAGTCACAGAACCTGTTGCTTGAGAGGGGTATGTTTTTACACTTTGCTTGGGAGGGTATGTATGTACACTTTATGTCTCTGCCTACCTTTTGTATTTTATTTAGTGAAGAATGTAAGGAAATTGGTTACTTGCCCAAAACTGTCTTTCTGTGAACTAAGGAAATGCAAGTTTCCTTATTTTTGGGTTGGCCCTGTGTGTGTGATGGTCCCTCCACCAGTGGCTCTGCTACTCTTTCTCAGGGTGTTTTCTCCTCTAGAAAATAAGAACCTTCAGCCCTGCTGCTGACAACCCAGCTCCTGCAGATACATCACTTAGTGCCATCCAGTGCAAGAAATCCCTGTAACTGATGGCAATGTGATATTCTTGTGCTGTCCTATAGCCACTGGCTTTTCTGGTCTGAGGTCAGCGTTTTTCCCCTTGAGTCTCAGGTGGCGTGGTGTTGTGTGCATGGCATGTTTGTATTTCAGCTGGGAATGAGACAGGCTGCATTACCGGTGTGTGTGCCTGCTCTTCTCTTTGCCTGTACATTGTAGGAGATGCTGCTTTACCCCTGGGCTGTTGCTGTGAGGTCAGGCTTTTGTAAGCCGGCTGCTGTAGACCAATTCAGACTAGCACAAGTTGCCTAAGGATCAAATGAAATCAAATTCCCTACGTTGTTTCATTAATGAGTTGAAATAAAACCTATAATAAACCACTTTTGTTCAGGGCTGTTGTAGTGCCATGAGCTGCATATGTCTCCAGAATTTCTGCCGCAGTGCTTTCATGCCCTCGCCCACAGGAAATATTTGTGAACGTAGGTATTTTCAAAACAAATGAAAATGTTTTGGAGTTCCTAAGAATAGCTTTCCTCTGTGTTTGTGTTCTGTGCAGCCTTTGGTAGTGCAGGCTCACCCCCCCAAAAACCCACCCAAACACAAAAGAACCCCAGCAACCACCAAATGCAAATTGCCGTGACTGCTGGAGGGTAGTTGTGTAGGACAAATCTTATAATGGGATGGGTAGGTAAAGCAGCAGCTCAGGTCAGGTTGACCCCTATCACAAGGTGGCTGGATGGGGTTTTACCCATGTCTTGCTCTCAAGGGCTCCTCATCAGGTAAGTTTCTTCAGTCCCAAAACTTTCTAACCACTCCACTGCCTGGATGAGCCCCTACACATTGGAAGTGTCAGTGTAATTTTTATTCCCTTGTTTCCTTTGCTTCCTCAAGTATGCGACAGGAATATTGCATCCTGCTGGACGTCTCTAGAGACCGCATCTCCTCAGTATTTCCCTGCAGAACAAGCACACTCCCAGCAAGCCTTTTGCATCTTGCTGTTTGAGCTTGATTTAAAGGAGCGTTGCCCTCTCCTGCATGGTGCTGCTTCATTATCTGCTTTACATTTCATCTTGTAGCTTCAGCCTCAGCAGCTTTTCCCAGCCATGCTCCACTTTTCTGGTGATTTCTGTTTCCCACCAGTCAGCAGAGCTGTGACTTTGTGGCCAACGCTGACCCATCCAGGAGACGGATGAGTGGAGCTTAGTGAGGCAGGCGAGAGTTTGGCTATTTTTGAGCTGCTATGCTTTCGTTAACACCTTGCTAATCTGGGCTTTGCTTCTCTGCTTGCAGATAGCTACAGCATCCTTGTGACCACAGATTTCATTGTTTCCCTCACTCTCTCCCTCCTGACTCCTTCCTTCCCTCTCTCCCAACTCCTTTCCTCCCATCTCCTTCCCCAAGTTTGTTTGGGTTTCTCTTTCTGTGTCTAGAAGGAGAGTAGTACCCCTAGATTCTGCAGGTCTTGCTGCTGTGGCAGAGCAGCGCTTGCCATCCTTACTGAATGTTCACTGATCTGTGTTAACAGGAGTTGTGAAGCCCAGTCTTGTTCTTACAGGCAAGTGGCTCTGTGATCCTTTCAGAGCAACAGGCACACCTGAGTAAATTGTTGATTCCTGTGTCTGCTCTCTGGGAACTGATGCTGTTGCGTTTTTTCTTTTTCCCAAGGGTGGATTTTTCTTCTGTTTTTTTCCATTTCCAGTAACCATCTAAAATGATTTGAGCCATCAGATTTGTTTTCAAGCAGCGTGTGAATGGTTCAGCATAGGGAGCTACAGTTGTTCTGTGCTTGATGAACATTAATTTTTAAAGAAGGCATCATACAATTTGTAGCGTACAGCTCAGTGTTCAGATACTGGAAAGCAGCTATAAGGTCCCCCCAGAAGTCTTCTTCAGGCTGAACAACCTCAGCTCTCTCAGCCTGTTCTCATAGCAGAGGTGCTCCTGCCCATGGATCATCTTTGTGGCTTCCTCTGGACTAGCTCTTAACAGTTCTGTGTCCTCCTTACATTGGGGGCACCAGAACTGGGTGCACTATTTGAGATAGGCTTTCACAAGAGGAGAATCCCCCCTCTTGCTCTGCTGGCCACAGTGCTCTTGATCCAGCCCAGGACACAGTTGGCTTCCTGTACCACCCTCACACACTGCCGGCTCATGTTGAGCTTCTTGTCTACCAACACCCCCAAGTCCTTCTCCTCAGGGCTGCTCTCAGTCCATTCCCCACCCAGCGTGAATTTGTGCTTGAGGTTACCCCAACACAGATACAGGACCCTGCACTGGGATTTGTTGAATCTCATGCGGTTTGCACTGGTCCAGTTCTCCAGCGTGTCCGAGTCCCTCTGAATGGCCTCCCTGCCCTCCAGTGTGTCAGCCAGCTCACCCATGTTGGTGTCACCATCAAACTTGCTGAGGGGGCACTCAGTGCCACTGCCTGTGTCATCAATTAGCATATGAAACAGCACCGGAACCAGAACAGACCCCCGAGGAACCCCACTTGTCACTGGTCTCCACCTGGACAATCATCTCAAGATGCATCTGATTTAAGTGTTTTTAATTGTAACTGGTTGAGAAGTGTGAACTAACTGCTGACTGAGATTTGCACTCTGTTTTGAGACCCTTTGCAGCAGTTTTATGGCCTGTAGGTAGATAGTGAATGGTAGGCTTTCCCAGGTGGATGAGTTTGTGAGTTAAAGTATTGTTTTCTTGAAATAAAAAGTATTTTAATTTCCGTGACACAAATGAAAGCTAGTAGTACAGACTCGGTACCTCAAGCAGAGATTCTCTTGTTTGGCTGGAATTATAGATTGCTTTTTGGACTGATTTAATTGATGTGCCGTGGGAGTTCAGATTGGAAATTAGGAGCATTCCTTTAGTGAAAGAACAGTTAAACGTTGGAACAGGCCACCCAGGGAAGTAGTAGAGTCCTATCCCTGGAGGTGTTTGAAAGGTGAGTGGCCCTTTGAAACATGGTCTAGTGGTCATGGAGGTGTTGGGTTGAAGATTGGACCTAATGGTTTTAGAGGCCCTCTGCAACCTCTCTTTCTTTGCTTTCTGGTTCTTCTAGACCAACTGTGCAGTAAAAGCCCTCCCTCCTTTGTGCTGGTACACACCTTCAAGGTTTGAAGAGTTGATTTACGGCACAACTCTGAGCTGGCATTGCTGGAAAGAGTAGAAACAAGTGGTCAAAAAATGGGTTGGGACTATTTAGACTAGAAATAATCTTGAATATTTGTGGTATTTTGCCTCTCAGCTCAGAAATCAGTATAATAAACTAAATTAATAAAGACAAACTTGGTAATAGCCCTGAAATGTGTGCCTTGGGGTTATGAATAGTACCAGCAGAGAACCCTGTCTTGACTGAAAATATGTGGAGATATATATTTCAGTTCTTGAGGCTTGGGACCTTTTTGGTCTGGGTTTGATCTGCCAGACCTCAAAACTAGGGTATTTGAAAGAAAGTGTTCAAGTTTGTAACAAAATAAAACCTTATGCTAGGTTGGGATTCTGAGTCTAAACTCTGTTTACTGTAACTGGGAAAGGCAGTTTGGCGGAACCAACTGTTGTGGTCTGGATGTTGTCTACTAAATGTCCAGTAACAAACACCCAGTAACAAACCCAGATGCCAGCAGGAGCAGGTTCTGTGATCCTTCCCCTCTACTCAGCTTTGGTGAGGCCACACCTTGAGTCCTGTGTCCAGTTTGGGGCCCTTCACTACAAGAGGGACATTGAAGGGCTGGAGAGGAGACAGAGGCAGCTTGGAAGCTGCTAAAGGATTTGGAACAGGTGTTCCATAGGGACCGCCTGAGGAAGCTGGGGCTGTTTAGCCTGAGAAAAAGAGATAGAGGGGAGACCTTACTGTTCTCTACAACTACTTTAAATGAGAGTGTAGAGGGGGGGGTTGGTCTGTTCTCTGTATTGGCCAGTGATAGGACCAGGGGAAATGGCCTGAAGCTGCAACAGGGGATGTTCAGTTTGGATGTCAGGAGAAATTTCTTTCCTGAAAGGGTTGTCAGGCACTGGAACAGCCTGCCCAGGGAGGGGATTGAGTCACCATTCCTGGAGGTGTTTAAGAGAAGGTTAGATGTTGCATTGGGTGACGGGGTTTAGTGGCGCTGCTAGGGCTAGGAAAAAGTTGGACTGGATGATCTTGAAGGTCTCTTCCAGCCAAAACTATTCTATGATTCTGTATTTAAAAAATACTGAAGTCTTCACTGAGGCTCTGTTTTCTCTAGTTTTCTGTCAGCTTTCTTTTTCCAGATTGGCGTGGCTGGCTTGGTTTGGCAAAATAGGCTGAAGTAAGTGCTTTACATCAGTCACAAGAATCAGTTTCCTTAGGCAAATCTTCCTTTTCTGTTTGGATAAACTTTATTTTTGTGTTCTTGCTACTACTCTGATTCCCAGAGGTTCCCCATAAATCTGTCTTGCTACCAACAGAGAGATGACTTCTAGGTGTTCAATGTAGGTAAAAAACCAAAAAGGCACAAACCCCAAAGCCCTTGCCCTTTGTTAACAAAGTTGAAATATGGAGCGTGTTGGAAACTTTTAGCCTCTCCTTATTTGCTTGTTTCTTTTTGCCCTAGCCAACTGTCTACCCAATTTTGTGCCTTGCAGCTTCTTTGAATATTTTCCTGCCGAGGTCCTCTGTTGTGTATTTGCAGATATAAGGAGAGTGAGATAGTTTCCAGAGGAAGGCATGTATCACTCTGTGTTGTTCAGAAACAGGTCACTCAGAGGTTGCACGAGGACATGGGGCTCTGTTTCCAGCTCAGCCCTATCTCAGGCTGACCCAGCTCCCAGGGTGGAACACATAGCCTGAAGCTGTACCAGGGGAGGGTTAGGTTGAATGTTAGGAAGCCCTTCCTCACAGAAAGGGTGATAAGACACTGGAATGGACTGCTCAGGACAGTGGTGGGTCCTCATCCCTGGAGGTGTTGAAGGACAGACTGGCTGTGGCCCTTAGTGCCCTGGTCTGGCTGCTCAGGTGATGTTAGGTCATTGTCTGGTCTGGATGAGCTCAGAGGTCTTTTCCAGCCTCAATAATGATGGTCATTTGGTTAGTTTTGTTGAACATGATGGCCAGAGCTTGCTGCTATCCAAGTGCACAGCCCATAAGCATTTGGGGTGGCTTGGGTCCAGAAAACAGATGTGCAGGGTTTGCACCACATACTGTGGTGTCTGTGGGGTTTTTTATTTGTATATAGTGAACAGGTGACTGATGTACTGGATGAGTTGAGTCCTTCAGTCAAGGTTTTTGCTGACGAAGTAAGAATCTAGTGTTGGAGCAGATTACCCGTGTGTAAGAAGGGTTGGAATAGTCTGTTAATATTGTCTCTTACTCCTGTGTGCATTGAGGCCTGAAACAGTACATAATGGAGTTGAATATAGTCATGGAGTCGTTTGCCCAGTGCAAAGTAACTTTGTGCTGTTATTTGCATCTTTCTTGCACAGAACTAAAAGCATTTGGGGCAGGGAGTTAGAAGGTGGTTTTCCTATTGCAGCTGTTAAAAAATAAGCTAGTATTCATCCCACTTTTACTGTAGATACTGCATTAGTTTAGGATTGTGGTGTGCAGGCGTCTGAGACTTTTAACTCTGAAAGGGTTGTTTGTAACTTAGACCAAAGGCAAGACCTGCCCATCCCACTCTATCGTTTCCACACCCCACATCACTCAAGGCAGGGTTTCTGTAGTGATGCTTAGCAACCTTTCCCTGCTGGGATTGGTGCTCAGGTGAAGCCTTCTTAGGAATGTTTTCTGGTTTCCATAGCTACTTCCAAGCCAAGGAACGAGGTGGCGATTTGTCAGGGGTTTTTTGGAGGTTTTTTTCTCTCCCTATAGAGTAGCTCAGAAAAACTGGACTGCTCAGGGATTTATTGAATATACAGGGAATTTTTTGATGCCTGTGAAGTTGCATGAGTAGCAGCTATTCAGGGTACATGGGTTATGATCTCTCTTAGTAGTGGTTCTGCTTATGCTATGTTTTCTTTCTGGGACTGACCTTGGAAACTGTCTCTGTTCATTGATTTTATACTTGGAGCTATTTCGTATTTGCATATATTTGTATTTATAGCACCAACCTAGATTGATTGCAGTGTTTTAAAATTCCAGCAGTCTCTTGCTTGCTCGTGGTGCAGTCTCTTTCAAGGGATGCTCTCTGGTTTGAAGGCAAGGCTACCCTGGAGGGAAGCAGTTCAGTACCTTGCTGGAGAGCTTGTCAGTAATATCCAGCAGGGGATGTGTGGCAGGCATTACCCTTTTGTTGCAAATGGGTGTGCAGAGGTGCTTTGCAAGTACAGGATGTCCCGTTATTGAGGTGTCAGAACATTTTTGTTGGTGATGATGAAATGCCCGTAGAGGATGCGGCTGTAGCAATGACTCAGACCCTGTTAGTGCTGGCAGAGTGCATGACTAGAGCTCCCAGCTTCCAGTGTATTCATACTCTTGAGAACTTCTGCTCACTGGCTTGATTGAGGAATTCACTTGTGGGTCAGTTTCTAAAGCACTAAAATTTCATTCCTTACCCAGATGAGTTTCACCTTCCTTACGTGTGCGTGCACAGAATCAGCATGTACCTCAGTGTTTGGTTGCCAAGGGAGAAAATGTCAAAATTCTACCTTCAGACTGTACCTATTCCTGGACCTTCCTTATGTTAACAGTATTTAACTAATGGTTCTATCTGTTAGCTTTTCTGGAGTGTTTAGTGAGGATGCTCTGTGTTGCAACTGAAATACACCTACTGCCTCCAAAAGGGTTCTAAAACCTCCTTGGCTCCCGATGAGGAGCTCTGTGCATTTGCTAAACTGGCTGGTTGTTTTCCTGATTTCTATAGTGACTGTTGCCTTGGCAGCAGAGCTCCTTGCTTAGGCAATAAAAGCGCCATACAAACATGAGGAAGGCATGATTTGATTTGGGAAGATTGAGGTTTCCTTTGGTTGGTGTTCAGAAAGTTTTAGGAGGAGACTGGAGATGAGCAGACTGGCTTGAGTGGTCTTTTTTAGCTCCTTGCGGGGAATAGGGTTTTGTTGCATCAGCATGAATTGTGTGACATAAAGCTTTTTGCTTGCAAGTGTAGAGTTAATAGGGACTGATGCGGTACCTCTGTCAGCTCCAGGACTGTAGAGGGAGCTTACTGTTACACGAGCTCTGCAGCCATCCCAGGAACAGTATATTTATTGTTCTAAAACAGTTATTTAAATTAATGTAGAGCAGTTTGAACTGCAAGTGCTACTTCTAACAAGATTTGAGGGCAAGGTACACTGCATTATTTACTGCATGGAGGACAGGGTCAGACAAAGCTGACACTTTAAATGAGAGACCCTTCCATTTAAAAGGATTATATATATGTAGTTAGCCTTAAATATATGAATATGCTGCTAATATGAAGCTGCAAATTGTTTATGGCTATTAGCCACTTGGTGAGGATCTGTTGCAGCAAGGAATCTTTCAATCTCTCAGAGGTCTCTGCCCAAGGCAGGAGGTTATAGTGTGCAGCCAGCTGCCCTGCCCTGCAGGACAGCTCCAAGCGCTCTTGGGCTGCCCAGTATTTTATAGAGGTAAGATGATGGATCAGAGTTACTTACCCTTGAGCTTATTGATCAATTTAACCTTTAGCTGTTGTACTGTCCCCTGAGTCTGTACTGAGCAGGATGCAGTCACCACACAGTTATTGCACCCTTAGCTCAGCAGCATAGGACAGGAGATAAGGGGATAAGGGTTGTGTTGATGGGGGCTGAAGCACTCTGTTATGGGTTGCTCATTGAGTGATGAGCCCATGGACTTTGACAGGAAATCTGAGCTAGTAAGATTCAACAGAGTCCTTAGTTATCCTCCAAGCAGACCTGGAGACTGGAAACTGGAGTTCCCTGTGCATTTGGTACCAAGTCAGTTGTGGAAGTGCAGCCAGCTGATGATTTTATTGCTGAGTATCTTGTCCTTGAACCCCAGAGGTAAACGCTCCCACATCCAGTTGTTAGCCCAAGTGCATTCCCTCAAAGCAATGAGAAAGAAAAGAGATCTCAATACACAGGATCATGTAGGGCACTCTTGTTACTGGTTTAACTACCAGGGTGGTCTTGGTCATATCATTATACCCCTCATGTGGTCAGACTGAAATGGTGGTGGGAAGCGCTTCCTGTGAGGAAGGCACAAAAGGATCTGAAAGTTTGTAATTAGTACTTCAGTGTTTTCTCGGAACAGGGTGGGGGGAAAAAAGGTCATGTAAACAAGAGAAGGTGGAGACTGGAGCCCTTGCTGAAGTCCTTTCATCCTGCTCAGAGTTGTTGGGTAGGTATTTTGAAGTACAGGTTCCTCAAGGCATCATTACCACAGCGCAGTTGCTATTATTGTGATAATCACAGCATTATTTATAGCTCGTTAGCAGATACAGGCAGATCTGCTGTGAATAGAGGGAGTGTTTTTGTTGCCTGGTCCAGGCTAGCAACCTGTATGAGAGCTGAGGAAGCATGTGTGTGTTCATCTGATCCCTGCAGTCCTTGCACCTTATTAGGGCAGTGGGGCCGTGCTAAGCCAGTGGATGTGGACTGGCAGCAGCTGATGCCCATCCTCACCTTCTGCCTTCAGATTTTGTGGACAGAAGCAAGGGCTTCCACAAAATGAGGGCTGTTGATCTCCCACATCATTTCTGCAGACCTCACCCAGTGAAGCTTTTGTGAATGTGTGACAGAAACGGATATTTTTAATGTGACAAGCTGGAAAGTGCTAGTGAAGAAGGTTTTGTGCCCGTTCCTTCCCCATTAGACAGGCTACGAAATGGGTGTTTAAATGACAGACGTTTGTTAGCTGGTCTTCCTCGTTTTAACTCTTAGTGATAAAGACTCCATGGTCTGTGTCCTGGGCAGAGTATTCTCTTTCCTCTAAGCCTTCTTCCTGTGAGTGTCAGTTACTCTGCTTTTACAAATGATGCTTGGTAGTGATTTAAATGCTGCAGGTGTGATAGCAGTGGGCTTGGATTGCACCTGGCCAGCACTGTGCTCATGCTCCAAGAAACTATGAACGCTGAAGCTTTCTCATCAGTAGCGTATTTCTCCTTGGTGCCCTGCATGCCCCTGCTCTTCATTCATTCATCTACAGAGGACAACGTGAGGGGAAGTGTGTGCCTGCATGTGTGAGATGGGATTTCTCGTCTTTACTGGCCATCTATCCATCCATCCATGTAGAACAACATCAAGGGAAATGTGTGCCTATGTGTGTGAAATGGGATTTCTCATCTTTACTGTCCATCTATCCATCCATCCACAGAGGACAGCGTGAGGGGAAGGTGTGTGCCTGGATATGTGAGATGGGATTCCTCATCTTTACTGTCCATCCGTCTATCCTATGGAGGGAAAGTCTGATGAGGAGAGGCTGAGGCAGCTGGGGGTGTTTAGCACGGAGGAAGCTCAGACCTGCTCTCTCTCTACAAATACCTGAAGGGAGGTTACAGACAGGTGGGGATCAGGCTCTTTTCCCAGGCAACTGGTGACAGGATGAGAGGACAGGACCTGAAGGTGCACCGGGGAAGGTTAGGTTGGATATTGGGAAGCCCTTCCTCACAGCAAAAGGGGATCAGACAATGGAATGGACTGCCCAGGGAGGTGGTGGAGTCCCCATCCCTGGAGGTGTTTAAGGACAGACTGGCTGTGGCCCTTAGTGACCTGGTTGGGCCACTGTGGTGATGTTAGGTCCTGGGCTGGGTTGGATGAGCTCAGAGGGCTTTTCCAGCCTCAGTAATTCTGTGATTCAGTCCCTCCTTTTCCCATGTTCAGAACATGTTCAGACTGATTTGCTAAACACAACCTGAAGAGTGAACCACTCCATGGCTAAATAACATCCTCTCTGCATATAATCCCACCGAAAAAAGAAAGTAAGAGAATAAACAGAACCCCTCTCTTGTATTGTTTTAAAGCAGTGCAGATATTCACAAGGCGGAATGTTAATCTTCATCCCAGTTTGTGCCATGGATTCAGATACAGGGATGTACACAGCATGCCCAGAAAGGGAGAGATAGCACATGCAAGTGCTTTGCCCAAAGCTGTTTCTTTTCTCAGTCACCAGACCTGGCTTGTTCCTTGGAGAAACTGATTAAAACCTACAGCTTGTGTTTCTTGCTCAGTTTAGCTCAATAAATACATGTATGTTGCAGGATGCTGGTGCTTTGTATTACAGTCTAGCTTGGTATGTGTTTTGTGCCCCTTCTGTTTAAGGCGTGCAAATGGCGCAAATTATTTTGGGTTTCCTCAGAGGCAGCTTTTTTCGTTACAATCATCCTTTCAGCTTGGAAGAGGCTAAAACTATTCTTTAAGCTGATAAAGGCAAAATGGGACTTTCAAAAATTCAAAGTGTTTTTCTCCATGCAGTTCCTTCTTTAGGTTTCTTGGCATTTATGATGCTGCAGCCTGCTGCAGGAGAGACTTAGGATGGGAGGCGGGAGAACAAAGGTTTTGCTGTTTTCCTCTCTGTGCTCTGGGAAGGACCATTTTGGAGAGCTGCCTGGTAGAAAAGCACCTTGGGGTGTTGGTTGACAGCTGACTGAACAGGAGCCAGCAGGGTGCCCAGGTGGCCAAGAAGGCAAATGGCATCCTGGCCTGGATCAGGAATGGTGTAACCAGCAGGAGTAGGGAGGTGATGGTGCCCCTGCACTCATGAGACCGCACCTGGAGTACTGGGTCCAGTTTTGGGCACCACAGGATAAGAAGGACATTGAAGTTCTGGAGCAGGTCCAGAAACAGGCAATGAGACTGGAGAGAGGTCTGGAGAACAGGCCCAATGGAGAGCACTGAGGAACTGGGGTTATTTAATCTAGAGAACAGAAGGCTGAAAGGAGACCTTACTGCTCTCTACAGCTACCTAAAATTTTGGAGGTTGCAGTGAGGCTGGTGCTGGTCTCTTCTCCAAAATTACTAATGATAGGACATGGGGAAATGGCCTCAAGTTGCATCAGGGGAGGTTTAGATTGGATTTTAGGAAGAAGTTCTTTCCTGAGAGAGTGGTTGGGCACTAGAACAGGCTGCCCAGTGAGGTGGTGGTGTCCCCATCCCTGGAGGAGTTTAAAAAACAAGTAGCTAGAGCACTTGAGGCCGTGGTCTAGATTAGGGAGCTGGTGGGCTGAGGGCTGGACTTGATGATCCTGGAGGTCCTTTCTAGCCATGATGATTCTGTCATTCTATGATTAGTTCATTGAATAAACGTCTCAAACCTGGGCATTTGCTGCCACGTGATTGCTGCTTCCTGCCAAGGAGTTTGCTGCGGTGTCTCAAAAATGCAGGAAAAAGTTCCTGCAAGTAACATCCCTTTTGCTGTTGTTCTATTGGAAGTTATGAGCTTTTTCTAAGCTCTCTAAGCTGTTTTTTAACCGTTGGATGTAGAAGTCTTATTCCTTTTATTTAATGTGTTTTCAAGTTTAACTTTGTTGTTTCTGCTGGTTCCTGTTTTAAGATGATGACACCCATTTATTTGAATGGCAGCAGTATACTGTGGAAAATGTCACTTCCCTTGAGGAACTGCAAACCATCCATCTGCCAGAGTCCTGCGAAGCCACGCACTTGGGTTTATTTTCAGGCTAAGCTGTTTGGGCTTTGATTTTTCTGCTGGTGCTTTGACCCAGAGAGGATAACTTGGCTCATGTATGTCAGTCAGTCAGTCTATAGTTCTTTACATCACATCCATTAATATTGTGGTTGTAAGAGGAGTTAGATTACTGTTTATGGACCAGTACTTGGATAATAATGGAAAATTTAACAAACACAGAGCAGGAAAGAGTCTTCCTACAGCTGCAAATGATGTTTGTGATACAAACCACTTGAAGCTTTTGAGGAATAAGCAGCAGGTCAGAAAGAACAGGGCTGTGTGCACATGGCTAGTGCTCAAGTCAGTTTATCTTCCCTGTGCCATTCTTATGTGTTCTTATCTATTCTGGTCTATCCTGGATGTTAGGAAAAATATTTAAATGAAAGGATTGTCAGGCCTTGGAACAGGCTGCCCAGGGAGGGGGTTGACTCCCCATCTGTGGATGTGTTGATGGTGTTGGGGGGATCTGGTTTAGAGGTGAACTGGGTAGAGTAGGGTTGATGGTTGGCCTCAATGATCCCAAGGGTTTTTTCCAAGCTGAATGATTCTATGATTCTGTTCTTTTGCAGTGATTTTGTCTTTAAACATGAACTGCAAAGTGTTGGTGAGCACAGTGCTCTCCTAATGACTGGTTGTTGATTGTTCTCTCTTTCAGGAAGAAGAATGCCAATGCACATATGAAGTGAACAATTTCTTATGCTTGCCACAGCACCTGGATGCTCCTGTCAGATGGTTAGAGATGGGGACTTGCCTCTCACCAAACTGCTTCCTTGGACAAGATGAAGCCAAGGAGGAGTTTTCTGACCCCCTGGAGTTACAGTGACTGCTAACCAATTTAAAATCAATGTCAGACTGTGCCTCAGCTGCCTGGCAAGATGAAGGAAGTGGTGCTGTGGTCACCCACGGAGGTGATGAATTGGCTAACGGAAAATGCAGTGCCAGAATACTGTGAGCCATTGAAGAGCTTCACTGGGCAGGATTTGATCAACCTCACGGAGGAGGATTTTAAGAAGACACCTCTCTCCCGGGTGTCTTCTGATAGTGGACAGCGGCTATTGCACATGATCGAAACTCTCAAAATGGCTCACCACATGGAGGCTCACAAAAACGGACACGTCAATGGGCACATCCATGTCAGTCTGAGTGATGCCACGTGTGAGAATGGCTTTAGCAGTAAGATGAAGCTGAACGGGATGCCAAACGGATATAAGAAGGAGATGATAAAGATCCCCATGCCGGAGCCAGAGCGCTCACAGTATCCAATGGAATGGGGCAAGACTTTCCTGGCTTTTATTTATGCACTTTCTTGTTTTGTTTTTACCACAGTGACTATCTCAGTCGTTCATGAACGAGTGCCTCCCAAGGAGGTGCAGCCTCCCCTACCAGATGCATTTTTTGATCGCTTTGATCGAGTGCAATGGGCTTTTTCTATTTGTGAAATCAATGGCATGATCCTTGTAGGACTGTGGTTTGTTCAGTGGCTGCTCTTAAAATACAAGTAAGTAAACCCTTTTGAAAACCAAAAGCTCAGATAGGTAACACCTCTGACAGCTTCAAATCAAATGAAACTTCTTATGATCTTTCTGATTATGGTTTTTGAAATTGCAATAGATCTCATGCCCTAGACAAACTGTGGTTTATGTCAGCTGCTTGTGTACAAGGGAGATGTTCATACAATCACAGAATTATTGAGGCTGGCAAAGCCCTCTGAGCTCATCCAGCACAGACCATGACCTAACATCACCACAGCGGCCAGACCAGGGCACTAAAGACCACAGCCAGCCTGTCCTTCAACACCTCCAGGGGTGGGGACTCCACCACTGCCCTGGGCAGCGCACTCCAGTGTCTGATCACCCTTTCCATGACGAAGGGAACATCCAACCTAACCCTCTTCTGTTGCATTTTCAGGCTCTGCCCTCTCTTTGTGGTGCTAGTTGCCTATAAGAAGAGCCTGACCCCTGCCTGACTACAACTTCCCTTCAGGCAGTTATAGAGAGGGAGGAGGTCCCCTGTAAGTCTCCTCCAGGCTAAACACCCTCAGCCTAACCTCATCAGACTTTCCCCCCAGTCCCTTCCTCAGCCTCGTTGTTCCTCTGGACCCACTCCAGCACCTCAAGATCTGTTTGCCTGCACAACTAACTTGAACCCTTTTTGTGTCTGAAAAGCCACGACTCTGGTCTAATGATATTCTTCATTTAGTAGACTGTACTGCCTGTTTAGAGGCTGATGATTCAATGACTTTTAGATTCTATGATTCTAAGGAGATACTGTCCATTCATGGATTTGTCCAAATGGAAGCGCAAGGTCCCCACTGAACCAGCAGTCTGGTTACCCATGAGCTGAATTGCACCCAGTAGCTGGGTTGAACCTTTGACTGAAGGAGGCATCTTTATAGTTCCAGACTTGTTGAAATACTTTTCTTTGCCGAGCAGTGAAATGGTTATTGTTTATCCTACCGAGCAGTGAAATGGCTGTTGTTTATCCTACTAGATCTGTTATTTGTTGATAACCTGCTTTAGTTTAAACTGAGACTATTGTTTTCCCCAGCAGTGAAGGATGATAGGTGCTGGTCACTCTAATTTCCCTTGTTTTCAGTCAAAAAGTTGCGTGATAGCATTGATTAGGACCTAAATGTCTTCTTGGGCTTGACATTGAACTGTAAAGTTGGGACAAATATGGAAGAGGTGTTTGTTCTGTCTGTCCAGGAGTAGGTTTTTGGCTGTCCCTTTTTAATGTGTTCTTGCTTGAAAATTAATTTTACCTTCAGGTGGAGATCGTAGTTTCTGTACGGCTTCAAGGGAAGATGCTGGAATTGATGCAGGGAAATGAGTGATGGCTTTCTGAGAATATCTGTACAGAATACTGTCCAGAGCATTGGGTGTGCTTCTCATCGGAAAGCTTGCTAGCTGGCACAGACACACAAATCCTTTTGAGATGGGAAAATATGAGGCTTTGAACTTTTAAAAAAGAAAATATTACAGCACAGAGCACTTTGCAGACTCTCTAAACTGAAACATACTCAGTCCAGCTCAACCCATTATGTTTGTGAGTAATTTTAGTTTAAAAAAAAAAAGAAATCTAGTGCTTGATAAAATATTCACTTCTTCGATCTTTTGAATTACAGTTGTGCTCAGTCATTAAAGTCTTTTAAACTCTTGTTTATCTTTTTACCAGGTTATAAAGAATCACAGTATCACAGAGGCTGAAAAAGACCTCTAAGATCATCAAGACCAGCCCGTGACCTAACATCATCACAACCTAGACCATGGCACATCCAGTCTGTCCTTAAACACCTCCAGGGATGGCAACTCGACCACTGCCCTGGACAGTCCTTTCCAGTGTCTGATCACCCTTTCTGTGAGGGTGCTTTCTAACATCCAGCCTAACCCTCCCCTGGTGCAGCTTCAGGCCCTGTCCTCTCATCCTGTTGCTAGTTGTCTGGGAGAAGAGCCCAACCCCCACCTGACTATAACCTCCAGGTATTTGTAGAGAGAGAGAGAAGGTCCTTCCTGAGTCTCCTCCAGGCTAAACAACCACAGCTCTCTCAGCCTCTCCTCATCAGACTCTCCATCCAGTCCCTTCCCCAGCCTCGTTGCTCCTTTGGACCCGCTCCAGCCCCTCAATCTCTTTCTTGAAGGGAGGGGCCCAGAAGTGACCCCAGGACTCAAAGGGAGGCCTCACCAGTGCCAGTACAGGGGTGGAATTACATCCCTGATCCTACTGGCTGTACTGTTGCTGATACAAAGAAAATACGTTCACATGTGTTTGTAGAAGCCAGGCATAAATGTGAGATCTTTGCTGGATCAGCCTTCCAAGTAAACAGTAGCAAATGCAGAGGAAAACCACTGCCACAGTGTCGTGGTGCCTCCCACTCTTGAATTTCAGTCCATGGAGCTAAAGAACCATTTGTAACTCATAGTGTGTCCATGTTGACGTTAGGACGGGGAAGACAGGTAATGAAATACTGTGTTTTGGTAGCAGTGAGCGCTTACATCTATTTACACTGTAATAGTTGATGCTTGTCTGATAAATCAATACACTCAAGTTGTTACTGATCTGGCACTGCAAAGTCAGGCTTCTGCAAGAGTGGAGGAGGTTTAGGAACTCTGACAGAAGCTATTAAAAATAAAAACAGAGTCAATTTTGGGCTAAAAAAAAAGAAAAACTCAACATATTTTAACATGGATGTTTCAAAATATGCAAATGCAGCAAATGAAAGTCAGAAGCTGCGCCCTGTGTGGTAACCCTTAAGCTGGATATTAGGAAACATTTTGTCATGGAAAGGGTGATCAAACATTGGAATAGGCTGCCCAGGGCAGTGCTGGAGTCCCCGTCCCTGGAGGAAGTTCAACGGTGTGTGGATCTGGTGCTTAGTTGGGTCAAAGGTTGGACTTGATGATCTTGAAAGTCTCTTCTAACCAAAGACACTCTGTGATTCTGTGATCCTGATCGTGAATAACGATTTAAAACCCACCAAACCCTACAGGGCCTGCAAGAAGCAGGGTGCAAAGGACCCATGTGGTTAAGCTTGCGAACTGCTGTTAGCTGGATTTATCCTTGATCCTTGTGACCACTTCTCTTTGTAGAACTCTGAGTTCAGACAGTTTGCTCCTGTCCCAATGAATGTGCCTCTAGGGGTTTCATTGCTGTAGTTTTTGCCTTCTGATGTTGTTTAGCCTGGAGTAGACTCAGGGAGGACTTTTTCCCTGTCTATAACTGCCTGAAGGTAGATTGTAGTTAGGTGGGGGTCAGGCTCTCCTCCCAGGCAGCTAGCACCAGGAAGAGAGGGCAGGGCCTGAAACTGCCAGGGGAAGGTTAGGTTGGATGTTAGGAAGCCCTTCATCACAGAAAGGATGATCAGACACTTTAATGGGCTGCTCAGGGCCATGGTAGAGTCTCCATCCCTGGAGGAGTTTAAGGACAGGCTGGCTGTGGTCCTCAGTGCCCTGGTCTGGCTGCTGTGGTGATGTTAGGTCATGGTCTGTGCTGGATGAGCTCAGAGGTCTTTTTCAGCCCATATAATTCTGTGATTCTGTGTTTGCTGGTACATAGCAATGAAGCTCAGCAGGCCATTTCTATGACTGGCTGTCATTTTGGAGTTGAAGCTGCAGCTTCTCACCCACTCTGCTTTTGGTGGTTTTGCAGAACTGCATCTCTCAGTGGCTATCAGTGAGTTGCTGGCTCAGTGAATGAATTTCTTTGCAGCTATGGCTGCTTACCTTAAAAACACCCAGTAGCCAACATCGCTCTCGGTTTGTGTTTCAGAGGTTTTGGTGCCAGTGTGCATTGCTTCCTCTTTAATGCTGCTTAGGAAAAAATGTGTTCTCATTTAACTTAGACAGTCCCTTCATTAGCAGCCCTTTGGAATGACTACATCTGTGTGTCAGCCAAAATAAAGTTACTCCTTTTTGTGTTACCAGGAAAATCTGAAACTTTATCTGCTGCCTTGAATAGAAAATCAGTGACCACACAAAGCAAATGGAGGGATGTGGGGCGCAAAATCTGTTTTAATGTTTTCAACATTAAATCTGAGCAGGCTTTTGTGTCGTAATCCATGTATTTCCTCTAATAACCTCCATGGATAATGTGAGTTGAGCTGCTCATGTGTTTGTGACCTGCAAAGCATGGGAATATTTAAAGGATTTCAGTATCTTTAGGTTCTCAAGCTCATCCTGTCACAAGTTGTGACCAGTTGGTGGTTAATTTTGTTTAGCTTTGCAGATTTTGTTTGCATTGCGTGACCTTCTTTCTTTTTCTGTCTTTTTTTCCTTCTAGATCTATAATCAGCAGAAGATTTTTCTGTATCGTTGGCACACTATACCTGTACCGGTGTATTACGATGTATGTGACAACACTCCCAGTTCCAGGCATGCATTTCAAGTGTTCTCCAAAGGTAACCTTCCTCTGGCTGCCTTTCCATGCTTTAATGTGTGTTTTCCTCTTGTCCTGCTGATACCAAACTTCTGAGCAATGTATATATTCATATTCATATATATATATATAAAATTCATACATACACATACATACATGCCTGTTATATATCTTGGTGCAAGAATTTAATGAATAAAGAGATCTGAACCAAATAGCTCTGCTTGAGGATCCCTACTAAAAATCCATTTCCCTGCACAGCCACAAACATGAGCAAAGGCTGCCAGGAAGCCTTGAGAGAAAGATTATACCTGTACCTGGCAGCAGCAATAAGTGTGTAGAAATGAGATAGAAAATTATTATTTTTCATCTATCAGTTTTATTCTGAGTAGAGCCACTTAGAATCATAGAATCATAGAATGGCCTGGGTTGAAAGGGACCTTAAAGATCATCTAGTTCTAACCACCCTGCATAGTCAGGGACGCCTTCGCTAGATCAGGTTACTCAGAGCCCCAGCCAGCCTGGCCTTCAACACTTTCAGGAATGGGGCAGCCACCACTTCCTTTGGCAACCTGTTCCAGTATCTCACTACGCTCACAGCAAAGACTTTGTTTCGCATGTCCAACCTCAGTCTCCCTTCTTCAAGTCTGGAACTCTTTCCCTTTGTCCTCTCGCTGCGTACCCGTGTAAAAAATCCTACACCAGCTTTCTTGTAGGGCCTCCTTCAGATACTGGACGGGTGCTCTAAGGTCATCTGGGAGCCTTCTCTTCTTTGGGCTGAACAGCCCCAACTCAGCCTGTCCTCACAGGGGAGGTGCTCTAGCCCTCTGCTCATTTGAGTTGCTCTCTTCTGGACACCTTCCAGGAGCTCTATGTCCCTCTGATGCTGGGAACTCCAGAACTGGACATGGTACTCCAGATGGGGTCTCACAGGTGCAGAGTAGAGGGCGAGAATCACCTCCCTCAACCGACTGTCACTGCTTCTTTTGATGCAGCCCAAGACACTTGGGGGAGTTTCTTGACTTTGGAGCAGTGTTTTTCTTTGCTATTATACTGAGAAGAATTAGGTGATATAATCTATAGAATTAGATAACTATCTGAAAATTTGCCATGTTTTTCTTTGCAACTGGAAGGGACCTGGTGTAAAAAGTTTTTACACACACAAATACAGTCAGAAAAATAGTAGTCCTTTGCAATGTTGTGTTTCTAGGGAAATGGTAAAAGGTGCTGAGTTCTTCTGCTATTAAATACTTCAAATAAAGCAGTGTTCTAGACAACTGGGTGGAGGTGCACATCACCTGTGCTCCCATGAACAGGACCTACAGTGGATGCAAAGTATCACTAGAAAAAACCTTCATGTCTCACATCCACTCTTTTCTGCTAGAACTGTGCTCCTGGCCTTTGAGGAAGCGTGTGGATGTACTGCTTGGTCTTGTGTCTCAAAGCAAATAGAAGGAATAACTGACAGACAAAGTTGCTGACTAACACAATTGCTTAAAGATCGCAAAGGTTAGTGCTGTTATCTTAATGCGCTGTTGTGTTTTTTCTCTTCCACCAGCTGTTTGGAGACTGGGAGTCACATCTGCGAAGGATAATGAAATTGATTGCTGGTGGAGGGTTGTCCATCACAGGATCCCATAACATGTGCGGCGACTATCTGTACAGTGGGCACACTGTCATATTGACTCTTACGTACTTATTTATCAAAGAGTGTAAGTTCATCAGTTCTCTGTTGTGTCATTCCTTGCTAACTGAAGAATTAGAGTTGTTTTAATTGGTAAATGCCATTAACATGGAAATGCATGCTTCTTCAATTCAATGAAACCAGGAGAACTTCTAAGATGTAAGACTTACTGAAAAAGAAAACTGGAGACAAAATACTTCAGTGGGGGATTCAGCTGTATGAATTAAGCAGTTTATTTCAGGAAAAAACAGTTTGGAATAGAGTTTAAACTTTTATTGCATCCTGCCTGATGAATGATGCTGAGTGTAAGATCCTTACTGGGCAAGAATCAGCCCTTAATACATGCATTTACCTTTTATAAAAGAGAGATTGACTGACAGCTATGTGGAATCAGTCTTGAAATACAACTTAAGTGCTTTTACCAGCTCCAGGGTGTGTTATGTTTTATGTCTTGGGCCTGGTTCTCAGACTTTTCATAACCCTTCTGTTTCTCAAGGATCTGATGATCCCTGAGTAAAATTTGAATCACAGAATTATTGAGGCTGGACAAGCCCTCTGAGCTCATCCAGCCCAGCCAATGACCTAACATCACCACATCAGCCAGATCCAGGGCACTAAGGGTCACAGCCAGCCTGTCCTTAAACACCTCCAGGGATGGGGACTCCATCACTGCCCTGGGCAGCCCATGCCAGTGTCTTACCACCCTTTCTGTGAGGAAGGACTTCCTAACATCCAACCTAACCCTCCTCTTTAAACAATTACTGCCATCAGAATCAGGTCCAGGACACAAGAGCCATCTGTAAGATTTTTTTTTTTTTTTCCCTCCCTTGGAAAAACTTCAACTGCAGTAGAATTATTTTTATTGTTGTTATTATTAAGTCTGGACTAGATAACTAGTCTAGATGACTAGTAACTTCAGGCTAACTCTGAAGTTACACCTTGAGAGTATGAGAGCGTATTTTGTGATCCTAGCATTTTTGTTCTTCATGCAGACACTGCACTACCCTCCTAGGATCGTGCAGTGATGCAGTCCCCATCCTTTGCTACTTCTGGCAATAGTTTTGCCTCCTGATAACATGAAAATAATTGCTGCATGTGCTTCTTTCCAGATTCCCCACGGCGACTCTGGTGGTATCACTGGCTTTGCTGGACACTCAGTATGGTAGGGATGTTCTGCATCCTCCTTGCTCATGACCACTACACTGTGGACGTGGTGGTGGCTTACTACATCACTACAAGACTTTTCTGGTGGTATCACACAATGGCCAACCAGCAAGTGAGTTTCTCTCAGTCTTTGAACCTTGCATTGCTGTGGTGCTGTAGCGTGCTAGTAGGCACAGAGTGTTCCTGCGGGAGTAGGAGCAGGCTCACCCTGCCTTCACGTGTGGGGCTTACAGGACAGAAAAAAGGCATCATTGGTTGGCTTCACACTGCACCTTCACTGCAAAAATACCTGGAGGTCTATCCACAGGCAGGCCTCTCTGCTTATGCTGTGTCACCTCAGGATTTTTAAGTCCTTCCGATTTGGGGCCAGTTGGACAGTTTTCTGATAGCAAACAATTTAGATGTTGGGCATGGAGGTGGGGATTGCCTTGTTGTTGAAGCCAACTGGGTTTTCCTTGTATTCTGTACTGTGTGCCCTGTACTTAGATGACAGGTCCCTTGAAGAACAGTATGAGACATCATTAAAAACAAATCAGTTGTTCAAAGTGATTCCAAGTGACAATAAGTGTGTGTGACTCCAGAACTGGACACAGTACTCCAAATGGAGTCTCACCAGTGCAGAGGAGAAGGGGAGAATAACTTCCTTCAACCGACTGTCACTGCTGCTTTTGATGCAGCCCAGGACATGGCTGGCTTTCTGATGGCTCCTGTTGAACTTCTGCTCCACCACCACCATGCCCAAGTCCTTCTCCTCAGGGCTTTCCTCAATACTTTCTCCTGCCAATCTGTATTGGTGCAAGAGATTGCGTCGACCCAGGTGCAGACGCTTGCCCTTGTTGAACTCCATGCGGATTGCACAGCCTACTTCTTGAGCCTGGCAAGGTCCCTCTGGATGGCCTCTCTTCCTTCCAGTGTGTTGACTTCACCACACAGTTTGGTGTGGTTGGCAAACTTCCCAATAAATAAATTATGTGAATAAATGATGCGAACAAGTGGCATGTGAATAAATGAGGTGTGTAAGTGAGGTGAATAAGTGGCCTGTAAATAAGTGAGGTGCCTTTCCATAATTTTCTTTTTCTTATTGTGATCTCCATGCAGGTGCTAAAAGAAGCTTCCCAAACCAACCTCCTTGCAAGGGTCTGGTGGTACAAGCCCTTCCAGTACTTTGAAAAGAATGTCCAAGGAATTGTACCTCGCTCCTACCACTGGCCTTTTCCCTGGCCGGTGCTGCACCGGGGCAGGCAGGTGAAATACAGCCGCCTGGTGAATGACACGTAACAGTGTGTCAACAGACAGAGTGGGGGGGGGAAAGGACCTGTCCCAAGTGCTAAGAACTCCATACAAGAAGATGCCATAAAAAAAAAAATCAACTGCTCCCTAACCCTTTCTTTTAACAGTTCCCTTGACCTAACCTCTTCAGTTCCCTGGTAAGCACTGTGATCTTTTTTTCTCTCCAAAGGATCTGCGTTGGACAACAATAAAGAAAACATAACTTCTCATGTACTGTTACACATTTCTTGTGAATAGATTTGGGATTTCCATTTACCCATCACCATATTCCTTTGTATATGATGCAAACAGCATAAACGAAAGCTTTTATATCATAAGTTCCGGTCTTTCCAGTCGCATCTGGGAATAAAGCATATTATTTTCTTGGGAAAACATACTTTTCATATCTCTTGCCCCAAAGATTGGGCTGTAAGCCATTTTCTAACAAATGACTTATATGAAGGTTTCTAAATACCTGCCTCGGGTAAAATTGAGAAATCTTTCTATGTGTTGCACCGTGTTCTGAGCGAGATGACAGACACAAAGTTGTGGTCATCTTGATTTTGTAGAAATCTGAAACAACTGTGTCAAAAAAGCGCAAAAAACCCCAACCAACCAACAAAACTAAACAAAAAAAGGTTAAAAAAAAGTTACAAAGTGATTTTCTAAGGATTTCCTACCTTTATTTTTCAAAATGTCAATGAAAATGAGATTTCAAACCAAGCTTTTTACATGTCAGAGAATAGATAAAAATTAAAAGAAGATGCTTCTTGGGGGAGAGGGGGAGAGAGAGAGAGATTTGTCTATGTTTCTAGTGCCTTTCTTGTCTTTGATTGTACAGTTGGTAGGCAGTCTTCAATGGTTTTATTTAAAATAAACTATTCCATGGAAGCAGAATGCTATATACTGTATAATCAGTAATTACTATCTTTTCGTTTAGAGCTAAAGGAAATTGCAAATTTGCTTCTCATGTTGACATTGCCATGTGTAGGGGGAGGTGTGAAATATAAACCCTCACCCCAAACAAATGCAAAGGGTCCGATCTCGCTCACACATTGTGGGCAGGTCAAACCTAAAGGGGTCACCTTATCATCTCCTTGGTAGCTCAATTTTACCAAGAAAAATAGCCATGAATTCCAGTTTTTTAAAATGTTCTGCAAGAGACCTACAAACACTTTCTCCACCCTGTATTGAAATGTTGGAAAACAACAAAGAGAATCTATTTCTTTAAAGAATTTGGGGCAGAAGCTGTGTGGAACTTGACGTTTCACTCTTGCCATCCGCGTGTGTGTTTGAGGGGGATGTTCTCACCTCAACTTGCCAACGTGCGGAACAAAAGAGATTTGTTTTAGGTTTTTGTTTTTTTTTTTTAAAGAATGAAGAGATAAAAACAAAAAGTATATATATACATATATATATATATATCCCTCCTGTATTTTATGTGAAGCAGAGTTATCTTCTGTAGGGTTTTTGTGTATTCACCAGGTGATATTTGTATTGTAAAACAACAATGGCAAAGGAAAATAAAAGGCTTTTGAAAAACGTAGTTTCCTTTATCTTTTTAATAGTAGGTTTAAATTTAAAGCTGGGTTTATTCTTGTCCAAACCTTGCCTTGAATTTTTTGTGTGTGTTATTGCACTGCAGGCCATCAAATTTGGACTGTATGGAAACTGCGTTGATTGTGAATTGTTGTTGGTGTTAGGAAAACCAGTGCCTTATCTGCAATAAATGCTATGCAATAGAGCCAGGAGCAGGTGGAAGAAGCCTTCCTGGGAACCATCACTAGGGCTTGAAAAATCTACCCTGAGACTGCTGGGACTGAGTGCATTACAAACTAAACATCCATGATCCCAGGAGCTATTGGTCCTCTCACTTAAACAACAGGAAAAACAAAAAAAAAAAAGAGTTAAATTTCCATGAGTCTGTGGTGGCCAAAGTGTTGTTTCTGCTTTCCTGATGTTTTTTTGGGGGGGGGGGATTATTTCTCTCTATCGCTCTGTCCTGTTCCTCAGCCTTTGCTAAAATCTTCTCTGAAGTCATGGACTGTTGGTTGTGCTGCTTTGCCTTGCCATGGCTCGGTGTGCTAAATACAACTGACCCTGTTCTCACCAGTGCTGCTGCTCTCTGTGAGGGAGAGGGTTTCTCCATGCCCTGTGCTGCTTGGCAAAACTCGTGGCAACAGCATCTGCAGAGCTGCCTGCAAATTGTAGGGATCAGCTCCGCCTGCTTTACTCTTCGCTCCTGGTTCTCTTTGGAACGATGTGGTTGCAAATCGGTTTTTACCAAAAGCCAGCCCCTCCCTGCTCCCTGAGCTGATTGAGCTTGAGAGAATCTCCACTCCCAGATGGAAAGGAATGAGTAGATTTTTCAAGACCTGGCATCACACGCATCCAAACCATTACCATGAGTAACTGTATGGGTATATGCACGTGACATTAAATGGAACTTGCTGAATTCTGCACTCTAGTGTCTGACTTACTGCCTTCATCTTGCTAAACGTGGTGTCATTCTCTTCACTACAGAGCTGTGCTTCAGTAAAATGCTGTCTCCAGCAGGCTGGGCAAGCAGGGCCACAGACCTCGGCAGTGTGGCTTTGCTCTGGGTGCTGCCTAGTCGAGGAGATGGCTGAGGGAAATGGGACAGTGTTGTGCATCAGTGGTAACTCCAGACTGGAGCCAGTGCTGCCTCATTTTGCTCCTTCGCTGTGAGTATCTGCTCAGCGGCATCAGCTGATAAAGATGGGCGATGGCTTGTGGTGGCACTAATGCTGTGGAGATGGGTGCATGGTTTGCAGTCACCTTAACTAAATATCCCTCTGCCCAGTGTTTTAGCTGCATTTTCCCCAAAACACTTAGGGGCAGTGCAGCTGCACCACTCCTGTGGCCTTTACTTTCTGAAGAAGCATAGCCAAGGAGCCATGGTGGTTTCCTGGATAGAGAGTGGATCTTCACCCACACTCACCTTTTGAACTGTGGTGAGATCCCGGGGAAACTTCCAGGGACAACTTTCCCAGTTAGAGGCTGAACCACCATGTTGTCCTCTTGCCCTGGAGCACTGGTGGATGAGTGCCTAGGGCAGTGAAGCTTGTGCTGCTCAAGCACGCCTGGACCTTTACCAGTGGTGCCCAGCAGAGAGGTGAACCCTGCAAACTTAGGCCAGTGAGGAACAGCAAGTCAGTAAAAGCTGAAATCCAGTGTTGTGCTGCCCTGGTCAAAGCAAACTTTGCTGAGGCTCTTCCTGCATTGTGCCAGTAAAACCATCTTCTTTTAGCTTCTAACTGAATGTTTGGTTTGAGGTTGTCTGCAGGAGGACAGACAGGAGCCTGATTTGTGTGTCCAGTGCAGATGACAGGAAACTGGGATTTGAGTGAAGAATTACCACCAGAAAAAGGGTAACTGGAGAAGCAGCTGATGGAGAAGGATCTCAGAAGCATCTGAACCCTGGACAAACAGAAGAGAAGCTCTCTGCCAGGAGGGTGTACTTCAGAGTTGCTGAGATCCAACTTCATTTTGCTTCAGTCCTCCTGCATGGGGAAAGTTTTTAAGACTCTTCGAATAACAGGGACAAGACATGTTTGAGGAACACAAAGCAAGGAAGGGCAATGATACCTTTGCTTTTTGTACTGTGAGAAGAGCAGTTAAGCCCTATTAATCTCTACATTCCCACCCTCCCTCAGAGGACAGCTGGGTGCATTGCCCTTTGGCTTTTCTTTCTGGTACTAGAAGACTGCCAACACAAGTGTCTGTTCTGGCAGCTTCTCCTGTCCAATTCAGCAGCTGCTGGAAGGATTTATGGCTGCTTTTTGACCAAGTAATGATCCCTTCTGCAGCCAGTCAACCAAACCAGAGGTGAGCCACTCAAAGTGATTCCTGCACTTGGCTTGGCAAGAAGCAGAGTTTGGCCATGACACCCTCTGCATGGCCATCATGGACCCTTGTTTGTATGAACAAGCACATATCTGGCCTGGCTGGAGAGCAGGCAGGAATCTTTTAACTTCACTGCAGATGTTTTTTTAGCAGCAGGAGCTCAACCCTTGTGGTTAGTTTGGTGGCACGTTTGGCACATAGGCATGGGGGAGCATAAGTCAGCCCACTGTGGTCCTTTCCTGCCCAGTTTTTGCTAGGAAAAGCCAGCAGGGAAGGATCTGCCTGATTCTGAACTGCTGTCTTTTCAGTCTCTGGGGATAAGCAGGGTTTCTCGATGTTTTTTTTTCTGATGTTCCTGAAGGGTTTTTTTTCTCTCCTGCTTTGCATGTACTGCTTGGCTCTTCCTCAAGGCTGTGCCTTTGCGGCTGTGCTGCATCCCAGGTGAATATTGCGGCCAGGGGGTGCTGCTGGGTGTGTTTGAGCAAAACTGGGTCTCTTTAGCTTGGAAAAAAGGAGACCGAGGGGTGACCTCATTAATGTTTATCAATGTGGAAAGGGCAGGTATCAGGAGGATAGATCAAGGCTTTGCTCAGTGGTATCCAACGATAAGACGAGGGGCAATGGGTATAAGCTGGAGCATAGCCTCAGAGGAAGTTGAGAAGAGAGGAGTTTGCCCTGGTTGATGAGGACTGGCTTAGGGATAAGTTGAGAAAACTGCATGTACGTGGATCCAGATGGGATGCACCTGCGAGTGCTAAGGGAGACAGCAGAAGTCATTGCTGGGCCACTCTCCATCATCTTTGCTAAGTCATGGCGATCAGGAGAGGTGCTTGAGGACTGTAGGATAGCAAATGTCACTCCAAAACTGGTAACAGGAGGACCCAAGTAACTATAGATTGGTCAGTCTCACCTCCATCCTAGGAAAGGTGATGGAACAATTTATCCTTGATGCTGTCTCTAGGCACAGCAAGGACAAGAGGGTTATTAGGGACAGTCAGCATAGCTTCACCAAAAGGAAATCATGCTTGACCAACCTGATAGCCTTTTCTGAGGGCATAACCAGGTAGATAGATGATGGCAAAGCAGTGAATGTGGTCTGTCTTGACTTCAGTAAAGCATTTGACACAGTCTTACGTAGCATCCTTGCAGCCAAACCAAGGCACTGTGGTCTAGATGATCAGGTAGTGAGGTGGATCAAGAACTGGCTGCAGGATAGAAGCCAGAGAGTGGTGGTCAATGGGGCAGAGTCTAGTTGGAGGCCTGTATCTAGTGGAGTTCCCCGGGGGTTGGTACTGGGACCAGTACTATTCAGTCTATTCATTAATGGCTTGGATGAGGGATTAGAGAGCACTGTCACCAAGTTTGCTGATGACACAAAGCTGGGAGGTGTCGCAGACACCCAGCAGGCTGTGCTGCCATTCAGCGAGACCTGGACAGGCTGGAGAGCTGGGTGGGGAGAAACTGAATGAACTATAACAAGGGCAGTGTAAAGTCTGGCATCTGGGCAAGAACAACCCCAGGGACCAGTGTAGGGTGGGGACTGACCTGTCGGAGAGCAGTGGAGGAGAAAGAGACCTGGGGGTCTTAGTAGCCAGCAGGATGGCCAGGAGCCAGCAATGGGCCCTTGTGGCCAAGAAGGCCAAGGGCATCCTGGGGTGGATCAGAAGGTAGAGGGTTAGGAGGTGAAGAGAGGTTCTTCTCTCCCTCTACTGTACCCTGGGGAGACGGCATCTGGAATCTGATGTCCAGTTCTGGGCCCATCAGTTCCAGAAGGACACGGAGCTGCTACGGAGAGTCCAGTAAAGAGCCATAGAGATGATGAAGGGAGGGGAGCACCTCTCTTCTGAGGAAAGGCTGAGGGAGCGGGGGCTCTGGAGCTTGGAGAAAAGGAGACTGAGGGGTGACCTCACTCATGTTTATAAATATGTGAAGGGTGGGTGTCAGTGGGATGGAGCCAGGCTCTGCTCAGTGGCATCTAATCATAAGACAAGGGGCAACAGGTGTGAGCTGGAACATAGGAGGTTCCACTTAAATTGGAGAGTTCAGATTAAATGTGCAACCCAGGGCTTAAATTTGCAGAGCAATCCATGTGCTACTGTGGCTTTTCACATGTATTGTTTTCAATGTCCTTGCGTTTGGAACGCTAGTTGAAGAGTCAGAAAGAAAAGCTTGAAAGCAGTGAGCTGCACATGAAGCTTCTGCGGCAGAAAATAACCCAGCTGGAAGAAGAGAAACAAGCAAGGACTGCCTTAGCGGTGGAGAGGGACGAGGCCAACCTCACTGTCAGAAAGTTGCATAAGGTGACAGAGAGGTTACAGAAGCAGCTCGATCTGGCAAGGGAAACGAATACTGAGCTCAAAGCCAAGCTGTCTGAAACCAGTGAACTCAAGGTGAGTTGAAAGGTTCAATTTGTGCTTCCATCCAATTTTCTGTTACAGTTGGATACAGCTGGAGCTCATTTCACACTGAGCACAGTTCAGTACAGAAGACAGTGTTGTGTTGATGAAGAACTGCTCCAATCCATCTAAGTGAAGTAAACACAATCCTACAATGCCTTGGATGGTTCGCAGTTTGTATTGCTGGACTAAGTAGCATCTGTAAAGCACTATGTCTGGAACAGAGGAGGTTCCACATCAATATGAGAAGGAACTTCTTCCCAGTGAGGGTGACAGAGCACTGGAAGGGGCT
>JAOXOE010000632.1:1783891-1797896 GCA_028565055.1 Phoeniculus purpureus | reverse complement strand
TCACCTGACTGGACACAGATCTCTAACTCCTCCTGCTTGTTCCCCATGCTGCGTGCACTGGTGTACAGGCATTTCAGAGAGCGAGCTGAGTGCTCCGATTTCACTGTAGGAGAGTTTGAGTCTGGTTTGTCTGAGAGCAATGCATAGCATCATGTAAACCAGACCAAAGTATTTTGTGGTGAAAGAGTCAAGAGTTAAGCCAAAGCCCATATTTGGGAAGATCAAGTGGCATACACTCTTCCCCCAGCCCGTAGCTGCTGAGGGTTGTTTTGATCGACGTGCATGACCCGGCACACTGCAGCACCTCCCTACCGTCCAGAAGATCGACACTGCCACTTCATTTTGTGTCATCTGCAAATTTACTGAGGGTGTGTTTGATCCCCTCATCCAGGTCATAGATAAATATGTTAAACCAGACTGGTCCAAACATTGAGCCCTGAGGGATACCACTTGTGACTGCTCGCTGGCTGGATTTAACCTCATTCAGCATTAGTCAAGGAAGAGGTGTGTGAGGGACCACAGCCAGGACCTCGGTGCTCATTTTGTGAGTCTGCGAGGAAGCAGCAGAGAAATAACACTGCAGGACACTCGCTCTGTACAGACCTTCCCATACCTGGAAACTCCGGTGCTGCAGGAGGCACTTCTGCTCCCTCTGTGGGAATTCCAAGTGTCTGAAGAGTGTATTCTGCTGCATAGGTTTTGGCTTCATCAATGTAGGCACTGAGCTTGGGTGGCGTGAAGGGGTGTCTGTGAGTACAGCAAAATGTTAGCTTCTTGGTTGTTTTTTTCTGTAGGACTTCTCCTGCAAGGTATTTTTATCCACTCATACATGACATCGTCCCGCCTAGCAAACGGAAGTGCTCTTTTACTGTGCTGCCGCAAAAGTATTCTCCTCATAGCGGTCCGTTTTCTTTGCTGAGTTTATTGGCCTTGGATCTAGTTTTGGAGAGAACACCTTTTTAAAGCAGGCTAGGCATTTTCAGTCCAAAAGAAAGGCTCTCTGAGTATGGGTTTTGCTTTAGAACTTATTTTAGCAGTGAAAAATATTTCAGGTCGGAAGCGTTTAGACTCGTATTTGGAGCTGAATTATCAGCATGTTCCTGCAAGCTGCTTTCCTTTTCCCACAAGAGCTATTGTGGGTTTTACTTTTGTACTAAGAAACACTCTTTGGTCTGACAATTTTTGGCTTTCTGGAACATTTGTATCACGATGTGGGAAAACGTTAATGTTTTTCTCTCCAATATGTATTTTCAAAAAAAAAGAAATGGAGACCCTGTCACAGAATCACAGAATGTTAGGGTTTGGAAGGGACCTTGAAGGATCATCTACCCCTGCTGGAGCAGGTTCTGCTCGATCATTTTGTACAGGAACATGGCTAGTCGGGTTTAAACATCTCCAGGGAAGGAGACTCCACAACATCCCTGGGCAGCAGTGCTCTGTCACCCTCACCATGAAGAAGTTCCTTCTCATATTTATATGGAACCTTCCATGGTCCAGCTGACACCCGTTGCCCTTGTCCTATCATTGGATGCCATTAAGCAGAGCCTGGCTCCATCCTCCTGACTCCCATCCTTTCCATATTTATAAACATTAATGGAGTAACCCCTCAGTCTCCTCTTCTGCAAGCTGAAGAGACCCAGCTCCCTCAGCTTTTCCTCATCAGGAAGATGCTCCACTCTCTTCATCATCTTTGTGACTCTGCACTGGCCTCTCTCCAGCAGTTCCGTGTCCTTCTGGAACTGAGGGGCCCAGAACTGGACACAACACTCTGGATGTGGTCTCACCAGGGCAGAGTAGAGGGGGAGGAGAACGTCTCTAAATCTGCTAACCACAGCCTTTCTAACCCACCTCAGGATGCCATTGGCCTTCTTGGCCACAAGGGAACACTGATGGCTCATGATCAAAGGTAGGTACCAGGTTTTCCTGCTGTTTTGACTCAAGGACTGTGCAGACAGCTGCTATAAAAATTAAGTATTTTGCAGTAACTTATTCACTTTGATTTTTCTGCTGTTACTGGTTTGGGATCAGTTGGCTAAATTTATTTCAAAAGGTCAAGAGGCTGGTCTGGGAATGGGCCCAAGTGGGGTGGTTTTGCCTGAAGGACACAGAGTGATCTGAAATCACAGAGTTGAGAGAGACCTTTGTGACAGCAGCAGCAGCACCACCGAAATGTTGGGTTCTGACAATGTGCGAAGCCTGATGCAAGTTGTTTATTCTAAGATTCAAGGAACCTTGACCCCGTGCAACTGGATTTTGAGAAGACAGACTAGGTAAAAACACTACTCTTAGACTCCTGAAAACATCAAGTAGTTACATACATGGCAGGGTTCTGGCTGGCGAGGGCAGGGATGGTGATTTTGTAGAGGAAGAGCTGTCTTTGGTCTTGGCCGATTGCAGAGTGCAGCTGGTAAACAGGCTGCCCCCAGTTGTTTTTCTGGCAGATTTCTTCTAAGATCTGGAAGGGAGAACAGAATTTTTGCTCAGGTTAATTGATGCTCGGTAACCTTCTCACCCAGTTCACCTCCCACACTGGTCAGTTCCTTCCCTTCAGAACAGTTTCAGGGGAGCTGCAGCTTCCTCAACACTTAGCAAGAAAACAACCCCAAAACTAAATGCAGACAAGACACTGCATTCACCCCAAAGTATAAAATGCATCTAAATGTTTTAACACTTTCAAAATTGTTTTAATTCCTTAAGTGAATTACTACCCTATTAAATTGAATATCTTAATCCTTTTGCTGACCAGCTGTTTCATTCTGTTATTGATGTAGTTTTCTCTGAATTCCCCCCAGAAGCTCTATCTACCCACTTAACTATTTGAGAGCACTAAAACACTAGGGTTGCCTTCATCTTCATAGCCTTCCTGGCTTCATGGAGTATAGTTCTGAATAGTCTTCCTTAAAAAAAAGAAAGAAAGAAAGAAGGCAAAAAGGCTGTGATTCCACCCAATTAATTATACAGGCTTCCAGAGGTGACTTATGCTTCCAATTTAAAAGAGAAATGCTGAATCACACTGCACCCCAGCTTCAGCACAGCTTATTCCATGGTGGGTGGATCAGGCTGGAGACCCCTGGGTGCCTCTAATACGTGTCTTTCTGTGATCTACCTTATTTAAAATGAAAAAGTAGAACTGAACTGCCAGCCCTGATTCTTATTTTGCAATCCTGGCTCCAATGGAAGTCTCGCACTTTGTAGTGTAAATGAAGAATTTCATGACATTCCTTGACTGTGGCAACACTTGTTTACTCCTATTCCAACCCCTTTACAGGGGTGTTGGTTTTATGATGTTATACAGACATGTTAATCCTCAATATGCCCAGGTAGGCAGCAGGAATGAAATCAGGAACTTAAAGGTGCTTTTGAAATGGCCCCAGTACCATGGATGGGAAAGGGGGACCAAGTTTGCTGGTCCTAATTAAGCTTTCCTATTAAAGAGGCTGCTGTGAGGCAAGACACAGTGGTTTAAGACCTGCTGTTGTTCAGTAGCAGCTGTGGTGTGATTAGGGTGCTCAGCTGCTAGGAAAACATGCCCCAAAAACCTTAAAAGTTCCAGGTGCTGTTCCTGCACTATTCAAAATACCCTCAGTGGGGTGTGGCGTGGATGAGGAGATTTAAAGATGAAGTTCACCTGCCATAAGACAGCATCACTTGGGCTATTTTACCCCTCTTATATGCTGGTAAGACTGAGTAACATGACTGTTGCTTTTTTGTGTGTGTGTGTGAGTGTGTGAGAGAGAGTGTGTGAGACTCTACTTTTCAGGTTTTTGGAGGAGAAAAGGATGTTTTCATAGACTTCAGCAAACCAGATGCTGTAGCAATTGAAGTGTTAGTAGATAAAGATGTGCTTCAGAATTCAAGGTAAGGCTTGTCTTTAATTCTGCTCTGGATGATACAAGGGGAAAGGAATTGCTTAAAGAGCCAGACCCTCAGAAACTCAGGCAGGTTGTTCTGGGTTCTCCTCAGCCCTCAACAATGCATTGGAAGCCCAGTCATGCCCATGTAAAAACATCCAAAGCCTCCTTGAACGAGGAGTGTTTCTGCACTGGGCTGTGTTGTGCAGGCAGCCAACTCCTCGTTTCCCATAAATGGTTTGAGAGGGTATTATTTTTCTATAGACAAGCATTTGTTCCTTGGTGAAGTCCCAGCTGATGCATCATGTCTATCAAACCCATTTCATGGGTGTTAATGAAAACTCATGGGTGTTAATGAGGTAGAGCAGGCACCATTCTCTAGCAAGATGTGTGGGTATTGCAGAGATGAAACTTGTGGTGTTTTGGATTTTTTTTTGATGTCTTTTGAGATGCAAGAGTGAATGTAGTTATTGGGGGTCTCTTTCCCCAAAGTGTTTTGGGCAAAGACAACCTCTGGCTAGGATGTTGTCTCCTTTCCCCCCCCTGCACATACCTGAGGAGCAAGTTTGATCCCCTGGGGCTTTAGCGTGATGTGGCTCATCGGTGTGAGCTCCATCCCTGGCAAGAGGTCGTAGAGTTTATCCTCTCCTCTCTTTTCTCCTTTGAGTTGGTATCCTCGCCCCAGGCCCATGTACGCCAGGTAGCCACGACCTCCCAGTCCTCTAACTCCCGCAGCCCCTACAGGTACATTCATGTAAATTTCTAGGAATGTAAGAAGGCATTAAACTGAATCAAATCACTGGAAAAATTACCCTGATTTTTGCTGAAATGGAAAAGTTAGCCCCACTTGCTGGATTTGAGAAGAAGACAGGCACAAGTCTCCTGTGACCCGCTGCTGGGATAACCCAGGCTCCACATTGACACCCTTTGTTTTTGGGCTAGTATGGGTGGGGTTTTCCAGAGGCAGCCCTGCTTCTTTCTCACCCCATTTCTGTATTCTCTCTTCCTCCTTGATTTTGTTGAATCTTTCTACCCGTATTTGTAGTTGAAAGACAGAGGGGCCATCTTGCTACCCACCAGTAGCATTTCACTTCCTTGAAGAACTGAAAGTTTCTAACTGCAGCTTTTTTCTTGGGGAGCCCTACTTCAGGGCCTGGGGAGACTACGAGGTGAGAGAGGGCTGGCAAATTATCACATCTGCACCTTTTCCAGTGCATGTTCATAGAAGCTGGTTTCACCTATGCAAGGGGAGCAAGGGAAATGCCCTGATACACTCTTTGCCATCCTTACTGGCGTGTCATGTGGGGTCCTAGTTTGCTATGAGACCTGGTTGTGGGCTTGGGGGCACAAACTGACTGGCAATATCTTTGGCAGGAAGATAAATGGGCAGATTTTCTCCTTTTGCTAGCCCCCATGCTCATTTCTGTGCCTGCCAGACAGTGCTTGCAATGACAGTTAATTTGGGGGTGAGCAGGGGGATTTGGTTTAGATCCAGGTGTGGTCATATAAAAGCAGAGGCAGCTTTCATAGACTGCTTGTTAGTAGGTTAATGATCCCAACACCCCTCCCCTAAAAGAGGGGATCCCATCCCCCAGAGCACACAGTTAATGGCTTTCTGGATTTCAGGGTTGATACCCTACACTGTATCAGGGCAACGTGACCTCCTTGGGAAACCGTGTGTCTTTGGGTCAGAACACACCAGGACTGGTAAAACTTTCCCTGAGCCCTTCAAAGGAGAGCAGAAACGCAACAGAGAGCTGTGCTGGTGGTTGTCTGGCTCTGAAGTGGAGAAGGAACATTATTTTACTAGGATTTCCTTGCTGGGGCAAACCCCAGGCAATTCGTGGTTTATTTACGTTGGACTGAAGCTCCATCAGCCTTGCTCTGATAAACTGGTTATTTTTTTTCATGCCCTTCTTAATCTGCTAGAAGATTGCTATGCCTTTGGGAAAAATAGATCATAAAACATGTGCTTTCCATCATCCAGGACAAAGCCAACACTCTCAACATGGATCTAGGGGGAACCACCCAAGTGCTGGAGGAGTTATTTTATTAGAGCTGAGTATTGGTTTGACAGCAGTTACCTCGGATGGATGGGGGCCGGATGATGCTCCTGTTGCTGATCCCCTTGTTGGCAGGGAAGTGGAGGTTGGGGATAGCTGTGTAGGCTTGGGGTGCATAGAAAACTGGGGTGCCCAGGTAGGCAGCGGCAGGGTCATACACGTGTCCAAAGGCGTAGGTGTATTCTCCTTGCAGCATGGTGCCTCTGCCGCCTGTGCCTCGGGTGTATCTAACATAGCTGTCTTTGTCGACTGGTTTGGCTAGTGTCACCTCGATTGGGGACCCATCCAGCACCTTTGTGCCAGGGTGGTGAGGAGAGAGAGCACAGGAGAAGCACAAATGTAAGTCTTTGCAGTGCACAGGGATCATCCTGCCTAGGGACACAATTTCCACATATGGTTTGATAATTGGATGGAAAGATGGAGAGAACCACCCAAATCCCCCTAAATCTCCCACCCACACAGAAGAAAACGTTGGCTGGGTAAAGGCTTAGTGCTTTGAGAGCACCCAGCTTTAAGCCCAGCCAAGAGAGGCTCCTTAACTAAATGACCACAGTCGTGAAGCCTTCAAAAGGCTTTGCTTCCCTACGAGGTGGCAAATAAGTCAGCAGGATGAGATGTGCTCCTGTGGAGAACAGCAGTGGTGCTGAAAATAGGAGCAGGGCTAACAGCTCTCTGGGATCAGCTTCTACATTACATTGCTATGAAGTGCAAGAAGTACTAAATACAGCAACCTTCTAGCAAAACCGTATCTGAATTTGGATCAGATGTTTTGGGTTGACCTTGTTCATCCCAGTTTGCCACTCACATGCTGCTCTGCAAGTGGTTTTGTTGGCAGATATGGGACAAGGATGTGAGTATGAGCTGAGGGAGCCCATAATCAACTTGTTTGCTAGTCTTTGTTTCTGCCTTTCTCTGCTTTTTCTTTTTCAAGCAGTGAGTTATAATCATAGCTGGGCAGACGTTTGATGCAAATGTAAGGAGAGAGAAGCCAGAAGGAACGCTTTGCGTACATCGGACATCAGAGCCCGCCCCAAACCAAATTCAGAAGTGTAAAGGAAGCCTGCAAAGAGAAAATGGGGTTAACGCTTTGAGGATGTTTTTGTAGCTTCTAAACCAGGCAGCTTTGTCTCAGCTGTGTGCAATACACTGTACATAACTCCCCAAAATTAGTGTCCACAGCAGCTTTACCTTCCCATTCAAGGCTTTCATCGCTTCCACTGCATGTTCCCTTTTGTTGAAGTGCACGAAGGCGTAGTCTCTGATTTTCTTTACTCTCTCTACTGCACCTGCAGAACATGTTGGAAAATGAGTTGGAAATGGTTACTGGTTGGCAAATACAGATTTGAAAGAGCAACTGTGTTAGGATATGAGCTGTTGGGGAGCAAAGGCTGACTAAGTGTAAAAGAAAAAGAGGACAGTGTTGTCGTATCTCTTGGGATGTATATGCCATCGGAAAGGAAGCGTATGATGGTTGTATTTCAAGGCAAACTAGAAGTGTTTGTGGCCAGGTACCAGTAAGATTCCCATTAAACTGGAGTGATTTTCTCCTGTCCAAATTGTTCCATTGGACACTACCTTTTGGTCTTGTGTCTTGTGTTAGTCTTGACAGGTCACCAAGGTCGGATGCCCGGGCAGGACATGCAGCAGCCCAGGATTTAGTGAGCTACAAGTAACCTTAGCATGTGATCACAATGTCTGTGGTACTTGTAGGCAGCTTCAGGAAAGCTGATGCATCTGCCATAAGGCAAGGATGTTATTTTAACTATAGACTCGGGATGTTCATCAAGAACAAACACCCATCTCTGATCAAGACAGAGCAGCCCTGAGCACAGAAGTGGCCTAGGTATTGATAGAACATCAGATCTGGTGCTAAGAAAGCATTTTGCTTATGAGTGGGGCACCCCTAGCACCAGGCCCCAGGTGGTGAGGGATTTTCATCCCCAAAGATGCCCCAACCTGCCTGGACACAGCCCCAGTCAGCCTGTTGTAACTGTGGTATTGGCTCTGCTGGGAGCTGGAGACCTTCACCCAGGTGGCTTCAGCCTCAACCTTTCTTACAAGTCTGTGATTACCCAACATAATTCAAATGTAAACGACTTCACATTCTTCTCTTCTATGTCCATCCTCTACAGCTTTTGCTTGTCTGCTGCTCTTCTGCTGAAAACTTCTCATCACTGAGATACTCAGCACTAATAAGTTGGTCTCCAAAACAACCGCTGCAGTCTTATTCCTAACAGGAACAAGCTTCAGGCATTTGCCTTGTTTAATTGTTTATCTTCCCTGCTCCTGTGGAATGGGAAGCACATCATCAACAATCCCAGACACTTGAGCCATAACATCCTTAACCACATCCTTTGGAAATACGGCTAAGGGATGCTGAACAACTCTTCTGTTTGCTGCTTAGCTTCTAAAGCTAAACAGGGGCACGGGAAAATGTCATTGCTGTAAAAAGCACTTACTTTAATAACTGCAGGAGAAGAGTTCTCTGGAGTTTATAGTCAGGTCTATAGTTTTCTGGATCCTCCTTTCTACCCTTCTTGCAGATGGGTGTTACATTTGCCACCTTCCAGTCCATTGTGACCTCCCCAGCTAGCCACGATTTCGAGTAAATAATGTAAAGTGGCTTGGCGAGTACACCTGCCGACTCTCTCAGCACCCTTGGGTGCAGCCCCTCCAGCCCCATAGACTTGTTTATGTCTGAATGGGGTAGCAAGTCGCTGACCACTTCCTTTCCAGTTGTGATGGCCTCATTCTGCTCTCCCTCTCTGTCTCCCAGCTCATGAGGCTTGTTGTCCAGGAAACACCTAGTACCACTGCTAAAGACTGAGGCAAAGTAGGCATTGAGCACCTCAGCCTTTTCCACATCATCTGTTACTAGGTTTCCCTCTGAATCCAAAATAGGATGGAGATTTTCCCTGGTCCTCCTTTTGTTATTAATGTATTTATACAAACTTTTTTAATTATCCTTAACAGCTGTAGCTAAGTGGAGCTCCAGCTGTTCTTTGGCCCCCCTGATTTTCCTGAGTTTGACTACATCCTTAAAGTCTTCATGAGAGGCTTGCCTCCTCTTCCAGAGGTCATAGACCTTTTTTGTTCTTGAGGTGCAGCCAAAGATCCCTACTTAGCCAAGCTGGTCTTCTTCCCCACCTACTCATCTTTCGTCTCATAGGGACAGAATGCTCCTGTGCCCTTAAGGTTTCCCTCTTGAAGTATGTCCACCTTTCCTGGACTCCTATATCTTCTAGGGCAGCCTCCCAAAGGACTTTGGCCTGTTCAGGAGACCGATTGACAAAGTTTGCCCTCTGGAAGTCTAAGGTAATGGTTTCACTAGTTTCTCCTTGTTTTTTCAAGAATTAAGAACTCAATCATCTCATGCTCACTGTGCCTCAGACAACCTCTAACCTTTACTTCTCCCACAAAATCTTCCCTGTTCATAAGAATCAGGTCCAAGAGGGAATCCTCCCTGGTTGGCTCCCTCACCAGTTATGTCAGGAAGTTATCTTCCACACACTCCAGGAACCTCTGGGACTGTTCTCTCTCTGCTGTGTTGTATTTCCAGGAGACATCAGGAAAATTCAAGTCCCCCATGAGCACAAGAGGCAGTGACTGTGAAACTTCCCCCAGCTGCCTATAAAAAATTTCAGCTGTTTCCTTATCCTGGTTGGGTGGTCTGTAACAAACTCCCACCACAGTATCTCTCCTCCTGGCTTTACATCTAATTCTCATCCATATTGACTCAACTGTATCCTCACCTGCATTCATTTATATGGCTTCATATGCCTCTCTAACAGAGGGCTACTCCATCACCTCTTCTTCCTTGCCTATCCCTTCTGAAAAGTTGATAGCCATCATTTGCAACACTCCAGTTGTGGGAGTGATCCCACCAGGTTTCTGTGATGGCTACCATATCATGGTTTTCCTGCTGCATGACAGTCTCCAGCTCCTCTTGTTTATTGCCCATGCTGTGTGCATTGGTGTCTAAGCATTTCAGGGAGAGAGCCGAGTGCAGAGTTTTCAATATTGAAGGGTGATAGCCCTTCTTGTTATCTGTTGTGCCATGCTGCCCCACAGGTGTTGGACTACTACACCCAAGGTTTTCACTAGCAAAGCCAGTTGTCCCCTCTTCCCCCTTCATATCTAGTTTAAAGCTCTGTCAATGTGCCTCGCTAACTCCTGCCCCAAACCAGCCTGATCTCCTCCCGTCACCTTATGGATGAGGGGAAGGCTGTGAAAGGTGGTTACCAGGACTTTGGCAAAGCCTTTGACACTGTTTCCTACACGCTTCTCCTAGAGAAGCTGGTGGCTCATGGCTTGGACTGGGGGGCTCTTGGCTGGGTAAAGAACTGGCTGCATGGCCAAGCTCAGTGCTTTGTGTTAGAGTGAAATCAAGTCGGTGGCTGGTCCCAAGCTGTTCTCCAGCTTTATCAATGATCTGCATGAGGGGATCGAGTGCTCCCTCAGCAAGTTTTCAGATGACACCAAACTGGGTGGATGTGTCAATCTGCCTGAGGGTAATAAAGCTCTGCAGGGGGACCTGGACAGGCTGGACCCATGGGCCAAAATCACTTATATGAGAGTTAACAAGGCCAAGTGCCAGGTCCTACATTTTGATCACAACAACCCCCTGCAATGCTACAGGCTTGGGGAAGAGTGACTGGAGAGCTGCTAGGTGGAAAAGGATCTGAGGGTGCTGACTGACAGCAGCTGAACATAAGCCAGCAGTGTGGCTAGGTGGCCAAGAAGGTCCATGGCATCCTGGCCTGCATCAGAGATAGTGTGGCCAGCAGGACTACAGAAGTGGTCAAGTCCTGTCCTCATCACTAGTGAGGCCTCATCTTAGCTACTGGGGGCAGTTTTGTGCACCTCAATACAAGGATAGTGATGTGCTGGAGCAGGTTCAGATAAGGGCAATGAAGCTGGTGAAGGGCCTAGAGGGACAGGTCTGGTTTGGAGCAGCTGAGGGAATAGAGATTGTTTAGTCTGGAGGAAAGGAGGTTGAAGAGAGACCTTATTGCTCTTTATAACTACCCTAAAAGTGCCTATAGAGATGTAGGGGTTGGTCTCCCAAGTCACTAGTGATAGCATAAGAGGAAATGGCCTCAAGTTGTGCCAGGTGAGGTTTAGATTGGAACAGGCTGCCTAGGGAGGGGATGAAGTCACTGTCCCTGGAGGCATTCAAAAAATGAGTGGATGTGGCCCTGGGGTACAGAGTTTGGTGGACATGGTAGGGTGATGGTTGGACTGGATGGTCTTAATGATTCGGTGAAGGAATGCTGTGGTAAGGGATAGACACTGATTATTCACAAGTTTATGGAACAATGTGGCAGTGTTTTCATAAAAATGATAGAATTCAGAATTTAGATAATCAGATAAAAATCATTTGTATTAAATCATTCAGTTTCTGTCATCTTCCTTTGCTATGGCATAGTGCTGAAATCACTCAGCTCTTTTACCAACTTCCTCTTTCAAAAAAAAGGCTGAAAGGATTTAGAATAATTTTTATAACGTGGGTATCTCCACACATCATTCTGGACCTCCTCCTGTTGCATATCATCCTAAAAAGGACAGGAGTGTGTTAGCTGGAAATCAAGCAGCCATTAATGCAATGTCATGATGTGCATGTTGGTTGGGAACCTTTAGCCTAATGACAGTTTTTGTGGCATTACACACAAACATTAAAGCAGAAACTCAGTTATTTTTACCTCTTCCTTTCTTTTTTCATGAATGGTGAAATATTTCCATTTACATTAGCAGTATCTATTTATGAGCTACCGTGGCAATGGGTTCCCACCTGGTTTGATGCTGTTGAACTCCTTTTCTATTGTCTCTTCAGTGGTTGAGAGCATGAGATTCCTCACATAGAGAATTTTTACTGATGACATGGTGTCTTCATCCACTTCCACCTCTGGTTCTGCCCAGTCAACGGCAATAGGGTGTCCCCACAACTGGATCCTTCCTTTAAAGGAATTGGCACAGTCAGTGTCAGACAGGTTTTGGTTTCTTCCACTTCTGCTCAGAGACTATTTCACATGCAGTATGAACAGCAGAACAAGCCAACTCTACATTGGGACTGAAACAAGCCTTTCTGAGCTCAAAGTGTAGCTGCTTCAGTAATTTATTTCCAAAAGCAAAAGGTCACATTTGGCCAGAGTAATCCACTGCAGCTACCAGGGTGACTCCATCAATCAGCCATGGTATGTTGTGGTCCTTTATTGCTTTGAGTTTCTCTAGGAGCCAAGAGAAGAAACCAGCAAAACGCACTTCCTTGAGTTTCCGGGTCCTCTGGAGACTTCAGTCTCACAGCAGCACAAAGGTGACCCCTCAGAAGAAGGCAGTACTAACACTCTCACCATCTGTACTAACCTGGGAGCAATTTTCTTCTGGCCATGGCTGCTGCCCGATGGCTTTCATATTCCACAAAAGCAAAACCCCGGTTTTTGGTTTTATCAGCTGCACTAGGGTAGACAATGACATCCATGACTCCATCTGTGACCTTCTTCATCTCTGCTAAGATTTCCTCTCTCTTCTTTGTTTTGGGGATCCCTCCCACAAACAGGCGGCAGTTGTCCACGCTGGCACAGACTCCAAGGAGACGCCCATTCCTGAGAACAGACAACATTGCTGGTTTGTCAGGAATCGAGATCACACAGATACACAGATCATTAGCAGTTGGAAAGGACCTCCAGGGGTCATCAAGTCCAACTCCCCTGCTCAAGCAGGATCATGAAACCTAAGAGGAGTTAAACAGAAATGCATCCAGATGGGTCTTAAAATTCTCCAGAGACATAGACTCCACAGCCTCCCTGGGCTGACAGTTTCAGTGCTCCGTTAGCCTTAAAGAAATTTTTTCGCATATTGAGATGTAACTTCTTGTGCTACAACTGACACCCAGTACCCCTTGTTCTATCACAAGGCATCAGTTTGCAAAGAGTTAAAAATGAACATATTGTCCCAAAACACCACATGATGAGCTAGGTCTCGTCAGACATACGCTGTTTGGGGTATTCGAGTGCTCTTGCTCAGTGCAAGAGCTAACATGAAGGCTGTAACTCCATTAGATTTGACATTGCGGTAAGGCAGCAGAGGAGAAATGAAGGATCAGGTTTGGGGTTTGTTTCCATGGATTCTCTCTTTTCTTTTTTTGCAAAAAACACCTGCTACCAGGCAACTGTCCCCACCACCAACGGTCAGAGCATTGACTCTTGTTTTGCCATCAGTATGAGCCAGGAATCTTTATGTTCACTAGCATCTCGTAGCTTCCCAGTCACCACTGGGCCTCATAAATGAGGTTTCAAGGAAAGAAAATCCTTTGTCATGGACAGACACCATTTAGGGACTTACTGATGCCCCAAGGTAAGAACTTCTTTAGACATCCTTTGCTCACTTCTTTGAGTTCAAGTAGGTATTGAAAAGTTAAAAACTTCGGTGGGGTCTTTGGAACAAGGGAAGTAGTCAAGAAGAGGATGAGGTAGATGCAGTCTGATCTTTAAGATCTTCCAAACGCTGACACAAATAACATTTCCAAGCCAACCTGTGTGCCTTGTGAACTGCTCATCCTTAGGATTGATAGCAAAGAAATTCAGAAGCCATCTTTTTTAAATTACAAATGGACAGAATGGTTCATCTCTAAATGCTTTAAAGTAAAGGCATCTACTCATCCCTCTCTGAATTGGAAAAAGTCTGTTGTGGTTGAAACCCAAACAAAACATACTGATGGGCTCGTATGTTGTTGATTTCCTGTGTGTTCTGTTTCAAATTTTTAGTTACAAACATCTGGGCTTTTTTAAGATCCTAGTTATTAGGGAATGTCACTGTTTTACCAACTGGTTTTTCATCTGCTATCACCATTTTTTGCAATTATGCTGTCTCTGAGAACGTAGCTGCAGGGTGGAATCATTCAGGGTGGAAAACACCCTCAGGATCATAGTCCAACAATCAACCCTACTGTACTAATTCACCCCTAAACCAGATCCCTCAACATTACATCTAAGCGACTTTTAAACACATCCAGGGCTGGGGACTCAACCACCACCCTGGGCAGCCCATTCCAGTGCCTGACCACTCTTTCCGTGAAGAATTTTTTCCTGATGT
>JAOXOE010000632.1:1770128-1783791 GCA_028565055.1 Phoeniculus purpureus | reverse complement strand
TGGGGACTCAACCACCACCCTGGGCAGCCCATTCCAGTGCCTGACCACTCTTTCCGTGAAGAATTTTTTCCTGATGTCCAGGCTAAACCTTCCCTGTTGGAGCTTGAAGCCCTTCCCTCTGGTTCTGTTGCTAATAACCCTTGAGAAGAGACCAGCATCAACATCTCTACAGTGTCCTTCCAGAGTTGTAGAGAGTGATGAGGTCTCTCCTCAGCCTCCTCTTCCTCAAGCTAAACACCCCCAACTCTTTCAATCTCTTCTCATCAGATTTATTCTCCTCCAGGCCCTATTCACCAGAGGGGCTGTGAGCAGGAAGAAATACACAAGTAACCCTCACAGCCCAGATGGGAATGTGACATAAACAGCCATTACTAGGAGAAGGTTAGTTTTATCCAAAGCATTTTTTTTTTCCAATGTTCTGTTAGATTTCTTGCTTTTAACTTTTGTAAGGAAGAAATGTCCTACAAAATATTTACTCTCTGATGAGTTCTACAAGCTGTCCTTTATAGTACAGCATGAAGCAGTGACTGCCCAGGGAGACAAAGGATGGGTTCCTCTTAAAGTCTGGGTATCTAACTAACCTTCCTCTGGGCTGCAATTGCCTTACAGAACAAAATTGGGTCACACCTGTGACGTGAAGTTGGTGGGAAGGTGTTTGTCACACTTACCGAATTTCATAGTTATTGAGTTGTTTGATGGCGTTTTTGGCCTCCTGTTTATTTGAGAAGGTCACAAAGGCATAACCCCTGTTGTTGCCATTAAAGTCCATCATCATTCTCATTTCGTAGATTTTGCCGATCTGCAAACAGAAAGGAAAAGTGCTGTCAGTAACGTGGCAGGTATTTCAACAAGACCAAGTGGTCCCTTGACTACATCACAGTTGAGCTCTGCCAGTAGTTTGTACCAAATCATCTCCAGTTCGGCGCTGAAATGCAGCTTTGATCATCACTAATTTCCGTAACACAGTTGCCCATTGCTCAATCTTACTTTTTCACACAGTGGTATAAGTTCATCTTCAAAGAGGTCTCGGGGCAGTTTCCCAATAAAGATCTCACAACCTCTCTCTGGGGGAGGACCGTCCCAGCCAGGTGGTGGGCCTCCATACTTCCTTTGCCCGTTTTCCTGCCATGGAGAAAAAGAAAAGCATTATTTAGGTACACATTTTAAATGTGTCCGTGACTATCCCCTTTCTAGGGGCTGACAATTGAGACCCATTCTGTTGACAGTGGACTTGGAAGCAGATGCCTACTTCCCATCAAGGCTCCACAACCTCCTTGGGAAGCCTGTTCCAGTGTTCCATCACTTCTTCATGATGAGGGTGGTGGAGCACTGGAACAGGCTGTCCAGGGAGGTTGTGGAATCTCCTTCTCTGGAAACATTTAAAATCCACCTGGACATTTTCCTGTGTGACTTGGTCTAGGTGATCCTGCTGTGGCAGGCGGATTGGACTGGGTGATCTTTTGAGGTCCCTTCCAGTCCCTAGTGTTCTGTGATTCTGTGAAAAAGCAACTCTCCACACTCATCAGAGATAACGTGTGGTGCCTCGGCTGCCCCACTGCTTTCAGCTGTACTGGAAAGCTTTGATAACCAGTTGTGCTGGTGATGAGTACAGAGGAGGGTCTGCTTTGTGCTAGATACTCTGCAGCTCGATACTTCAGATTCGCAAGATGGACACTCCTTGGAAAATTGGATGTGTGAGGTGAAATCTCTGTGTTGTGCGTGTTAGTGGTGGACTGTGTGATGCAACATTGCAAAATTTGTAACGTCGTGATTCTTCAGCCAATCATAAAGATTTGTTAGCAACAATATTATGTCTTATTTTAGTAATTGATGGAGAGCTCCCTGCACTGCAGACCAAAGAAAATATACTGGAAGGACTGTGCGTGAAAGCTGAAGGACCTTCCAAACCCAGAAGACATCTGAACTGCAGAAACAGAGAATAGTGAGTATGAAGGCAGAAATGTGGAGACAGACATGGTGAGAGTGAAAGAGGCCAGTCAGGGAACTTGAGGGGTCATTGGCAGTAGGTGATATGCCTTTGGAAAACAGTGTTTGTGCCAGCAGCTGGCCATAATGAAGAGGCAGCCGTGTTTGGCACAGCCAAACGTGGTCTGGAGACAGGGCTAAATACATGGCATGCCCACAATGCCATCCTTCCTTCCTTCCTTTCTTCCCTCCCATACTTCCTTCCTTCCATCCTTCCCCTCACCTGTCATACAGCAGTGCCCTGCTCTGGAGGAGATGGAACTCAGGTCATTGTTCTCATTTTCCCCTGGTAATTTCTGTAGTCATTTCCCACCCTGTGGTTATTCCAGGGAAGTCAGTGCCTGCACAGCTGGCCGAAGAACGCCTAAAACATTCAAGCAAATAGGGATCCTTGCAGAAAAATAAGCTATGAAGGCTTTTAGGCTCTTTTTTCTGCCCCTAGTTTGGCTGGCACACTGCTAGCACGAGATTCTTCCATCCCTCAAGCCATGTGTTAGCTAAAGACAAAGGTGATGGCTGAGGTTTGTGTTGTCACACTCATCTGCAATACTCCCTGGAACGTCAGCTAACCCTAACCCTAATTTAAAATTCCTCAACACCATTAGGGTGAACTCATCCATAATGGTCTGAAAATGGTCAGGGGGTTATTACTTGAAGCTGAGACAATCAAATAGCTGTTTTCTGCAGTTGTGCAAGGAGGCACTGAAAGAATTGAACTTCCCTCAATCTGCAGTGGCTTCATTTGTGACTTGAAGGAAGCACCTCAACAAATTCATGTTGACAAGGTGTCTGGAGGGAAGGAGGATTTAACCATCCACTTCACAAAGATAAGTGCCCCTGGCTTGCACTCAGAAACAAGGTGTTTGGCTGCACCAATAGATAGGTTGGAAGAAATCCCAAAGAGACATGGAAAAGAGAATTTGCAGGGGAGGGTAGCAACACAGATAAAACAGTAAGTTTGGAATGGAAAAGGTGGGGAGAAAGAAGATTTTCGAGGCTTGGCCTGGAAGCCTGTGGACAGGCTGAGGGAGCAGGGGTTGTTTAGCCTGGAGAAGAGAAGCCTCTGGGAGGAGGACCTCATAGTGACCTTCCAAGCCATGAAGGGGCCCTACAAGAAGGCTGCAGAGGGCCTGTTTATGAAGGCCTGGGGTGATAGGATGAGGGGCAATAATTTCTCATTAGAGAAGGAGAGATTGAAATGGGGGAATCAGCTCTTTAGCAGGAGGGGAGTTGAACACTGGAACAGGTTGCCCAAGAAGTGAGTTGAGGTCCCATCCCTGGAGGTCTTCAAGGTGAGGCTGGACAAAGCTCTGAGCAACCTATGCTAGTTGAGGCTGTCCCTGCTCACTGCAGGGTAGTTGGACTGGATGACCTTTGGAGGTCCCTTCCAACCTGGGCCATCCTATGGTTCTATAATTCTGTGCTCAGCTGTGACCGTACGAATAACTGGAATAACTGAAGACCAGAATAAAGCAAGCCATGGTAAATGTAAGACAACAGAGAATGAATTTATCTGCAGGTACAGCAGAGAAGCTCTTCAAGGGCAACATATCCAGCTGCTAGCCTGCTTCCTGAGGTACACACAGCATTAAAGGCCAGAGGAACATGTTTTTTCCCCAGGAAGTTCAGGTTTTGCTTTATAGCTTTGTGCCCGCTGGTGCTTTGGGAAGCCAGGCAAAGTTCAAGGCAGCCGCCTGCCTGAAATCCAGGGTTTCCAGATACCACCACAATACCTGTCACGTTAGTGCCCAAGACTTTCAAACAAATAGCTCATTCTCATGCTGAGAAAGAGTTCTTCAGATGGCACTTGAAGGACATGCTTTAGCCAAAGGCTTTTGCCCTTGTGGATCTTGATGACTAAGTTGGGAGCAATCCTTTGGTGCTTGGGTGGGTGAGATCTGCCTCATGTGCAGTGGTACGTGTGCGCAAGGATCTACGCAAAAGCAGATCTGGTAGTGACCTGTTCACAGAACAGAACCACAGAATTATTGAGGCTGGACAAGCCCTCTGAGCTCATCCAGCCCAGCCCAGCCCATGACCTAACATCACCACATCAGCCAGATCCAGGGCACTAAGGGTCACAGCCAGTCTGTCCTTAAATGCCTCCAGGGATGGAGACTGCACCACTGCCCTGGGCAGTCCATTCCAGAGTCTGATCACCCTTTATGTGAGGAAGGGCTTCCTAATATTCAGCCTAACCCTCCCCTGGCAGCTTCAGGCCCTGCCCTCTCGTCCTGTTGCTAGCTGCCTGGGAGAAGAGTCCGATCCCCACCTGACTACAACCTCCTTTCAGGTAATTATAGAGGGTGATAAGGTCCCCTCTAAGTCTGCTTTTCTCCAGGCAAAACAACTTCTGGTCCCTCAGCCTCTCCTCATATGACTTTCCTTCCGGTCCCTTCACCATCCTGGTTGTTCTCCTGTTGGACCTTCTCATGCCAGCTCTGGACCTTTGCTCTTCTCAAACTTTGTTGAGTGCATTTTCTTTGTACACTACCACTGCAGCCACAGTTTGGAGACAGAACTCCCAACATTTCACAACACTTAGGAGGGGGGAAAACCCCAACACTGCTGTTACCATAATCTGACATTGGACAAAAGATTCCTGGAGGAGTAAGATCCTGCTTCATAAAAGACAGCTTGTTTTGAGGAGTGACTCTCTTCTCAAAAGGAGAGACCTTAGGGTGTTTAGTGTGGAGTAAAAGAGACTGAGAAAAGACCTTATTGCTGTCTATGACTACCTGAAAGGAGGTTTTAGCAAGGTAGGGGTTGGTCTGCTCAATCAAATAACCTGTGATAGAACAAGAGGAAATGGCTTTAAGTTTCACCAAAGAAAGTTCAGATTAGACACTAGGAAAAATTTCTTTACTAAAAGGGTCATCAGGCCTTGGAACAGGCTGCCCAGGAAGGTGGTGGAGTCCCCATCCCTTGAGATACTTGAGGGTCATGTAGACATGGCACTGAAGGATAGTTAGTTGAGGGCTTGTCACTGTTGGGCTACTGATTTAACTCTATGATCTCAGAGGTCTTTTCCAATGTGGGTGATTTTGTGATTCTGTTGCATGTAGTTTTGTGCAGCACATGTGTTAGAGAAAAAAGGAGAAAAAGGATGAGCAAGGAGCACTTCATGCCTACAGATTCATTGCTCAAGCCCCCAAGGCGATGCATCACTTTAGGATGAAGCCCAACACTGTGCATAAAAAGACATGACCACGAGTTCCTACCTGGACCAAATCATATCCCGTTCGCTGAATTAATGCACGGAGGGCGGCTTCTTTCTGTGTGCCGGTCAATCCATCCCCGGATTTGTGATTTGATTCCATTGTGAGTGATTATCAGCAAAAAATCAGGTTAATTAGGGGTGCTCACTGCAATCAAATTTAAAATAAATTAAATAAATTAATATGGCTAGGAGGAGAAAGTCCACCCTCCTGAGAAAGTCAACAGGATCATTCTTCCTAAACGAAACATTTGAGATAAAGACAAAACCAGACACCACAGACCATTGAAAAGGCAAAAGTATCCCCCTCGTGTTGCATGAACCAAGGACATGTCTGTGCATGAGTCTTAAGAGGGAAGCATGGGGGAGTCAACTAATCCTGTGCTGAGAACACCAGCACTGCATCCCAGTGATGCTGGGAATGGAACATTGCACGAGTCCTGTCAGGCACTCCATGAGAAACAAGATCTAGGTCCAGATTTGGCCTATTTGTAAAAATCAAGGACATGGGAGAGCTTTAGATCTCTGTCTAAACTCTCAGGGCTGGAATAATCTTGGTGTCAGGTGTTTTGATTCAGAGCTCTAATTTTAGGTCATCTCTATCTTTTGGGTTTGGATTGAAAAGACCTTATGGCTGAAATCTGACTCTGAACTGGGTTACACACCAGTAAAGGGGCAGTTGTCAGATGGGCTCCTACACACCATTTCAGGCCATCACATTTATCCTGCTTGCTGAACTCGGAGCTTGTGCAAAAGCCATTGGTGTGAGTCAGGCATGGAAACAGTCTGCACGTGCAACATTGAACTTGAGGACTCCTGGTGATGGGCTGATGCTGGACACCAGCATGAGCAAAGCCAGTTGCCTTCTTGGGTCCTCAAATCTAGGGCAAGTGCTGTAGGCTGCTAGGACCAAGAACTTCACAGCAGGAAATTGCTAATTTGTGTCATCCAAAATGTCTTTCATAGCCTTAAATTGCTTTCAGTTGTACAAAGGTGGAGGCAATGAAAGGCAGGGATAACTTCCAGGCTTGCTTGGAAAGGACTGAGAGGGTTTGAGGTGGACTGTGTGGAGAACCCTGGGACTTCCAAGGGCATAGGGACAGGGTGGGATGAATGCTGAGCAGGGGAGAAGGGAAATCTGAAGAAGAGGAGGGTGGGCTGTTGGGACCTCGAAAGATCATCCAGTCCAATCCCCCTGCCTCAGCAGGATCACCTAGACCAAGTCACACAGGAACATATCCAGGCGGGTTTTAAATGCCTCCAGAGAAGGAGATTCCACAACCCCCCTGGACAGCCTGTTCCAGGGCTCTGTCACCCTCACTGTGAAGAAGTTCCTTCTCATATTTATATGGAATGTCCTGTGTTCCAGCTTGCACCCATTGTCTCTTGTCCTGTCACCAGATGACACTGAGAAGAGCCTAGCTCCATCCTCCTGACACCCACCCCCCACATATTCATAGATATTAATGAGGTCACCCTTCAGTCTTCTCTTCTCCGAGCTGAAGAGACCCAGCTCCCTCAGCCTTTCCTCATACGGAAGGTGTCCTACTCCCTTCATCATCTTTGTTGCTCTACTGGACACCCTCCAGCAGCTCTGTGTTCTTGTTGAATTGAGGGGCTCAGAACTGGACACAATACTCCAGATGTGGTCTCACCAGTGCAGAGTAGAGGGGGAGAAGGACCTCTCTTGATCTGCTAACCACCCCCCTCGTCTAACATGAGGATTGCATATAGATAAATGCAAGTAAAGAAGAGCAACATATCCACCCACAGCAGATTGTCTGAGCATTCCATAATGCTATGGAAATAACATCAGAAAAAGTCTCTTCTGATAACATGCAGTTTAACTCCAGAATCTTCTTTTAGCACCTGCTTTTGGGGTTAATTGAGGGAAGAGCTAAGATTTCTGCTTCTATATATTTGTGTCCTCTACTCCTCCTGCTCTACTCTGCCCTATTTCCATATGAATGTCAGAACGAACTTCCCAGTGAGGGTGATGGAGCACTGGAACAGGCTGTCCAGGGGGGTTGTGGAGTCTCCTTCTCTGGAGGCGTTTAAAACCCGCCTGATGTGTTCCTGTGTGACTTGGTCTGGGTGATCCTGCTGAGGCAGGGGCATTGGACTGGATGATCTTTCGAGGTCCCTTCCAATCCCTGATGTTCTGTGATTCTTTGATCCTGGAATACTTTAACTACATGGACTAATCTCAGCATCAAAGATGGAGCATAAGCCCAGGTGTTTGGAGAATCTCAGCCTTGTGTCACTTGGGCTTTGCCACACTGCACTCAGAAACCACTTATGAGGTTGTGAGCCCCTTCTGATTTTTGGTTTGCCATGATTCCACATTCTTCAGTGTTTTAATTACTACCACCGTGCAGAGGCTGGCAGATGGACTGTCTAGTACAATAGCTCTCTCTTGTCTCTAGTTCCAAAATGAGTATTTTATGCAGAAACTGGAGACTGATTGTTTTCTCTTGCCCTTGCTGAGAGCAGCAGCAAAACCTCGTTGAAGCTCACGGTTTCTGCGCCTGCCAGCCCCTCTGGAGCTGATGTTCAGCACAGCACAGGGCAGGATTAGCACACTGTGGCATGAAAACAAAATGCAATTAAAACTGGTCTTGCATTCTCTCCCACTTGGGCAGAGATGCCCTACATGCACTCTGTAGAGGAAAGCTCTGGCAAATTTGGCCCCTTACATTTTGCTTTTTCTGCATCCTGTTTCAGCAGGAGTTTGAGTGATCGAACTGCAGCACTTGGTGTGAATTTGCACTGTGCTTCTCAAGTGTCTGTTAGCCAGAGCAGGCTTGAGCCTGTCCTCCTGTACTTAAAGGCCAGGACAGAGGCAGGGATTGAGAGGGACAGCCGCACTATGAAGGGTCCTCTAATACTCACTGTCTTGGGTTTCATGCTGGTTTTACCTTCTCTATCAGGTATATCAGTGCTGCAGCAACCTGCTTCCCAAACAGGGAGGCTGACCATGATGTCAAAGAACAGGGGCAGGCAGGGGCTGCCCACAGCCAGCAGGCACATTACCCCCACAAGAAGCATCTCCTCCCCATGCCAGACAAGCAGCTGGGCTGCAGCCAGACAAACCTTGGCAGCTTTTCACAGAGATAGGATTTCCACTCTGTTCTCATCCTTGACCTAGATAGCTCAGTGTTGTCAGAGCCACCTTTTTTTTTATGCCCTGCTGCAAATTGCATGATTTCATGTGCCCTACACACTGTCTCAGTGGCTGCTGCATTGAATGCATTTGCCCACAGAGCTTTAAAAGCCTCTGGGGAGGAGTAACTGCCAGTAACATCTCACTCCAGGTGATGGTTTCACACTGAGCAGTGGGCACGAGCCACTGAACTGGAGGATGGATGGGAAAAAAGCATCTCCCCAGCTGATACATGCACAGCAGGAGCAGTATAACTCATCTTCTGCCTTATTAGATGGGACCAGGTGAGCTTTTCTAGGTTCTTCTCATAAGGCACCCTGCAGAATTTTTAGGCTCTAGCACATCTAGACATTGACATGCTCCAGGATCTGCTCAAGCAATCTGCTAGGAATAAAGGAACAAGAGCATTCACGGTCATACGAGGTGTTAGTCACCACCGCTGTGAAGTCTGGTGTAAGATAGCTGCAAACATGGCTTGAAAGTGTCAGAAAAGTGGGTCACTCTGCTCTTGGCCTGTGTGTTAACAATGATCTGGCCACAATCTGCCCAGTGCCTTCACACATTGCCATCTTCAAAGAAAGCCTGCATGATCCCAAGGAAACAGCCCTTCTTAGGGGATGCTCTGACCTTCCTGAGCCACCACAGCTTGCTGCAGCTGAGGCATTGGCCCTGCTGAAAGCGGGGTCTGGCTGGAGACACCCCCTGCCAAGGATACCTGGTACACCTCAGTACCTTCAGTCTAAGTCACTCTGCAGTCTTCACTGATCTGGCAGAAGCCTCAGAGACCACGGCTGGACAACACAGCACGCTCAGGGCTTGGACACACACACGGATGAACCGATGCACACATAGGTGACCCAACACACCACCGAGATCTAATTTACTAGTGCCCCTCATATAAATTACACCCCTCACACCAATTAACAGCCCAAAGTCATTCATATAACCTGATTGCTTTCCTCCATCAGCTGAGTTTCCCTGGAAAGGAACCACAAATCTTATCTCTCTTTTTTAAGGGGTATAAATCCCAACTCAAATTCCAAGCCACAACTTTTCCAAGCACCTCTCCTCTCCCCACTCGTCTTCTACCTCCCTTGGCCCGAGGACACGTAAACCAGTTTTTGGGCAGTGCGCTTTCCCACCTCTGCCACCCGAAAGTCCATGTCCATCAGTGCCTCCACACCATTTCCAGGAAACAAGCCATGGTGAGAAGTTTTATTTCTGAAAGTAGGTTTTCAGCCCTTTTCCAGGTGTCTGCCTCAGTGGCTTTGTTTTTTTATTATTTTTTCAATTGCTGGGGGAAGGGGAGGACAGCTACTGTCACACGACCTGGGGAAGCAGGATTACTTTCTCTCCTTGTTTGTTCTCTGGGCCATTAATCAATCAGCAAACCCTCCCTTGAAGGGGGAAAACTCCACTTCTACAGCTGCTGTTAAAAAGCATGAATGACTGTAGCAAACCCAAGCAGCGTTTTCAGCACTACTAAATAAACCCACCACCAACACTTACTGAAAACAATTGTTCTGGAGTGCCATCATTTCTATGGGTCTAGACCCTTAGATGGCTTGCTGTTAATAATGACCATCACTATAAAAATATAGATGTTATAGTGGGGAGGGAGGTTGCATGTTATTCCGATATTTGTATTGAAATCAGGACCTTCAGATGTGTAGACTTTTATGGGTTCATTTCCTTCTGCATCCTCAGTTTGGTGAAAAAACAAGAATGGTGTGCCATTAGAAAGGTACTGCTTTTAACTTACAGCAGAACATCGCTTATTTGGACTGTCCTTTCTCATTGAACACCCATGCATTTCACCTTTCTATTAAATCTAAAATGCCACGGCATAAAAAAGGTCCTTTTAAACCTAGGAGACTCCAGATTGGCAAATGTGGCAGGTAGAGACACCCCAGCAACTTGAGGAGGACCTGACAATCACACAAAATATAAGACTTGATGGGTAGTTGATGCCTTGTCTTACTGGCTCCTACAGCCCGGGTTCCTCAAGCCCACCTTTGTCTGCATTCACTAGTCACTAGTTTGAATGACCACAGGCCACACTCATCTCAGGGAGCTCTGCTGGAACTGAACTGGAGTGGTCTTCCTCAGAGCAGCAGGTCCTGCAGTTGGAGTAGCTCTCTCCTTGAGTTGGGATGCTGCCCAAGGCTGCTTCCCTGGGATTGAATGATTCCTCACCTCCTTTTGGTGAGCAGCTTTTGGGTCCCCAGGGGTGGGAGATCTCTCCCTTGTACGTGTGAGCACAGGCACAGTTTGGATCCTCTTTTCTTAAAGGATTCCTTAAAGTTTAGCGATTTTGCCGTGCAGTGATACGTTCCCGACCAACATCCGGACCTGTGAGTTGTTGGAGTGCCAGGAACTCTCCCTGGAATCAATCCCCAGTGCTCTGATAGCTACTGCTGGCTGGTTTTGGTGGTGCCTCCATGACAACAAGAGACAAAACATAGAACATTTCTTTGTCTCCTCCTGACCGCTTCTCCATATGTTTTCCTTGCCAGCTACTGCAGGCAGATCCTGTGGTTTTGTTCAGCCAGCCAGTAGCAAGATGAATCCAGCAGCTTTTCCCCAAAAACATGGGGTTTACTTTGATTTTGGGTTATTTGCTTGGGGAGTGGTGTGTTGTTTTCTGCATTCAAGACTTGTCTCCCGTGCTGGGATTTGTGTTGAGAGGAGCTACTTGCAGCTGGACTCTGCTCTCTTCCCCTACCAATTTTGCACCACCAGCCTGCCTCCTCGTAGCCCTTTCAGAGAAACCTGGTTAGTGTTTCCATGAATGAGATAACGAAGCAGTGTTTATCCTGGGGCCGATCAATACACCTCCCATGTCTCACTGTGTTGAGCCACTCGGACACTATTAGTGAAGGCTCTTTTGCACCAGTCCCCTCTGGTACAACAGCTCCCTGCAAAGAGTAACAGCTGGAAAAGACTGGATTCATACATTCATTCTTCACCCTTAGAAATCCAAATAAGCCATTCCTAGAGAAACCATTTTCTTTCAGGTTATCAGCTTGCTTTTCAAGATTTTGGGGGTTTTTTCCCTCCCTCCAGGCTCCAGCCCCTGTTTTTGTACACACACACACACATAAAGATGGAGCATTCTCGATCTTCCTCAAAGCAGATGCTTAAAGTTTGGTGAGCTGCCACCAGCTCATGAAGCTGTTTCACCCCACTTTGCTGGGGTGAAACACTCTGTGGGACAGAGTCCAATTGAGCAACACAGTGCAAAGCTTTGGTTCCTTTGCGTTACAGGACACAGGGGTTTTTTCAGCTCAAGTGGTCCCCATGGAAAGGGGGATCTCTAAGACGTTTGCAGAAAAGGGACACAAGTTTGAAGCAATGAAACGCACTGCATGCTCTGCAGCACGTGAGCCTTTAGAAGTCTTTTTGGTGTAAACCAGCAAATCCTTTGCTTAGCCTCTTCTGCTTCTCCAAGCAGCCTTCCTTCTTGAAATACAATTCCCCTTGCACATAGCTTTGTAGCTGTTACAACATGCCCCACAAAGTCCTTTCTGAGGATGAAGGGCACTTGATGTTTACCCCAGCCTCCTTCCTCGTGTTTTATCTGCAGCATCGTACGCAGGATGCTTGGAAATTAACCTCCCTTCTGTGTCTGCTCCTACCCGATCCCTCTACTTCACCAAGGGAAAACAGCTAAAGGGAAGCATTACGTATTGAGCAGAAAAGTCCCGACAGTCTGAAGAGATTAGGGCAAGCGGAGATGGTTTTAGGGTCAGTGATAGCCTTTGAAACAGAGGGTTGACTATTTGCAAAGAGCAGGAGGAACAATTAGTCAGCTGGAAAAATCTGTAATGATTAGCCCTAGAAAGTTGCACTTTAACAAATTGAGACCAAATTATTGCAGGGAAAATGCCTCCTCCCACACCCACCTTGTCTGCCTTCGTTTTTCTGGCAGCCACACATGGTGGTGGCGAGCAAAACAGCAAAAAAGGCTCCTTGCTGCCGTGTAGAGATTATGCCAAGGCCTCAAGGAGCCCTTCCTTCCCCACCTTGCTCATCAAAGCGAATGGTGTGGAGCCGTGCCGCTCTGTCTGTGGGTCCAGCCCTACTGTGCAGAGGGGTCCTGCCCACCCCGTTCTGGCCCCACTGGTCTTTGGTAGCACTGAAGGCATGAATCTGATGGTGGGGCAGCACTGGGAGGGGAAGAAGACACACAGTGGGACTGCTCCTTCCCAATCCTGGCCAAAAGCCCCATCCTGCGGGGAGCTCGGTCCCCATGCCCCGAACCGCTGGCGGCATACCTGAGCAATTGTGGAGATCGCCGTCTGGGAAAAAGGTCTCCTTGATTATGGAGACTTTGCGACGTGTCACTCTAGTTATTCCCTAATCATCATATCAAACTCCAAAGGTTCAGCAGCCCCGGGGCTGGTTTACAGACTCCTCGGGTTAAGCATTAACTCACTCTATCTCCCAGTTCCCTGCAGGCCTTTGACCACAGAGCTGCTTCACGGCCACTCTGACAGCACCTACCCCGTCTCATTTATTTCTGGAAATAAATGCAAAAAACTGAAGTCAGGCTACAGCTTAAAGAAGCTACCACTTCGATGCTGGTTCCTTCGCTGAAGTCTTTCCCACCTGAACCATCCCCACTGAGAGATTCTGACCTGCTGGAGGAAAACGGCAATCAGTCTCACTGGTGGCCCAAGTACAAGTAGCTTGCAAAATGCAGGTTGGCAGAACTAGCTATGAAAACAGAATATTCAGGTTGGAAAAGACCCATGGGATCATCAGCTCTACTCTACTCATCTCACATCTAACAAACATGCAGCAAGGGAAGCAAAAGCACATTTGTGGAAGGGTTTGATGTATCCTAAAAAGGCTGGAAATAAGTTCAGTGACCACAAGTCTCTGTGATGGGTAGTGTCCAGATGTGGCAACCTCTGCTTATACAGGTAGTGTGGTCCTTGTGGTATGGTGCTGCATCAGCCAAACTGGAAGTTTCCCTGTATAAAATTCTTCTGGATGCTAACACTAATAGGTCCCTCAGTGGTTTGGCTTTATAATTTTTCACATGGCATGCAAGTTTATTGCCTAAGGACCTGTCCCTGCCATTGCATCCTGCTGTGGCTGTCTCTCATCTCAAATGTTGGACCATGATCATAGAATCATCGTGGCTGGAAAGGATCTCCAGGATCATCAAGTCCAGCCCTCACTTCAACATCTCCGTAACCCCTAGACCATGGTCTCAAGTGCTCTAGCTACTCGGTTTTTAAACACCTCCAGGGATGGTGATTCCACCACCTCCCTGGGCAGCCTGTTCC
>JAOXOE010000632.1:1736281-1770028 GCA_028565055.1 Phoeniculus purpureus | reverse complement strand
TGTTTTTAGCTTTCCTCCCTCACTAAAGAGCAAGTCTGTGTGGACAGACTTGTTACCTTTGCTACCTCTTGAATTCATGAGAACAATAAGATGGTTAGTGAAAGATTAGGCATTTTTTTTCTCTTATTGTAAGTAATTAAATGTATAAAAGTAGAAGCTAAATTAAAGTTAAGGGATTTTTACCACCCCGTCCTTCCATCAAAAGTCAGCTAGAGAAATAGTAAAGCAAAGCTTGGCCAAAGACAAAGCAAAAAAAATCCGTTGAGCTGGAGGCTGTGCTGGCGGCTTGGACTGGCTTGCTCACAGTCTCTTGGCTGTTTGTAGTCACTTTTAGATAAAAGAAGAAAACTTCTCTGAGCTTTTTGGGCCCTTTCCAGCTTTGTTTAGTGAATCTGAATACTATGGGGAGGGGAAAATGTCCCCCTCATCTTCCACTCCCCCAGCACATCTGGGTCAGTCTGTAAACACCTGGCAGGACAGAGGGTAAGGGCATAGCAGCCTATAATTTACTAGAATCCAGAGTGCAATAAGGTGGGGGAGAGGAGGAAAAAGCAAACCAAAGTGTTTCATATCCTCCCTTTTAGACAATTTAACACACGCACACAAAAAAAAAAAAGAAAAATTGAAATTAAAAAGAAACAAAATGTTCTTGCAACATCTGCATAAGACATCACAGCCAACAGCTGCTATTGGTTTAGGAGAGAAGACAGAGAACTTAGCCCACTGATTCTTGGCCCCCTTGACTTTGTTGGCGTGACCTTGTGGAAAGCTATGGCTTATTTCAAGCCTTCCGTGACTGTGGTGGTAAAAATTCACAGCCAGTAGAATCATCCCTTCTGAATTGAGTAAGGTTTACACTTGTGTTTTTTTCATTTGTTTTGTTGGTTGGGTTTTTTTCCACTCGAACCAGTATAGTTGCTATCATGTGTGAGGTTTACTGAACCTTGCATTTTGCCTTTTTTTTTTTACAAAAAACAAAACCAATTTTTTTAAAGTTTCGACCAAAAAGAAAGGAAAAAGTGAGCATATTTGACTAAAACAAAGAAATATAAGCTTCGTTTTTCTAGTGGGTATTTTTGTTTGGGGTTTTTTTGTGGGGGTTTTTTTGTTAAGGTAGACTAGTCCATAAGAAGTTTTTGGGTTAATTGAATAATTGAGGCAACTGGAATCCAGGCTCCAAGCAATAGACAACCCAAAGGCCCTGAGCCTTGGCCTGGTGTAACAGGGAACACTTGCCCCTCTCTGCCCAGTGTGCTTCTCCCAGTGCCATTATCTGCTCCCAGACCTATGAGCCGGAGGGCGTGAGAGGGAAGCCATGGACTTTGTGGTTTTTTTCTAACTGTGCTGAGCTGCGCTGTTTCCATTTGGGAGTGGTTAGGTGGGTTTTTAGTGTCCTTAGCACTTCCACATTTTGAGTAGGTATTGAATTATTTTGCCCTTGATTCCTTGCCAACCCCCCCCCCGAAGAAAGTCCCCAGAAGATGTTGGGGAGCACAGAGACAGCCATGCCATCTCCCTTTTTTTCAGAGCAAGTCTTGGCAGGGCCCAGGGGCAGCTGTGCAAGATGAGTTCCTCGGCACTTTCACCCTGCCTTTACCTTCCCTCAAGCCATTCTAAAGCTGAGCTCAGTCTCAAGCTGGCTGCAGTCCAAGCAGGCTCCCCTTGACACTGTCTGGCTAAGGACCATCATGTCCAGCTTTGCAAAACAAACTTTAGTTCCTCAGCATCATCCACCGTGGGTTTTAGATGCAGCTCTCCCCTTTGTCCCTGCAGTTTACAGCACTGGGACCAGAGCTGAGGACAGCAGGTGGGTGCCCATGGAGGAGCCACCTGTGGGACACAGTTCATGTGGTGACCAACTAGAGCCAAGCCACAGGGTAGCTCCAGGTGTGGGGATGCAGGCAAACTGCTCCCCTCACTTAATCCTGTTTTCAAAAGCACCTCTGTAGGTGATGTAGCCTGCCCCCACCCCTCCCAGGCCCTATTTGTTTCTTAAGCCTCGAGAACCTCAAAGAAGTTTCAGAACCCAATGCTACTTGTGAACAACATTATTTGGAGTGTCTTTTTTTTTTGTCGGACTTTATCCCTTCCCCAGCACTTAAACAACATGACATAAAGTCTGTGTACAGCAAAAGTATTGTACAAAAGGAAGTTCTGTTCTTTTTTTCAAGTAGCTTTGTAAAGTTGTGTTCCATAGATTGAGTATAAACAACATTTCCAAATTGTGACAGTAATAATTAATAACTAATAATACTCAAAACTTCAGGGACTGTTTCAGGCCTGCTTGGGGCCTAAACACTCAACTGCATTTGTACGACATAGTATTGTATCAAACATTTTTCTGTATTTTAATGAGAAAGCAAAACACTAGTTTCATATTTAAGATTTTAAGAGTTTGGGGGGGGGAGGGCGTTGCATTTTTTATTTCTTTTTTATTTTAGTTTTTTTTTTTTAATACACAAAGAGCCTCAAGAGGAATAAAACAATTTAAAAACAAACAAAAAGAAAAAAAAAACCAAACCCAGAGGCCAGGCAGCTTAAGTATATGCTTTAGTCACTTAGTTCCAGAATGTTTTCGGAATAACAGGAAAAATAAAAAAGATAAAATAGCAAAAGTTGTATAAAAGAATAAAGAAGCTCATACCCAAATTCACAAAACTATTTTTAAACCAAAGCACATTTGAATGAGTATGGAACCTCACTTGGCTCAGAAAAGTACTAATATATTTATCTCATTGTTTACATAAACTTTTACAGTTTCAGACCTCAACAGATCTAGGGGCCAGTCAAAATTAATCTTTACTTTTTCCATTGGTTTTTCTCTGAAGGCTACGCAGCGTTCCCCAGCTTGGGAGGGGAGATCTGTGTCCCAGCCTGCATTCCAGCCCTGCACGGGGAGGGGTGGGGGTAGAGGTGAACTTTTGTCAGTTAAGGTTTGATTTAAGTGATTATGGAAAAAAAAAGTCATTATGTGCATCCCTAATCCTAATGTATTTTAATTCTCATCAAAAGTTTTCTTCCACATGCTGCAGGTATGGAATCCTATCACCTCAATTGCTACTCTTGTTTACTATCTGAAAAGGGTTTTCTTAGAAGGCGCCTTCATTCTGGATGCAGTTGGTTGAAAGTTGGATGGTTTTTTTACTGGCAGCTGTGTTGTGTTGAATGAAATGACTAATCAAGCAGTGATGAGGGACATGCCTCCCAGCATGTCCTCTCTGATTATTAGAAGCTTGGTTCACAGCCAGGCATAGCTGAGCAGAGCTACTTCTTGTAGGGCTCAGAGCTTACTTTACTACTGCCGTTTCAGCTGGAAATATGGTTTTTATACCCAAAACTCAGGTGAGTGGTTATGGTTTTCTAATGGCTGAGATTTTTTTGTGAGGGAACAAAAGGAAATTTCCTAGGAGAGAGGAAAAATAAGATGTTGATGCCACAGCTGGTTCCTTGTAGGCTCTGAATATAGACAAAATAGCTTGTAGTAGAGGAGAAAAATGTTTGCTGAGTTAACTGAGCTATATTTGGGTGCTATGATAAATAGACTTTTGCTATTGCCCTTCCCCCTCACACCCTTCAAACTGCTTTTTATACTGTCTGCAAATGTCTTGGCTATTCGTGGCTCCTGTTTTTCACACAGTTGTCCTGAGTGATAGGGAAAGAACATCTGTCACAGCTGAAAATAAAAAAAGTCAAGCTCTTAGGCAAGTCCAGACTACTTCTTTCTTCTGAGCTCTTCATTAATGGTACATCCTTTCAGTGTCGTCCAATGATAGGACAAAGGGCAGTGGGTGTCAGCTGGAACAGAGGAGGTTCCATGTCAATATGAGAAGGAACTTCTTCACGGAGAGGGTGACAGAGCACTGGAACAGGCTGCCCAGGGAGGATGTGAAGTCCCCTTCTCTGGAGATGTTTGTGTATGACTTGATCTAGGGGATCCTGCTGTGGCAGGGAATTGGACTAGATGATCTTTCAAGGTCCCTTCCAATCTCTAATTCTGTGATTCTGTGTGATGAAACAGTGCTTTAAAGAACCAGACACCCTCAACTCCTCCAAACTCTGATCAAGGCCTTATTGATCCCTGTAAGAGCTAAAATATAAGCATCAGCTCTTATATGCTGTGTTTTACATCACATTTTTACCTTGCTGAAGGATCTTTTCCTGGCAACAGTTGGTAATGGTTGTACAGTTAGCCCTTTATTGATGTATATATGAATTTGGAGTTTTTTAAAGGAAACTCTAGCTGTCTTTCCAGAACAAGTTAGGAGCCAAAGTCTGTAGACCCATAAAGATCCTCTGCTTTTCACAACATGGATTTTATCTGCCTGCATAGGGCAGGTGAAAGGGTTTTATCTTTTTCCTAGTTAGGTTGCTGTATGAAGTTTAGTTTATCCCTTTATTTTTTTGTTTTTAAATGTGGTAGGTTCTACAGCACAGGTAAACAGAAGGAAAAGCAGCTAGGTCTCAGTGAGATCTCAGATAGAATTTGCCAGACAATGGGTAGCTTAGGGAAAATGTAAGGGGTTTATTAAACCTGTAACTATATACAGAAAGAAGAAAAAGTTTAAGCAAGTTAGTGCATACAAACCAGGAAATCCGTCACAAATGCCATCACATAATCTGAGAAAAACACAATGGGCGATTACTGCGGTATTGGTTTTTGGGTTTTTACATTAGAGACCTGGGGAAAGCCTGTCAGTCAAGCAGAGAGGGGTACAACCACCCTCTTTTCCATTCATTCTGAGAGACTTGTCAGATCTCCTATCAATTGCACACCATGGTCTGCAGACACCAAACCCTCAGCCATTCCAGACTGATGAACTCTTCAGTTCTTCAGCATAGCTTATCCAGCAAAATGCCGATTGAACAGGCTTGATTCCACAGAGCCTGAACTGCATCCCTTGATGGAGGAAAAATGCCTTTTAAGAAAGAACCCAGTCTGTTTTCTTGCTAAAGGCTTAAGAATTCTCAAGTCTAGGTGAAATAGCAGCCTCTTTTTACACCTCACCTTTTGCTCACCCCTCTCAGGACAGCTCTTCCCCTCCTGGAAGGCTTCCTCTTAAAGCACAAGACGCATTTTTCTTCATGAGAGCACATACATGTGAAAAGTTTGTTAATTTTCAAACCGTAACATTAAGCATACTTACGCTGTTTATATGGTTTTTGCTTCCTAATGTACAAGAACTTGGACAGCTTGGGCTACCTCGTATTGTACTGCGGCCAGTGTGAGCTTTGGTTTGCCCTGATGATCATCGGTTTTGATCTACCTGGCTTTTGGGGGTAATTAATCAGCAATTGTAAAATCTTAATGTTCTGGCAGTGAATATGTTAACTACAATTCCCTATAACCGTGAACACTTGGTGATTAGAATTCAGGTTTCAGTCCTAATTAAATATCAAACTACAGGGTGTAATCTTTGACAGCAAGAAGACACCTGTAGTTACAGCAATCACATTTTAGGGGTGTTGATTTTCACAGGCAAAGAAGCTTTCTTCAGGTTCCCCCTTAGATATAAAAAATGAAGATGGTTATAGGTTAATGATAGATTGATTTACTGTTTTGTTTTTCTATTAACCTGAGAGTAAGTCCCATGGCAGTCTTTACAGTTATGTTTGTGTCTGTTAGAGATCTGCAAAGAGTATGAACAGCTGATAGTTTTTGGGGTTGTTCAGCCTGGAGAAGGTTCTGGGTGGGGGGAACCTGACAGCAACCTTCCAGTCTCTGAAGGGGCTGCAAGAAGGCTGCAGAGGGACTGTTTACAAAGGGCCTGCAGTGACAGGACGAGGGACAATGGTTTCACATTAGAGAAGGCAGATTGAAATGGGCTGTTGGGAAGAAGCTCTTCAGCAGGAGGGGGGTTGAGCACTGAAACAGGTTGCCCAGGGAGGCAGTTGAAACCTCGTCCCTGGAGATCAAGGTGAGGCTGGACAAGGCTCTGGGCAACCTGCTCTAGTTGAGGCTGTCCCTGCTCACTGCATGGGGGTTAGACTAGATGCCTTTTGGAGGTCCCTTCCAACCCAACACATTCTGTGATAATTACAACTCAGGCTAGAATATTTCAGTGTGTATCTATCTATCTGTTTTTACTTAATGGCTATGTGGAGCCCAGTTTGATTATTCAAAGGCATAGCTGGCCACTGCTGCTCCGCTTCCAGCTGGGGCTGCTGAGCATACTGCTCAATAAAAGCTGAATTAGAGCACCTGCAGGTCATAATTCTGCTTGGTACTTCTTTGTTCTCCTTGACCTTTTTTGCCTCTACAGACTTCTCCGAATCATATGACACCTGTAAAACTGAATCTAGGGGAGACACCTTCCTCAGCTACATTTTTGGTTGTACTTCAGTATTTTGAATTTGGCTTGATGGCACAGGACAGCCTTCAGCTTGTAGGCAGTCTCGACCTTAGAGGCTGTGGTAGGAGAGTGCTGAAGATGAAATGTCTTCAGGAATTCAGTTTCCTAACCAGGTTCTGTTGAGAAATTTCTTATGTGTTGCAGTTTCAACACCAGTCACAGAGTTTAACTCTGAATGCTGTAATTTGGGTTTATTTAGATGGGTTTTCAATGTTTGCTTGTTCATCTGCTTGATACAAACTATTTAGGAAGGACAGGAAGGGCAAAAGAGCAGAGGGTGTTGTCCTCTGCATTAATGACCAGCTGGAGCTTCACTTAGAGATGTCTGTGGCGCTTCAACTGGAGGTGGATGAGGAACTGTCAGAGAGCCTGTGTATTAGAATTAAAGGAAAGTTAGGGGGCAAGTGATACCATAGTGGGGTGTCTGGTCCTGCAAGCCCAGGACCAATGTGTCTTAATTAAGATGAAGACATGCAGGAATGCTAAGAGGCATAGATGAGCAAAGAACTCCTGGACATACACAGGGGTCAAAACAAAGCTGACAGAGAATGGAAGCAAGGACAGGTGAGCTGGGAGAAGTACAGAGAAGTAGTCAGAGAAGCAAGGGATTGGGTTAGGAAACCAAAAGCATGGAGACAGTTGGATCTGGCAAGAGAGGTTAAGGACAACAGGAAAAATGTTCACAAGCACAAGTGCAAGGTTCTGCACCTGGGTGGAGGCAATCCTGTGCACAAATACAGAAAGGATTGAGGACAGCCCTGAGGAGAAGGACTTAGGGGGGGAACAGAAGTTGAACAGAAGTTGAACAGAAGCCATCAGCGTGTGCTGGCAGCCCAGAAAGCCAACTGTGTGCTGGGCTGCATCAAAAGAAGCAGTGACAGTCTGTCAAGGGAGGTGGTTCTCCCCCTTTGCTCTGCACTGGTGAGACCCCACCTGAAGTACTGTGTCCAGTTCTGGAGTCTCCAACATCAGAAGGACATAGAACTTCTGGAAGATGTCCAGAGGAGAGCAACTCAAATGATCAGAGGGCTGGAGCACCTCCCCTGCGAGGACAGGCTGAGCAACTTGGGGTTGTTCAGCCTGGAGAAGAGGAGGCTCCCAGCTGGCCTTCTAGAAGCTTTTCAATCTCTGAAAGGGGATATAAGAGAGTTGGGGTAGGGCTTTTTACACAGGTGTGTAGCGAGAGGACAAGGGAAAGGGTTCTAGACTTGAAGAGAGGAGATTGAGGTTGAACATGAGGAACAAATTCTTTCCTGTGAGGGAGGCAAGATGCTGGAACAGGTTGTCCAAGGCAGTTGTAGTTTCCCCATCTCTGGAAGTGTTGAAGGCCAGGTTGGTTGGGGCCCTGAGTAACCTGATCTTGTGAAGGTGTCCCTGCCTGTGCAAGGGGGTTGGAACTGGATGTTTTTTTAAGGTCCCTTCCAACCCTGGCCATTCTACAATACCTCGGAGTCCTGGGTGGGTTTTATGCAGTGCTGGCACCTCCATAGGTGCTATTAGTTGTAAATCATATAGTCTGTGTATTTTGAAGTTGTTGGTCACTGGATAAAGACCTATACACATCTAGATGGCTCTGACAAAACTAAAGACTTGGGCATTGTCACTTTCCTATGTAGTGGAATTCTTGTCTCAATAAATCATTTGTGTGAAAGTCTCAGTCATTTGGACATCATCCCACTATGGGCAGAGGTGTGGCTGAAGGCAGTGATTGTTTCCCCAGGGACCCGGTTTAAGTATGTTGAACCCTGTTTAACCCTCTTCATGTCTCCAACCCTCTTTGCCTTGCCTGAGGATAACACAGAGCTTTCTCCTTACTTGACAGTTAGGCCAGGGTTTACAGCTGTGAATATCCAAACAACCTGTAAAAATGTAATAGAATGTTTAAAAAATACTGGTTATAATTCACATGAAGAAGAAATAAACGCTTCTGTGCCTTTTGTGGGTGTACAGAGAATTGTAGACATGTCTTAGTGCAGACCAGAGGGGGAAAGAAATTTATCCTGAGACTACTTTTTTCCTTTCTGTCTCCCTGTCTGAGAGGGGCTATTGAAATAAAATACTGTGTTTTAATAATACGGATGTCTTGGGGCTCTGCAGGCTGCATACAATTTACTTGACCTTTATAAATAGAACAGCATTTTATCTCTATTGTAAAAAAAGGAAAAAATCCCCTGGAAGGAGCATGCAGATTTATTAAACACCATATATAGGAATTGTTAGCTTTTATTCCTGCAGCACAAAGGCAAATTGTCCAAATAGGGTTTGGAGAGGACATCATCATCTATACTAGCTGTCTTGGATTGCTGACACACAATGCAGATCCATATATGTACAACCGACTGATTGAAATGGACTGTTTTGGTCCTAAATCTCCTCTCTTGCTTTTGAGCTGTTAGGGGTGTTTGTATGACCGTATGGGAGGAAGGAAGGGCTGCGGTTTGTTTGAGCTCCTTGTAAAGTTAATGCCGCCAACTTCTGAACTCCTACACTGTAGGGAAAGGGAAACGTGCTAAATCTGAACCTTCATGTTGATGTTAGCATCTGTTCAGGAACATTCCACCTAATATTTGAGAGCACTTTTGTCCTAAGGGACACCAGGATTAACAGTGTTTAAATAGCTGGTAATTTTATTGTTGTAATAGTGGGGGGAAGTTGACACAAGCAAGCAAAATTAAATAGTTGCTTTAGCTGGAAGAGACAGATGCCTGTTCTTAGGGTTTCATAGACTGCCCAGGGCAGTAGTGGAGTCCCCATCCCTGGAGGTGTTGAAGGACAGACTGGCTGCGGCACTTAGTCCCCTGGTCTGGCTGCTGTGGTGATGTCAGGTCCTGGGCTAGGCTGGATGATCTCAGAGGGCTTTTCCAGCCTCAGTAATTCTGTGGAACTAAGGGGTGTTTCAACCTTGCTGTAAAGGTGTAACTGAAAGTGCAGAACAACGAGGTGCACAGAAATAGGCTGCTCTTTCTTGGGTCCAGAGCAGTCTTTTAGTTTTGGTTGCTTGTTGCTAGCAGAGAGGAGATAATAGACTGAATTTAGATTTTAAAAAAAGAGGAGTTCTGCTATTTGCTTACTGACTCCAAAGGTTTGTATGGGTTTATTACATAAAAAACATTTAGAGGAGCTGCTTTTTCAGGAGTTCTAGTGCCACTTTCTTTCACAGAATCATAAAATGGCCCTAGTTGGAAGGCACCTCCAAATGGCATCTAGTCCAGACCCCCTGCAATTAACAGGGGTATCCTATACTACATCAGGTTGCCCAGAGCCTTTCATTGCTTATTGATTTAACTCGTGCTTAGACTGATAATTTTTTTTTTTCCCCTAATCATGTTTTGTTTGTGACTGTGTTGTATCTTATATGCAAAGAGCTTGGTTCTGCTCTGGAACTTAAAACTAAGAACTGCCTGAGCATACTTAAAATGCCCTTAAATGCCTTTCAGGTGACACATTTCAGGTCTGTTTAGGTTAAATTTGATCTGAAATGGTTTCAGCCCACTCCAGTAGTTCTTGTTTCCTGTACTTAAAATAACACTGCTCCTTGGCGCACACATTTTCTCTGACTCTTGTTAGCTTTCTCTGTGTATTCTCTGTGTAAATATCTCCTGAATACAGCTGGCAGTGTACAGAGCAAACTCAGAATGTGGAAAAGTTGTAACTGTGCATGTCAGAAAGTGAACAGAACAGCATTTGTGGTGCTGTAAGGTATCTGAGTCAGAGGAAATCTCCATCCCTAGACAGCCATGTGTGTCATGTCACGAGCACCACTGGTTCTGTCCCATTGTGATTTCAAGGGACCTTGAAAGATCATCTAGTCCAATCCCCCTGCCACAGCAGGATCACCTAGATCAAGTCGCACGGGAACATGTCCAGGTGGATTTTAAATGTCTCCAGAGAAGGAGACTCCACAACTTCCCTGGGCAGCCTCTTCCAGTGCTCCGTCACCCTCACTGGGAAGAAGTTCCTTCTCATATTGCTGTGGAACTTCCTGTGTTCCAGCTTACACCCATTGACCTTGTGCTGTCATTGGATGACACTGAGCAGAGCGTGGAGCCATCCTCCTGAAAGCCACTTTTCACATATTTATAAGTATTAATGGGGTCACCCCTCAGTCTCCATTTTTTCCAAGCTGAAGAGACCAGGCTCCCTCAGCCTTTCCTCAGCCGGGAGACACTCCACTCCCTTCGTTGTCTTCATTCTGTGCTGAAGTCTTTCCAGCAGCTCCATGTCTTTCTTGAAGTGAGGGGCCCAGAACTGGATACGCTATTCCAGATGCAGCCTTCACCAGGGCAGAGTAGAGGGGCAGGAGAACCTGTCTTAATCTGCTAACCATCTCCTTCTGATCTACCTCAGGATACCACTGGCCTTCTTGTCCTCAAGGGCACATTGCTGGCTCATAGTCATCCTGCTGTCCACCAGGACCCATAGGTCCCTTTCTCCTACACGGCTCTCCAACAGGTCAGTCCCCAACCTATGCTGGTCCCTGGGGTTGTTCTTACCCAGATGCCAGATTCTACACTTGCCCTTATTATAGTTCATTAAATTTCTCCCCAGCTCTTCAGCCTGTCCCGGTTCTGCTGAATGGCAGCACAGCCTGCGGGAGTGTCAGCCACTCCTCCCAGCTTTGTCATCAGCAAATTTGCTGACAGTGCTCTCTAATCCCTCATCCAAGTCATTAATGAATAGATTGAGTAGGACTGGTCCCTGTACCGACCCTTGGGGGACTCCACTAGATACAGGCCTCCAATATCCCATTGACCACTACACTCTGGGTTCTATCCTGCAGCCGGTTCACAATCCACCTCACTACCCTATCATCCAGACCACACTGCCTCAGTTTGCTGCAAGGATGCTGTGGGAGACTGTCTCAAATGCTTTACTGAAGTCAAGATAGACCACACCCACTGCTTTGCCATCATCTATCCACCTGGTTATGCTCTCACAAAAGGCTATCAGGTTGGTAAAGCCATGGTGACTGTCCTTAATGACTTTCTTGAACTTGCTGTGCCTAGAGACAGTGTCAAGGATAAATTGTTCCATCACCTTTCCTGGCATGGAGGTGAGGCTGACCAGTCTACAGTTACTGGAATCCTCCTCCTTACCGTTTATGAAGATTTGAATGGCATTTGCTATCCTGCAGTCCCCAGGCACCTCTCTTGTTCCTCATAACTTAGCAAAGACAATGGAGAGTGCCTTAGCAATGGCTTCCACTGTCTCCCTTAGCAGTTGTGGGTGTATCCCATCAGGGCCTATTGATTTTATGTACATCGGGTTTGCTCAACTGATCCCTAACCCAGTCCTCATCAATAAGGGCAAACTCCTGTTTTGTTTCGGCTTCCTCTGAGACCTCAGCGGTCTGGGGCTTGATATCAGGACAGACACCAGAAGTAGAGACAAAGAAGGTGTTCAGTATCTGTTTTCCCCGTATCCTGTATCTTCAGGGCACCCACCTCATTTAACAGGGGGCCTTTGTTGCATCTCGTTTTAGTTTTAGCTGCAATGTATTTGAAGAAGCCCTGTCTGTTGCCCTTGGCCTCTCTTGCATGGTTTAATTCCAAGGAGGCCTTGGCTTTCCTGGTTGCATCTCTGCATCCTCTGACTAGAGCCTTATAATAATCCCAAGTGGCCATCCCCTCCTTCCATGACCTACAGACTTTCTTGTTCCTCTTCAGTTTGCCCAGCAGCTCCCTATTTAACCACAGAGGTCTTCTGGCTCCCTTCCTTGACTTCCTACCTGTTGGAATGCTCTGATCTTGGTCTTCAAAGAAGTCGTCTTTGAATGTTAGCCAAGTGTCTTGGGCCCCTTTACCTGCCAGTACCCTGTCCCATGGGATTTCCCCTAGCAATTGCTTGGAAAGGCCAAGGTTGGCCCTCCTGAAGTCCAGGGTTGTGATTCTGCTGGGTGTTCTGTTCCTGCCACATGAGATCCAGAACTCCACCATCTCATGGTCACTGCAACCAAGGCTGCCTGCATCCTTCACTGCTTCAGCCAGAGCCTCCTTGTTGGTGAGTACAAGATCCAGCAGTGCTCCTCTCCTAGTGGGCTCCTTCACCATTTGCTTCAGGAATTTGTCCCCAATACACTGAAGGAACCTCCTGGAATATGGATGGCTGGCTGAGTAGGACTTCCAGCAAACATCAGGGTGGTTAAACTCCCCCATGAGAACCAGGACCTGTAGCTGTGAGGCTGCTGTCAGCTGTCTGTAGAAGGCCTCATCAACTTCCTCATCCTGATCTGATGGCCTGTAACAGGCACCCATGCCAGCCCATCCCTTAATCTGCACCCACAAACTCTCAACTCTCCCTTCATCTGCCCCTGGACAGAACTCAATACGTGGTTTTTCACATAAAGATCAAATCCACCAATTTGCCTTGCTGACCTGTCCCTCCTGAAAAGGACACAGCTGTCCATGACCACATTCCAGTCACACAGAGCTGTCCCACCAGATCTCTGTAATTGCCACCAGATCATGATCTCCTGACTGAACAGATTTCTAACTCCTCCTGCTTGTTCCCCATGCTGCGTGCATTGGTGTACAGGCATTTCAGGGGGCGAGCTGAGGGCTCTGATTTCTCCACGAGGGAAGCCTTGTGGTCTTCATCAAGGCCAGAGTGCTGCCCCACTGGTGCCCACTCAGTAACAATCCCACCCCTCCTGTGAACCTAGTTTAAAGCCTTCTGAATGAGCCCTGCAGACAGTGAGAAGGATGGTTTCTATTTTGCTTTGGTGACTGGTCAGCTGCCCCGTGGAAGCAGGGAAATAGCAAGGGCCAGGAACTTGAAGGGAGAGCTGGAGCAAAGGAAATATTTGGGAAGATGGTGGAAGGAAAGAGGAAAGGAAGTGATGGTGCAATGCACTAGGAATTTAAAGTAAGGTGCTGGGATGGGAGGCAAAGGATAATCTGGAATCGTCGTAATGGGAGCAAGCATTTCTGAGGGTGGTGTTGATGCAGGAAGGTGATGAGACATAAGATTGGTGGGAAATTGCAGTGTAAGTACAGGGTAGTAATGCAAGGGGAAGAAAACAATCACAAAAGTGGATGAGGCATGTGAGCAGGCTTACCTTTCTGCTCATATGATGCTGCTAAAGGTAACTGTATTATGTTCCCTCTCCTGGCTTATCTTGTATAACAGTTGTCAGCCTCGAGACCTGTTTCTTCTCTTGTTTAGAGCCTTTTATGAACTAAAGATTCTCTGTTAAGGATGTGGGGCAGCAGACTGGTACCACTTTTTTACTGTAAAATGTGGGAAACAGGGACATTGATACCTTGTGGCCAAGAAGGCAAAGGTGACCTCAGGTGCATTAAGAAGAGTGTGACCACTAGGTCAAGGGAGGTTCTCCTTTCACTCTATTCTGGCTTAGTGAGACCACATCTGGAGTATTGTTCTGGGCTCCTCAGTTCAAGAGAGACAGTGATTTGCTTGAGAGAGTCCAGTGGAAGGCTACGAGGATGATTAGGGGACTGGAGCACCTGCCTTATGAGGAGAGACTGAGAGATGTGGGACTTTCTTAGTCTGGAGAGGAGAAGACTACGAGGGGTCTTAATCACTGTTTGTAAATCCATGAGGGCTGGGTGTCAAGAAGAGACAATCTCTTTTCACTTGTGCCTTGTGGTAGGACAAGGGGCAATGGGTGTCAGTTGGAGCGCAGGAAGTTCCACCTCAACATGAGGAAGACCTTCTTTACTGTAAGGGTTACAGAGCGCTGGAACAGGCTTCCCAGGGAGGCTGTGGAGTCTCTTCCTCTGGAAACTTTCAAGACCCATCTGGATGAGTTCCTGTGTGACCTGCCCTAGGTTCTATGGTCCTGCTCGTGCATGGGGGTTGGACTCGATGACCTCTCCAACCCCTAATAATCTGTGTGTCTCTGTATGTACCCATAATTATAGCATATATTGTTGTGGGACATGCTCTTAAATAATACAGCAAACAGTTTAACCTGCCACCTGTCATGCAGTATACAAATGATTTGTGAGGAATGTATATGACTGAATCCTTGTTAGCATTCTTGCAGCAATTAAGTGTATAGGATATTAGTGGCCTGGTGGGGTCTTCATCTGTATTTTTCCTGAGGGCAACACATTTTAGATCCAGGGAATTGTTTTTAATGGTGGGTTGGTTTTCCAGGCCCTGCCATGGTAGGTTATATAAGGTGACCATCCTAGATGCTTGAGGATTAAAGATGCAATCCTTCCTAAAGCTTTTCAAGCTGTCTTGTGTTCCTCTCGGTGGGATTTGAGTAATCTGGATCTGTTCTCTAAAATGTGTTTTCTTACTCTTTGGGATTCTCATTGCTGTATGTGTTCATGGATTTACCTGCCAGCAAATCACTTGCTGCGTATCTCCTTTTCTCTTATGCTTGTATAATCTCATCCCATGTTTACTAATAGACTTTGCATTTGCAGTGGCTGAAAGGCCATTCCCCATCCCTGAAGTGGCAGCAACAAGCTGCAGGCGCATCCCGTGTACTCTGTGAGAAGGGAGCCTTGTTCTGTGACTGCAGAGCCTGTCCTGGGATGGCAAATTCATACGCTTCCTGTCACAGAACAGCCTGGGTTGGAAGGGACTTTCAAAGGTCATTTAACCCAACTCCTCTGCAGTGAGCAGGGGCATCCTCAACTAGATCAGGTTGCCCAGAGCCTTGTCCAGCCTCACCTTGAAGATCTCCAGGGATGGGGCCTCACCTCCCTCTCTGGGCAACCTGTTCCAGTGTTCAATTACTACTCCTGCTAAAGAGCTTCTTCCTAAAGAAGGACTTCCAAATATGTGTGCTTCACATCATCAGTTGTTTGCTTGTCATCACAGGTATCTCAACAGAATTAAGTTTGAGTATGCCTTTCTAAGGGAAGGAGTGATGTTCCTGTCTTGCCAAAGCTGGGTTTGTTGCTGGGTTTTGTCAAGAAATAAGAAATGTGTTTTTTTTCTCTTGATGAAGTGGTCCTGTCTGTAAAAGTAAGAGCTTTCACTTGGGATTACCTCAACACCTCCCATACTGGGATCATGGTTTGCTAGGCTTTAATGACAGTAGGTTACAACTGCTTATAGGGGTAGGTTGCCTTACTGGATGATCCAAAACTTGCTCAGCAGGACCTTTATGCCTTGGTTACTGTGCTAGTCCTCAGATTTATCTGGGAAGGACATATTTGTGTTGGTACATTCTTCTTTTACCTTTGTTTGTCAGATCCTGTTAGAGTTCCCTGAACACGAAAGATGCTGTGAAATTCCTCTCGGTGCTCGGCACTGGTGAGGCTGCACCTTGAGTACTGTGGCCTGTTCTGGGCACCTCAATACAAGAGAGATTTTGAGGGGCTGGAGTGGGTGCAGAGAAGGCCAGTGAAGCTGGGGAAGGGCCTGGAGAACAAGTCTGAAGAGTGATAGAAGGAGCTGAGGCTTGGTTGGTTGGAAGAAAAGGAGGCTGAGGGGAGACCTCTACAGCTACCTGAAAAGGCATTGTAGAGAGAGATGGGTGCTGGTCTCTTCTCACAGGTGATAGAACAATAGGGGAGGGCTTCAAACTGCACCAGCACAGGTTTAGGCTGGACATGAGGAACAATTTTTTTCCCCAGCCAGAGCAGTCAGACACTGGAACACGCTGCCCTGGGAAGGGGTTGAGTCCCCATCCCTGGATGTGCTTCAAGGTTGTTTAGCTGTGGTGTTGGGGGATCTGGTTTAGGGGTGAACTGGGTAGAGTAGGAGTGATTGGACTGCAGTGATCCCAAGGGTTTTTTTCCATCTAATGATTCTATGAGTCTGTGAAATGTGAGGCTACTAGTGTGCCACTTGTGGACAAATACTGCCCCGTTTGCAAGAAACATGAGGCTTCCCCTTCAATGTCCTTTCAGGCTGGATTTCCTGGAAACAGTCACCTCCTCTGGGGACAAGGTTTTTTTTTATCAAAGAAAAGCTCTTTCCTGAACACCTTAAAAGCTCTTGAGCTTTTCCTTGTCTTAAATCTGAATTGGTGTGTCCCTACGGTTTGTTCATGGAAATGGGAGAATTTTCTCTGAATCCTCCCCACCTCTTGCCTGGTTTTTACTAGATAGTCTGAGACTTCACAAACACTTGACCTAAGGTTGCAGCCTGAGGGGAATGTTGGCTTTTTGGTGAGAAGCCTGCTGCTCTAGAGGTGGTCACCAGTCACCTTGTACTGCTCTCATGTCTGCTTGTAACTGAGCATCTCTGTTGTGGCTGTCCGAGCAGAGTCTGACCCGCAGTGCCCCTCTGTGAGATCAACAACAAAGTCTATGGCATTCTGCTTCACAGTCTCTCTACTTTTCTTTGCTTACAGCTAAAGGCAGTATCACAAACCTGGGTTTCCTAAAACAAGATTAGCAAGAGCACTTCTGAACGGAAAGTGGCTTCTATTAGGCAGTTGCCTTTGGCACATTCTTCAAAGCTCAGCAGGATAGCGACAGTCAGTGCTCATGCGGTGGAAGTAAGCTTTAGGAGAGTGGCATCTCTCCCTCATCTGACTTTGAAGGGAAAGAAACTGTCAGTGGTGCTACTCTGCTGTATGCCCCAGCCTCCCCACTTTTCCACAGACACCTTCGTTTTCCATGTTAAGAGTTGTTTCGGTGGTTAGAGCTTGCGTTGTCTGCTAGAAGGTACTTGCCTGGCTCTAATTTGGTTTAATAACAGACTAGACAGAGCCTGCACGATGTGTTCCCAACAATGTGAACCAACAGTGTGCCCAGGCAGCCAAGAAGGCCAATGGCATCCCGGCCTGTGTTAGAAATGATGTGGCCAGCAAGACCAGGGAGGTGATTGGCCCTCTATACTCAACACTGGTGAGGCTGCACATTGAGTACTGGGTTCAGTTTTGGGCACCTCAGTACAGTAAGAACATTGAGGTGCCGAAGTGGGTTCAGAGAAGGGCAAGTGTACTGGTGAAGGGTATGGAGAATAGCAGCTGAGGGAGCTGGAGCTGTTCAGCCTGGAAAAGAGGAGACTGAGAGGAGACCTCATTGCTCTCTACAACTACCTGAATGAAGGTTGTGCGGTGGCAGGTGTTGGCCTCTTCTCACAAGTAACTGGTGACAACAAGAGGGAAGGGCCTCAAGCTGCATCAGGGGAAGTTGGGATTGGATATTGGGAGGAATGTTTTGACTAAAAGGGTTGTGAGGCCTCACAACCAGGTTGCCCAGGGAGAGGGTGGAGTTGCCATCCCTGGAGTTGTTCAAAATCCACATATATATGGTGTTGGGGAATGTGATTTAGTAGTGAGTCTTAGGGACTTAGCAGAGTAGGGCAGATGGTTGGACTTAATTGGAAAAGACCTTTAAGATCATCTAGATGATTTGATGATTCTAACTCTGCTCAGGACTGCTGTATTCTCAAGTGCCCCTTCTGTAAGCAGTCACATGGGCAGTGTGTGCTGCTACTTGTCTCTCAGCAGCAAGGGGGATGTTATTTAGACAGTCCCATCCCAGGCATATTTCAAATATTTATGTCTCAAAGCATGGCTGCTAACGTCAGTCCTTTTAGTGACTCCTACAACAGAAAGAAATATTTCTCCCAAAAAATCTGAAGAATGTTTATTGAAAGGTTCCAGGCATGGGTCTGCGTTCTGCTGCCATACACCTTCGGCATTTTAGTTTGGGGCTTCTCCTGGTGGCTGAAAAGAAAATGAGCTGAAGCAACTTTCCTAGCAACATTCAAAATTCATCAGGAGTGCCAGTTGAATCAAAGCTAGTGAAGCTAAATTCCTCCTGCTTACTTCCTACTGCTGACTATGAAACTACTCAATCCACCTAGTGGCCCATAGGTCCTTCGTGTATTCATCTGCATACCTGGCTCAGTTTATGAATCCTGTGGGGTTTGACCAAACAGTTGGTTCAAAAATAACACTTCAAAAAATCATGAAGCATTCAGTAATATCCAGTCATTGCCATCAAGAGACAGCACTCCAAATATCTTCCTTGCTTTCAGCCCTTCTCAAGAGGTTGTTAAGCAAATTGTAGTCAACTTTTACTTTGTTTATCAGGTAGGAACCTACTTTTGGATCCCTCAACCACCACCTTTAAGTGCGCAGACCTCAGGAAATCTCATTTTGCAACCAAAGTGTTCACGTTGTTAGAAAACTTGTTTGAGCCAAGTCAGCCTTGGAAAGATGGAGGGTCTTCCCCACCTGCTCCAGGAGGTTTTGCATTACAAACAGTGAAAACATCCCCAGCGCAGAGCAGTGTGTGCTGTTTGTAGGGCAGCAGTGCAATAGTGCAACTGTTGCTTCCTGGGGTGTGAAATACTGGGTCTTTTAAATACTAAAGAATGTCTTTAAATAGTGGAGCCTGCAAGTGAAAAAATAGGTCATCTTTTAGAACATACTACTGGGAGAAAAAGAGTACAGAAAGTCACAGACCTTCCAGTGAAGTCTGGGTCTTGTTTGAACAGTAGTGGTATATTCCCCTCCCCGAATCTATCACATTTTCTGTGGAACCCATCCTGAATCTACAGTGGAGCAGATACACGAGTACACAGTTGTGACAGCGCTTGCTTAGGGTATTCTCGTGGCAAGGAGGAACAAAGGGCTTTTGCACAGTACATTCATTTTGCTTGGACAGCAGTGCACTCAGAAAAGCTTGTGATGAGTTGTAGCTTCCAACCCAAGAGATGAGAATGAGCTGTCTCTGCTTAGAGGACCTCTAATTGGATTTCTGCATCTATTTAAATTGGGTTATCAGCCACTTGGCAGATTTCCTGCTTGTTCCACCAGTGAAGGCTAGCTGTGTAGTGGGTATCTGTAACTTTCTTCTCCAGGGCATCTGAATGCAACTCTCTGTCCACGGGTTAATTTATCTCTGTGAAGCCACACAGACCACAAAATATGTTAATAAACTTGGAGGAACTGTATTAGTTGCTCATCCCTGCCTCCAGTCAGAGTTTGAGCGAGGAGCTGCCAGGAGTGGAAGTTTATGTGGAGAATTGTTTGATTGAGAAACTCTTCTCTTCAAAGTTGGTGAGGTTGAAGTCAAAATGCATCATCATGACCTTCAATATGTGTTGTCTAGATATGGGACTCAGTCTGGCTAACCTAACTCCTCCTGGAGGATTTGGACTGTTTATGAATCCCTTGGTGTTGTGACCACACTTTGAGTTACCAGGTCCAGTTCTGGGCATCTCAATACAAGAGAGATATTGAGGAGCTGGAGTCAGTGCAGAGGAGGGAAACCAAGCTGGGGAAGGGCCTGGAGAAAAAATCTGATGAAGAGAGATGGAATGTGCTGGGGCTGGTTAGTTTGAAGAAGAGGAGGCTGAGGGGAGATCTCATAGCTCTCTACAGCTACCTGAAAGGATGTTGTAGAGAGGTGGGTGCTGGTCTCTTTTCACAGGTGATTAGGGGTAGAGAGGGAAGGGCTTCAAACTGCACCAGGGGAGGGTTAGGCTGGACATGAGGAACAATTTTTCCCCAGCCAGAGCAGTCAGACACTGGAGCAGGCTGCCCAGGGAGGGTGTTGAGTCTCCATTCCTTGGATGTGTTGAAAGGTCGTTTAGCTGTGGTGTTTAGGGGTGAATTTGTTAGAGTAGGATCGATGATTTGACTTGGTGATCCCAAGGGTCTTTTCCAACCTGAATGGTTCTATGATATAGAAGTACATATGTTTTCTCTGGTCTTTCTGTTAGAGCACAAAGCCTCTAGTTCAGTCACACTGAGACAAAATCCCTGAAAAGAGCATGTTTCTTTGGCCAGGCCTTTCTGAGAGACATCCCCTTCCTCCTTCCCTGTGACCCTGCTGGATGTTTCCAGCCATAATTAGCTGCCTAAAGCTTCTGATGTTTAAGTGAGGTGATTGTAGTTGCTTGATCCTTTGTGGAGGTATTAGTGGTTTCTCAAAGTGAAGCTTGTGTGGGAGTCCCTCGGAGGTGTCAGATATTTCAGAAGTAGGCAAATTTGTTGGCAAGAGCTGACTTTTTTTTTTTTCCTGTGGAGCTTGCCAACATTTCCAGTATCTAAACCTGGATTTTTGTAGGCTGTAAAATACTAGCCTAGAAAAGGGTGGCAAATTAAGATCTGTGGGGTGAGACATGTTAAAATGCAAGAATTAACCAGCTCCTGCCTACATTATTTTTATTATAATAGTTTTCGACAGAGGTGAAAGGAGATTTTCACTTTCTTTCCTTAAATTATGTTGTTTTTTAAATGTCAAATGCCGAAATCTGACATAATGAACAGCAGTGTAACTGTGCTACATGTTTTACTGCTATATTTAGAAAGCCTAAGTAGAGCTGACTGATCAACATGTTATCTACAAGGCAAATCCATTCAGCAACTGTATTTAAGTATAAGAAAAGTGGGATTATATCCCTTTATTGCAAGTGTAGATCGGGGCACAGTTTCTTTTCCTGATGCTGGTGTCTTCAAATGTCAGCTAAAAAAAAAATATCTGGTGTATTTTCTGAAGAACAACATCATCTATCCAACTTCCATCTTGGCTGGATGTCTAAGATCATCCTCAACAGGCTGTGGGAAAGGCTAGCACTGTAAAGAAAACTCACAAATGTATTTAAGGGCGTTCCTGGACTGGAGTCCTTCTCCTATTCCCAGTTAATGAGACAAGAATAGCTCTCTGGAGTAATATTTAAAGTTCTCTTTAAGAAATGTTCAGAGTGGTCTTTATCCATAGCTAAAACAAACATTCATGTAGAATTATCAACTATTAATAGCATTGCTGTCCAAACAGGACCCAGATTTTACTGGAAGGTCAGGGACTTTCTATACAGTTTTTTCCCAGTAGTATATTCTAAAAGATGATCTGTGTTTTCACTTGCAGGCTCCACTATTTAAAGACATTCTTTAGTATTTAAAGACATCACACCCAATATTTCACACCCCAGGAAGCAACAGTTCCTATTGCATTGCTGCCCTACAAACAGTGCACACTGCTCTGTGCTGGGGATGTATTTTACTGTCTTTTAATGCAAAACCTCCTGGAGCAGGTGGGGACAACCTTTCACGTTTCCATGGCTGACTTGATTCAAACAAGTTTTCTAGCAACGTAATGACTTTGGTTGCAAAATGAAGTTTCCTGAGGTCTATGAACTTAAAGGTGGTGGCTGAGAGATGAAATAATTAGGTTTCTACCTAAGAAACAAAGAGAATCAGTCTGGTTGGAAAAGACCCTTGGGATCATAGAGTCCAACCGTCAACCCTACTCTGCCAAATTTACCCCTAAACTAGATCCCCCAACGCAACATATAAACTACCTTGAAACATCCAGGGATGGGGACTCAACTGCCTCCCTGGGCAACCAGTTCCAAGGTTGACTGCTCTTACTGGGGGAAAAATTGTTCCTCATGTCCAGCCTAACCTTCCCCTGGTGCAGTCTGTAAGCTCTTCCCTCATGTTCTATCACTAATCACCTGTGAGAAGAGACCGGCATCCGCCTCTCTACAACGTCCTTGCAGGTAGCTGTAGAGAGCTATGAAGTCTCCCTTCATCCTCCTCTTCTTCAAATTAACCAGCCCCAGCACCTTCCATCATTCATCAGATTTATTCTCCAACTATGTGAAGGTAGGGTGTTGTAGTCAGGTGACAGTTGGGCTCTTCTCTCAAACAACTAGCGACAGGAGAAGAGGGTAGGGCCTGAAGCTGCCAGGGCAGGGTTAGGTTGGATGTTAGGTTGGAAGCTCTTCCTCATGGAAAACTTGATCAGACTCTTGAATGTACCTGGAGGTGTTTAAGGATAGACTGGCTGTGGCCCTTAATGCCCTGGTCTGGCTGCTGTGGTGATGTTAGGTCCTGGGCTGGGCTGGGCTGGATGAGCTCAGAGGGCTTTTCCAGCCTCAGTAATTCTGTGAGTCTATACCAGTCTAGCACAGAGAACATGGTTTTTGCTGTGGGTGTGGAGCCTTAGGTGACGATTCATACTCCTCTCTGTAAAATGTAAATTGCTGTTGGGATAACAACAGGCTGTAAGGCGGGGGGTTGTGTTTTACTGTGCACATTGCAAATCGCTGTAGCATTAACTCTGGTGCTTATCTACCTCTGTGTCATATCTCATTGTTTTTTCACATCTGCTGCAGAGAGGAATTTTTCTCTGCTGCCTTTCTGACGTTTGTGTAGCCAGAGAATGTTACCTTCCAGGTTTTGAGCAGAGTGCTTGGCCAAACACTGCATTTGATGGCCACTGCAATAAGGCTAACCTTTAACACAAGCCTTTCCCACCACAACTGAGATGTCACTCCTGGACAGAGACACAAAACATAGCATTTGTCCATCATTTAGCTGCTCCTCAGCTATTTGGTTTGTTGAATGAAGTTGATGGTTTGCTTCAACTGGAGAACTGAGGCAGCCCCTGCTACAGGTTTAGGAGGGGTGTGGAATTATTGCATGTTTTTATGTGTTGCTCTCGGAGGCACTGCAGTCCGGCACACAGGGTTTTTATCTATTAAGTGCATTTTCAGCCAACTTCCTGTCATGGGTTATTTTTTTGCCCCCTGACATGGTGTGGCACTTAAGGAACCCAGCAGTTATCCCTTCCCATGCCATATAAAGAGGTGAGCCAGAGGACTTCATATCACTTTATTTCAAGAGGTTTTGGCTGAGAGGTTGGCACATGCAGAAGTGGCTCCTTTGTTTGCTCTGTATGGGGAGAGACATGGCTCCTGCTCAGGATTTGGGTTGGAAAAAAAACCCAACCATGTCCTTTGTCTCTATTCTTTATGACTTATGCTCATATTGCCTCTTGGGTGTGTTTTTAACTTTTCTTTCCATCTACCTACAACTGTGTGAAAGGAGGTCATAGAGAGCTGGGGGTCGGTCTGTTCTCCCTAGTGGCCAGTGACAGGACAAGCCGAAATGGCCTTAAGCTGCACCAGGGGGGGTTCAGGTTGGATGTCAGGAGGAATTTCTTTCCCGAAAGGGTTGTCAGGCACTGGAACAGCCTGTCCAGGGAGGGGGTTGAGTCCCCATCCATGGGGGTGTTGAAGAGAAACGTAGGTGTTGCACTGGGGGACAGGGTTTAGTGGTGCTGATAGGGCTGGGAAAAGGTTGGACTTAATGATCTTGAAGGTCTCTTTCAGCTGAAACTGTTCGGTGGTCTTTGTTCCTGCACAATTGCCACTTGCTGCCTGCAAGGGGTGCAGGGAGGGAATTTTTTTTTTTTTTCTTTCCACGATCACATTCAGCTTGGAAAAGACCTTTGGGATCATCAAGCCCAACCATCATGGCAGGTTTAGGCCTGTCAGGGGGATTGGGTGGGGGAGCTTTTGCGCTGTTGAATGGGCTGTGTGTGAGCACTTGCAGTTTCTTTTCTTGCCCTTTTTTTTTTCCTAACTGTTCCTGTTGTTCTTTGTTGATCAAAATGATCCTTTTTTCTTAGCTGTAAATGTGTCCTTGTTTTTTTCATAGTTGAAGACCCTGGGAAATCCAAACTGGGACACTTCTTAAGCTGATTCTTGCATGCCTTCTCAAATTAGCTTGTTCCTGCTGCTGCCTTATTAATTACTGCAATGGACTCAAACTGATTTGGGAAGGGATGTCACAGAGGATTGTGACTTCTCACCCTTCCCTCTTTTTTTTTTTCTCCAAAATGTTCATTGAATGTGTTGTCTGACCCTTGATCATTAGTCTTTCAGAAGAATAGTGATGGCTTAGTGCCAGGTTTGTACCTTTTGAGGAGGAAAAAGACAATAAACAACAGCTTTCTACTTGTACCCTCTGGATGAGGAGCTGTTCAATTCAGTGCTAAGGAAATACTCGGGAAAAACCCCCTTATGAAATAATTTGGATATTTGAAAATAGCCACCTTACAAATACTGTAGTCAATGTTGTTTGCAGGTTGGTTTTATTAGAAATTTGAATCACAAAACAGAAAATACAACCCTTATCTCTAAAATAGTACCTTTTTTTAACTCCTAGTGTCTCTTATTTAAATCCCTTTCAATATCAGGGCGGTGGTTTTGACCATTTCAAATCCCTTTTATATATCATTAGGTTGATTTGTGTATTTTACCCATCTGGGATAGATGCTGTTTTAAAATACCAATGATGCTGATTAAAGACTACTGTGGTTTAGAAAAGGTGAGGTTTTTTTATTGAATGTGTGCTCAGGTGGCCCAGAAGGCAAATGGCATCCTGGCTTATATCAGCAATAGTATAGCCAGCAGGACTAGGGATGTAATTCTCCCCCTGTACTGGGGACTGGGGAAGCCTCCCCTTGAGTACTGGGGGCAGTTGTGGGCCCCTCACTTCAAGAAAGAAGTTGAGGGGCTGAGTGGGTCCAGAGGAGCAATGAGGATGGGGAGGGGACAGGAGGGAAAGTGTGATGAGGAGAGGTTGAAGGAGCTGGGGGTTTTTAGCCCGGAGGAGACTCACAGGGGGACTTTGTCCCTCACTACAGCTTCCTGAAGGGAGGATATAGTCAGGTGGGAGTCAGACTCTTCTCCCAGGCAACTAGCAACAGGACAAGAGGGCAGAGCCTGAAGCTGCCAGGGGAGGGTTGGGTTGTATGTTAGGAAGCCCTTCCTCATGGAAGTGATCATTGTAGTAATTGGACACTACAACAGGCTGCCCAGGGCAGTGGTGGAGTCCCCATTCCTGAAGATGTTTAAGGAAAGACTGGCTGTGGCCCTTAGTGTCCTGGTCTGGCTGCTGTGGTGATGTTAGGTCCTGGGCTGGGCTGGATGAGCTCAGAGGGCTTTTCCAGCCTCAATAATACTGTGATTCTGTGAATAACGATGAACTTGGAGTTAATTTATATGCTTTGAGTTGCATTTCATATAAAAATAAACACAAAAGAAATAAAAATTCACTTACCTGGAATTGCACCTGTGAATTATTGAAAGAAAACCACGTAGTACAATGATGTAGAGGTTTCGAAAGCTTGTCATGTACAGGTACGTGGGGATGGTAAGCTGCATTGCATGAATGATTTTGTCGAATTACTATATTGACAAATATCTGTGTCAGAGAACAATGGAGTAACTCCTAGTGCAGCTATGACAGGATATTTTTAGTGTCATCTCATTTTAAATTTGTCAAAGCTTTTATATTCTTTCTCTTTTTCCTGGTGTTGGATTGACTATTTCCTCATTAAAAGATTTTAGCTTATAAGCTATGAATTGTGGCTTAGACTGTTGCAAATACACTCCTGCTCTGCTTTGAAATCTGAGCAGAATCTCTGTTTTAATTTGTGGGTTTTCTGCAGAGAAATGTGGGTTTGAGAAGTTTGACAAGAAGTTCCTGAGCTCCCTATTCTCCCCTCTTTCCTCCTCCCAACCCCAGCAACTGCTACATTATTATCCATCCTGGATCCCCTCTCGTTGGAGCTGCACCACTATCACTGAAATAGACATGTTTGCTGCTTTTGAAGGAAGTTAATGGTGAGAGAATAGCTTCATCGCAACCTGTGGGATCATTGTTGTTGGTTCAGGTGATCTGGAACTTGAGAGAGTTATGGGTATCACAGAGTCATACAGAATCACAGAACATTACGGATTGGAAGGGACCTTGAAAGATCATCCAGTCCAAACCTCCTGCTACAGCAGGATCACCTAGATCAAGTCACACAGAAACATGTCCAGGTGGGTTTTAAATGTCTCCAGAGAAGAAGACTCCACAACCTCCTGGGCAGCCCATTCCAGTGCTCTGTTACCCTCACTGTGAAGAAGTTCCTTCTCACATTCATATGGAACCTCCTATGTTCCAGCTTACACCCATTGCCCCTTGTCCTATCATTGGAGCAGAGCCTGGCTCCATTCTCCTGACGCCTGCCCTTTCCATATTTATCAACACTAATGGGGTCACCCCTCACTCTCCTTTTTCGAGACATTCTCTTAAAGTGTGCATGGACACTGAGATTTCAGGAGTTGGATAACCACTGCAGTTTCAGAGAGGAGCAGGAACTCTCTGCAATGGATATTCCAGACATTTTATCTCAGTTCACTGTAGGAGCAGTGTGATGGAACTCTGTGTGTCTGTGTCTAAGCTTTGTATGGGGTTTTTTCTGATGTAGCGGGGGGAGTGAATTAAAATATCTTGGTGGAATCGGTTGTTTCACTGTCTGCAGATTTGTCAGTGGGTTTGCTAAACCCTCCCTCTGTGTCTGACAGTTTAGCTAAAGGTTCTTGTTCAAGGTACAGTCACGGTCTCTAACCCACAACATTAATGGTGACCCAAGGTGAGACACATGGGATCCAAATATGGACCCACACCAACTCCTAATTACCCACTTGGGTGGTGAGGTGCTTCTTCCTCCAGCCAGCACTGTTTATGGGCAGCTGGAGGTGCTTTGCTCTCATGCAATGATCTTTGTATTTGAAGTCTCATTTGAGCTAATTATCCTTAACTAATATCTATTTTGGTCACATTCAAGCGTGACTCTGTTATTATCCAGACTCTTCTGTGGAGATATCTAATTTTTAGGGTGTTTAGATGTGGAAGAGATGAGACACTGTTATTCATGCCCCGACAGGCATTTTTTAACTCTTAATAGATGTGGTTCACATTGCCATTAAAAAGATTTGAACCACTTTGTGGGCACCTGAGGTTTATTTTCTGTGTGATTTCTGTGTTGAAGGGCAGAGGCTGTGAATCCACTGGTTCTTGTGCACTGTAATAATTCTGTAAGCTCAGGAATTCCTTAAGTTTCATAGAATCTCAGGGTGGTCTGGGTTGGAAGGGGACCTTAAAGGTCATCTTATTTCAATCTCCCTGCCATAGGCAGGACGCCTTCCAGTAGAGCAGGTTGCTTGGAGCTCCATTCAAACCTAGCCTTGAACACTTAGAGGACAGGGCAACCTGTTGCAGTGTTTCACTATCCTTGTTGTAAAAAATTCCTTGTATCTAGTCTACATCTACCCACTTTCAGTTTAAAGCCATTACCTCTTGTCCTGTCACTTACATGCCCTTGTAAGAAGTTCTTCTCTGGCTTTCTTATAAGCCTCCTTTAGGTACTACAAAGTCTTCCTGACAGCTTTTGTCCAGGCTGAAGAACCAGAGCTCTCTCAGCCTGTCCTTGTAGGAAAGATGCTCTGGTCCTACATCATCTTTGTGGCTTTCATCTGGACTTGCTCCATCAGGTCCCTGTTCTTCCTGTATTGACAGGTCCATAGCTGGATGCAGGACTCCATGTGAGGTCTCACCGGAGCAGAGCAGAGGGACAGAATCACCTCCCTTGACCTGCTGTTTAGGCCACTTGTGATGAACCCCAGGATGCAGTTTGCCTTCTGGGCTGCAAACACTCATTGCTGGACCATGTTGTTCTTCTTGTCATCCAACACTTCCAAGTCCTTCTCTTCAGGACTGCTCTCACAGAACTTGTTCATGTTCTATGTGTTTGGTGTTTCTCACCAAATCAAACTTCTAATGGATTTTGATGTACTGCTCCTTTGCTATTATTTAGACCAAGTTTCCTGGCTCCTTTTCAAATCAGTTGCTTTGCTTGGGGTTTTGTGTTGAGGACCTTGAAATTAATAGGGAAGCTCTGACTAGAACCACACTGAATTTCTTGTGCTCTCCTGCGGGTGTTCTTGCGAACACACCACTTGAGAGACTGTCCTCATCAAGGAGAAAGCTTCATATTGAATGTTGACATGAAATAACTGGCTGGAATGGTAATGCAGGTTCATGTGAGTAACGCGAAAGCTTTTATTCCGCTTTCTCTGGCAGGCGGTTTGAGTAATGCTAATAATGAGTGCCTTTGTTAGGAGGTTCTGGGAGACCTGTGGGGGTGTCTGAGACCGAAAGAACAGTACTGAGTCAAGGTAAAGCAGAGAAAGCACAGTCTGCTTTAGCACAGGAGAAGGAAATAGGACAACCTTTCAAATCACTGAAGGCCTGGACAGATCATAGAATCATTGAATGGCCCAGGTTGTAAGGGACCTCCAAAGGCCATCTAGCCCATCTCCCCTGTAGTGAGCAGGGACAGCCTCGACTGGATCAGGTTGCCCAGAGCCTTGTCTAGCCTGAAAGATCTCCAGAGATGGGACCTCAAATCCCTTCCTGAGCAACCTGTTCTGGTGTTCAACCCCATCCCCCCACTTCTGCTAAAGAACTTCTCTCACAGCCAATTTCAATCTGCCCTTCTCTAATGTGAAGCCAGGCTTCATAAACAGTCCCTCTCTAGCCTTCTCATAGCCCCCTTCAGGGACTGGAAGGTCACTTTCAGGTCCCCCCCGGAGCCTTCTCTTCTCCAGGCTGAACAACCCCAACTCCCTCAGCCTGTCCTCCTAGGAGAGGTGCTCCAACCCCCTGATGTTTATTTGCATTCACCAGGTTTCAGAGCAACAGTGTGTGAAAGCAAATGAACATTCCCAAGAGCAAAAGGGTTTGCAGCAGTTTCAGTCTGTGTCATCTTGCAGACAGGACTTGAAAGGTCCAGCCTGCTTCTTGCCCTTCTGCTGGGTCAGTACTGAAGGACTGGGTTCTGATGCAAAGCAGCAGGTCTTATTAAAATAACCTCAAAACTATCAAAGGCATAAAGAGCATCTTAAACATTAAGGAATTGATTCTGCTCTGCATGTACCTTGCAGTCTGCATTAAAAGAACTATAGTACAGGCATAATCTTTCTGAGGCTGGCTGGCTGGCTTTGGACTACTGAAGTCCTAATTTGTATCTTTTTCAATAAGATATGATCATATAGTCACATGGAGGTGTTTAAGGACAGCCTGGCTGTGGCCCTTGGTGCCCTGGTCTGGCTGCTGTGGTGGTGTTAGGTCATGGACTGGGCTGGATGAGCTCAGAGGTATTCCTGTAACAGTGGTGCTTTCTTTAATGAGTAGAATAGCCTTTGGTATTTGCACTGATCCTTTGAGTATTTTATCCTTTATTTTTATACTCTGGTTTTCTTAATTTAATAGAAAATATAAACTAAATCAGAAGCCTTTTAGCTTCTCATTTGTATTTCTGTTCAGTTTTGTGCATGGAAGATGTTTCAGGTAGGTCTGTTTGGTTAGAGATGTGAAACCTGGAGTTACAAGAGGATTTTGCAATCACATGAAATCTATGTTTATTTTAATACTAAAACTTGGTTAAAGAAAAAATTACAAGTGAACACTTCTGTAAGTTTTTTACTTGATTTATTTATTTTCCAAGGCAAAATTCATTGGGGTGCTGTGGGGTTGCACAATTAATGAACTTGCCTGATAGATAAATCTTGCAATTTTGTTTTGCCACAGGTCCAAGGAGCTAATAAAGGAAGCAATCCTTGATAATGACTTCATGAAGAATCTGGAACTGTCTCAGATCCAGGAGATTGTGGATTGTATGTATCCCGTGGAGTATGGCAAAGACAGCTGCATCATCAAAGAAGGAGATGTGGGTTCCCTGGTCTATGTCATGGAAGGTATGGTTTTAAAAAGGGAATGTTTGTGTCTTATTCCAGTGTGCACAGTGATTGAAAAAATGATTTCACGGAAGAAGTATGATGGTTGAAAAATAGAGTGAACCTGGAATATTTACAGGTGTATTTGTGTGTCGCTACGTAAAGAAAGAGGGTCTGATTCCACCACTGAGATCTGGTAGAATCAACCTCTACTCAGTATAACCCTTTGGCTTTGAGGCAGTTCCAAAGGTTTGTTGTATAAATTATGGATTCAACAGGTAGTGTGCTGTTATGGAGGTCAGAAATTACTGTAAAACAAGGTTATATATGTTCATTTCTTGCTGTCCTGTAGGGTATTGTGATGACAGGGTTTTAAATGTTGATAAAAGCACATGAGTGCAGGACATCGTAGGATAGAAAATGGTTCTTTTCATACCTCTGCACAGAATAAAGGTAGCATCTGCAGTTGAGCACATCTGATCTGTCTCGGTAGTTGTTGTGGCAGGGTTATTCACAGCAGTGAATAATCTGTTATTCTTGTGAGCCATCAGGTTTCTGAAAATCTTTGGATGTGATCAGTTAACTGTGTTCGGCTTCTCCAAAATGTCAGCTATTTGCATTTTGTCTTTTCTTCTCTCCAAGTTGTCTAACTTCTCACATGTCACGTTTGCAGTATTTAGTTAGATGTGTGTTTCTTTTCAAATGAATAGTATGTTCATCTGTAGGAGTTACTCAGCTTGAGCAAACCTCACGTCCATCTACCACGGCACTCGTCTTTGGAGAGTGACTGATAATGAGTTTGGAGGCAGATGTCACTGATTTAATTCAACAAGATAATTGTCAGTTTGATTAGGCACTGTGCAAGTGGGGTAGATGCTTTTGAAATTCCTTTTTGCTCCTTCCCAGAGCCATATCTTAGTCTTGCAAGCTTTTTATCAGGATAACACCTAAGGGGAGTGGAGGTTTCTTGCTTGCCTGAAGCTTTTGAGCGAGTCTGGGATAGTGACAGATTACGTGTAACTTGTTTACACACACAAATTATTGTCTTAAATGGTTCTTGGAAAGAAAAATATTGTCAAGGCAGCAGCAAGCCATCCTTTAAACACAGTTTCTTGCCAAACTCCTAATGCTGTACAGTTGCAAATGCTTTTCAGTGGTTTCTGGAACCAACTGTAATGTTTTGTCCTTCTAAGGTTAAGTCCTTTCTTAGGGCGTAGGTTTAATTCTCCCCCAACTTTCAATATTTGATTGTTTGCACATTCAGATGCTAATTTGTGTTAGGAATTCCGTAGCGGAGGGTGCCAAAACAAACTGTATGTTTCCATCCCCAGCATTACATGGAAAGGTTGAGGTTTTCCAATCCTTTATTTGACTACACATACTACTCAGAGGTGCAGGATCTGTTCTATCACTAATAAAATCTCCTGTGAGATAATATTTGAATAATACTTTTTCTTTTTTCATGGTAAAATGGGGAGGTTTTTCACTGCGTAGCTCTGTGCTTGTTTCCCAAAACAGTATCAGAGGCAATGCTGTTGCTGCTTGGCTAGTTTAGAATGTTGTGTTCTTAATGTGTGTATTTGAGAAACCTCGTGACAACAGGACACTGTCAAAATCAGCAGATATTTATCTCCTGCTCAGCCTCCTCATGTTCCTTAGAGCAGATGTTTGGGGCATACCTGTTGCCACCACAGTATGGAACACGAGTTGGTACTCAGATGACCCTTTATTTATTAGATATGATGATGGCGACTAGTACTGTCACCTCCTTGAATTGACTAGGTCTTCTAACTGTTGGTACAAACCATCATTGAATTCTTGTCTTGTAAAACAAATCTGTTTTAAATGCTTCTTGGACACTTAAGCTTATCCTTGCTCTTCTGGCAGCCCTCTATGTCTGAGGGCATGACTTGGCTGTCCCCCAGTCTTCGGTTGTCTTGTAACTTAATTTAAGGTAGCTCTGTAACTATGCATAATGCTTTACAAACAGAGTTATGAGAAGTTTATAGAGTCTGATGTATAATGCAATGAGCAAGATAATAGTGTCTTCTTCCATTTCCATTACTTTATCAAATGGCTTGGATTACAGTGATGAGAACAGGCTCACTACCTCATTTGGGCTTATTGTTCTGTCTCCTTAACACCCCCATTGCCCCACAATGATAAATGTATTTTTTACAAAACTCTACTGGAGAATTCTGTCACTTCTTGGTAATACCTACAATATTTTCTTTTCTCAGAAACCAAATAAATGAGAATTGCTTCCATTAATTCCTCCTTCTTTACTTGCTCGGACTTATAGTCATGATCAATATGATTAAAAATTACTCATGTGGAACCTTTGATAGCAAACACTCTTATGCTTGTTTGTAATTTATGATTCAGTGTTTAGATAGCCTTTTTTAGCAGAAGACTGAGTTGGTGTTTCCACAGACTAATTTTAAACAATTTAAGCAAGATGGATTTGAAGACTCCTGTAATTTTTGCTGTTACTTTCAGTGCCCTCATTTATCATAGTGAAGTGGTAGTAGTGTCTGTTGTAACTTTCCCCTCTAGAAATGAGTTCACTACTAGTTTGGTGAGACCTTTGTAAATACAATCCTCGAGTATAGAATCATAGAACAGTTTTGACTGAGAAAGACCTTCAAGATCATTGAGTCCAACCTTTTCCTAGCCCTATAAGCACCACCAAACCCTGTCCCCCAGCGCAACATCTGCCCTTCTCTTCAACAACTCCAGGGACGGTGACTCAGCCCCCTCCCTGGGCAGGCTATTCAAATTCCTGACAACCCTTTCTGGAAAGAAATTCCTTCTGACATCCAACCTGAACCTCCCCTGACGCAGCTTAAGGCCATTTCCCTCATCCTATCACTATGCAAAACACACCAACCCTCACCTATCTTACAACTTCTTTTCAAGTAGTTTTAGAGAGCAATAAAATATCTTTATCTTCTCAAATCTTCTCAATCTCCTTGTCCTCATCGTCAGGCTAAACAGCCCCAACTTCCTCAGCCATTCATGATCCTGCATGACACATTTTCCAAATCCTTTATGTTCTTCCAGTTCTTTACTATGGATGTTAAAATCCATAAGTATGTGACTCGCTAAGCTCAGTGAATTTTTAAAGGGTGGACAATGACAGCTGTTCACCTGCTAACACTTGGTGAAGTCCTCTGAAAATAATCCCAGTTTTACTCTGTTCCTTGAGTGGAAATGGCTGTACCTCAGCAGCAAGTCAGGTAAAGGTTTGACTCCACTTTTCCGTGTCCCCTTTGGTTCTAATTCCATGCTGTTTGATACAGGGTTAACTCCTTTATTTGTGCATTGCCCAACCCTACCCGCAACAGTAGACATGAGTCTATCCCTTCCATTTGTGCTCCTGTACATGATGACTGACTAAAAAAACTCTTATTCTTTGGCCTATTATTCCACATCTTGCATCAGATTTGCTGCCCTCCTTGTATTTAATTTTGTTATCGGGAGGAGTGAGAGCAGCACTGGTGCAAACAACTGGGAGAAAAGTCAGTTAATATTATGAAACTTGAGAAAAGACAGGTTATTGAAAGCACACAATCTTTCCTACACTGTATTACTCAACCTATTATGTGTCAAGCTGCAAAGCTGGGCAGGGAGAAGTGAAAGGCAGTACAGGAAAATAGGAGGATACTGCAAGTGATTTAGATGGGGAGATTTAAGAAGCTGAGGGAAATGTTTTTGGGGTAGAAACGGTGAGATGCTATCAGAAAGAAATGAGAATGAGTTCAAAAGGAAGATGTTCTATCTTTCTTGCATGCTGGGCAGATGCAAGCATTGAATTGAAGAAGTAGGCGTGCCATGACATGTGCCGTGCTTCTGCTGCATTGGGTTTTGTTCATCAATCCCAACAGACGGGGAATGCCCATTGGATTTATGAGCTCTCCCATCTAAACACCCTCTGGCCTGAACATGCACTGATCTGGGAGCTCACTTTTCACAGAATCACAGAACGTTAGGGATTGGAAGGGGACCTCTAGAGATCATTCAGTCCAATCCCCCTGCCACAGCAGGATCACCTAGATCAAGTCACGCAGGAACATGGCCAGGTGGGTTTTAAGTGAAGGAGACTCCACAGCCTCCCTGGGTAGCCCAATCCAGTGCTCTG
>JAOXOE010000632.1:1664385-1736181 GCA_028565055.1 Phoeniculus purpureus | reverse complement strand
CAGCCTCCCTGGGTAGCCCAATCCAGTGCTCTGTCACCCTCACCATGAAGAAGTTCCTTTTGATATTGATGTGGAACCTCCTATGTTCCAGCTCACACCCATTGGCCCCTTGTGCTATCATTAGATGACACTGAGCAGAGCCTGGCTCCATCTTCCTGACACCTGTCCTTTCCATATTTCTAAACATTAATGGGGTTACTCCTCAGTCTCCTTTTTTCCAAGGTAAAGGACCCAGCTCCCTCAGCCTTTCCTCATGAGGGAGATGTTCCACTCCCTTCATCATCCTTGTGCCTTAGTCCTGGACGCTCTCCAGCAGATCTGTGTCCTTCTGGAACTGAGTGACCCAGAACTGCACACAATATTGCAGATGTGGTCTCACCAGGGCAGAGCAGAGCGGGGAAGAGAACCTCTCTCAATGTGCTAATCATCCGCCTTCTAATATGCCCCAGGATGCCATTGGCCTTCTTGGCCACCAGGGCCTATTGCTGGCTCTTGGTCATCCTGCTGTCTCCAAGGCTTTTTCCTCTATAGTAATGATAGTTGTCACCCTGAGTGTTTTTACTAGACCTTCCTGAAAGTTTGCCAACCATCTTTTTGAGGTTCTATTCATAGCAGTCTCTGTCACAGGGTCATCTGCAAGGAAAAACCTACAGAAACATGTGTCTTACTAATATTTTTGAAGGAACCGGGAAGCTACTTATCACTATCTTCTCACTGGCTTTGTTTCTCAATACCACAGTCAAGCAGTTGGCATTTCGAGCCAGGTCCTCGCGTGACAAATTACCACAATCCCATCCTTCAGTGAGCTTGGAAATCTGGTTCCATTCTGTTGATGTTGTTATTTATCGTAGTAAGATGATCAGTAAGAAACTTTTCCCTGATGTATTTTTCTGAAACAACTCAGCTTAATCACAAAATCACAGAATGTTTGGGGTTGGAAGGGACTGCTGAAGATCATAAAATCCAACACCTCTGCTAGAGCAGGACCAAAACTAGGGCAGATTACTCAAAGGCATCCAGACAGCTCTGTAAAGGATCCAGAGAAGGAAAGCCTGTTCCAGTGGTGGGGAGCCTGTTCCAGTGCTCTGTAACCCTTACAGTAAAGAAGTTCTTCCTCATGTTGAGGTGGAAGGTTCTATGCTCAAGCTTGAATCCATTGCCCTTTGTCCTGTCCCATGGCACAAGTGAAAAGAGGTTGTCTCTGCCGCCTTGATGCCCAGCCCTCATGGATTTACAGACATTAATTAGATCCCCTCTGTCTTCTCTCCAGACTAAAAACCCACAGGTCTCTGTCTTTCCTCATAAAGCAGCTGGTCCAGTCCTTTCATCATCCTCATAGCCCTCTATTGGACTCTCTCCAGTAGGTCTCTGTCTCTCTTTAACTGGGGAGCCCAGAACTGGATGCAGTACTCCAGGTGAGGTCTCACTAAGGCAGCAAGGTAAAGGGGGAGGAGAACCTCCTTCAATCTGTTGGACACACTCTTCTTGATGCACCCCAGGACACTGTTGATGAGAATGGAAGTTCACGCAAAGCAACAAATGCTTGTAGTAAATGAAAGCAAATGCTCTGTAGAATTAACATCTATTTATATTTACATGTCGACTCTCACAGACAGTTTTTACACTAATCAGGCCAACTTGATAAAAAGCAGAAAGGGTTTATTAAGTTAAGCAACAGATAAATGCCATTCCTTAGGGTGAGTAATGTCTATAAACAGATTAAGGGTTAAAAACTGTCACTAGGCTTTTGTTAACGCTAAGTAAGTGACAATAGTCATCTGTTTTACAACTACTTTGAAGTTTCCAATACCTGTGAGTTAGAATTGGCACTCAGTAGGAATTTTCCATGAAGCTGCAGTGTCCAAGAAAGGGATGCACTGAAGGCTTTTTTGCTGTCTTGAGGGTTCTTATACACTGTATTCAGAGTATTATGCGTATCAACTGTCAGACTGGGGGATATCTGAGTTAAGAATAGGAGTCAGTAAGTATTCTCTCTAATTATTCGCTCTAATCTTTCAAATTAGTGATTTTTAACAGCTCTGTAGGGAGTAGAAAGAATTGTCATTTATGAAAGCTTGCCGTAAACAGCTTAATTGTGTTTCAGCACAATTAAGTATATAGTCCTGTTAGGACTATAACATCAGCATTAGGTTGTCCTATGTTTATTCAGGATGTTATTCCCTGTAACGTCATTTTATAGAGCTAGTAGTGTGAGGGGACCCCATTGGTGACTAATGAGAAGCCTGGCACATTTACTCCTTGCTAAGTGCAATGTGCTGTAGCCTTGAGGCTTTCCCACAAACCTGGCATAATTTCCTAAACCTGAAGAAATTTCCCCTTTAAAGTACACAGAAAACAAGATCCCACTTCCATCAGACAACTACTGAGGCTGGAAAGCCCTCTGAGCTCATCCACTCAGCCTATGACCTAACATCACTACATCAGCCAGACTAGGGCACTAAAGGTCACATCCAGTCTGTCCTTAAACACCTTAGGTAGGGGATTTTGCTTCATGGACCTGTTTGAATAACTCGTGGGGCCAGTGGAAGATTCAGAATACTTGTCCACATGGACATATAAGGAAGGGCATGTCTTTCCTGGCAGTATGATTTTGAAACTGTTTATAAGACTGAAAGGCTCATATAGAATGCAGAAAAAATGGTGAGTGTGCTGTTGGAAATCTATCAAAATGATCCCATTAGTGCAAAGGGTTTCTGAAGAAGAAGATGTGCAGACTTTACATTTCTCATATGAAGTCACCTCTAGGAAAAAACGGCCAATAAATTGAATCTGGCAGTCTGAGAACAGAACTGTTCTGAGGTACACTGCAGTGAATTGAATTAAACCCACACTATTATCTGATTAGCAAATGACTTGTCCCAAATTACCCTCTGTTACCTCATGGAAGCAGCAGCATGTTGGTGGAAAGAGAGGTGTTAGGTCCTTTGAAGAGAAAGACTGAAGCCTGCTTGCCACTGCTGGCCATAGAGTTCCTAGTTTCTTCTCAGATACGGGGGTATCTGAGAAAACCCACTTGCAGTTGGGTTTTGGCAGTGCTTTTAACTTTGCTGTTAAAAGAGCATATTTCAGTTCTGCTCTCATTGGATGAAGGTTAGAATGATGATTTACTGGAAACCCCTCAATCCTGCAAGTAAAATCAAGAAGGGAAAAGAAAACAGCTATTGAAAAATGTGGAAGTGAATTAAAAATGGACACAGAAGATAAAATTTCATTGCATCAACCAGGGAAGGCAAGAAAAGCCATACCCATAACTCACTTGTCACTGCAAGGATTTATGGTGACATAGGGGAATGCTGCGTGTGTTTACTTTTCATACATCCTGTGCTGGTGGAAGAGAGGGACCTGGCAGTACTAGTTAACAACTGGCTGATCAGGAGCCAGCAGGGTGCCCAGGTGGCCCAGAAGGCCAATGGCATCCTGGCTTGTATCAGCAGTAGTGTGGCCAGCAGGACTAGGGATGTCATTTTCCCCCTGGAGAGGCCTGGGGGCAGTTCTGGGCCCCTCACTTCAAGAAAGAGATTGAGCAGCTGGAGTGGGTCCAGAGGAGCAATGAGGCTGGAGGAAAAGTCTGATGAGAAGAGGCTTATGGAACTGGAGTGTTCATCCTGGAAAAGAGGAGACTCGGGGGGGACCTTCTGCCTCTGTACAACTCCCTGAAGGGAGGTTGTAGTCAGGGGTGTTGGGCTCTTCTCCCAGGCAAATAGTGACAGGATGAGAGAGCAGGGCCTGAAGCTGCCAGGAGAAGGTTAAGTTGGATGTAAGGAAGACCTTCCTCACAGAAAGGATGATGAGACCCTAGAGTGGACTGCCCAGGGTAGTGGTGGAGTGCCTATCCCTGGAGGTGTTAAAGGACAGACTGGCTGTGGCCCTTAGTGTCCTGGTCTGGACGCTGAGGTGATGTTAGGTCCTGGGTTGTCTGGGCTGGATGACCTCAGAGGGCTTTTCCAGCTTCTCTAATAACCACTATTAAGAGTTTTGTACTAACTGGCTAATCGTAATGAGCTCTGAGATAAGATGGAAGTTATTCTAAGTATGGTTTTTGGGTCATCTGCTTACTTTACCAGCAAAAATCAGCTTTGCATGTTTGTTCAACTAGGTCTTGTGAGTAGAGAAACAGCTTTATTCCACCCTATGTTCTGCAGCCTCAGCAAAACCAGTAGCTGGTGTTCACTTACAGCTGAGTAGAACCAGCGATGATCCCAAAGCTGGGGAAAATGCAGTGGTTTTCACTTTTTATGATGCTGGATCAAATTCAACCTAATCTGGCATTAAGGAAAGTAGTTTTGTAATGTGTGAGTGGAGCACATCTACTGTAGATGAGTCCTCGAGGGTAAACCTGGGAATGCTCACACTTCATGGTGTAAAAGTTCAAACAGAGCCCTAGGCAGAGTGAGCTTTGTGTTCTCCTGAGCACCTCTGTACAAATTCATGTGTACAAGGAATGTCAGACAATCAAACAGCACATAGGAAATAAGTGGGGGATTGGAAAGGTGAAGCTTGATGTCAGTAACTGCAAAGCAGCTGCTCTGGAGGATGTACCCAGTAATGGGATTTAAATTAGCTCCATTTCAGGACAGAAAAGCTGGAGTGGTTGTTGCTGTGTGCCCTAGCTATGCCTCCTTGTGTTCTGTGATAGCAAAAAATCCCCAGATAAACAGTATGTTCGTTTCTACTGTGAAAGGAGTTGAGCGTAAACCAAAACCCATTGGCATCCTGGCTTATCCCCATGTTAAGTGCTCTGAGCAGTGTCGATCCCGTGTCAGGAATGTGCAGTGAAAGCTGAAAGGGGTAACCGGAGATCTGGAATAGATTCAGAAAATGCTAGGAAAGAATTAGTGAAAGAACAAGGAAGGTGGTAAAGATTAAGTGCGTATGGAGAATGTGATTAGGGAATGAAAAAATGCCAGATGTGAGTGGGTTTTCCACCATCCAAGAAGCAGAAGTCACTACCAAGCAACAAGCTTCAACAGCAAGAATGCAGTTTTTCAGTGGTGAGACTTATCTGCTAACAACAACCCCAAGCACTGCTACAGGCTTGGGTAAGAGCGTCTGGAAAGCTGTCTGGCAGAGAGGGACCTGAAAGTGTTGAATGACAGTGGCTGAACAGGAGCCAGCAATGTGCCTGGGTGGCCAAGAAGTCCAATGGCATCCTGGCCTGCATCAGCAATACTGTGGTCAGCAGGACCAAAGAGGTGATCCTGCCCCTATGCTGGACCCAGGTGAGGCTGCACCTCGAGCACTGGGGGCAGTGTTTGGCACCGCAATACAGTAAGGACAACATGGAGGTGCTGGAGAGGAGGCAGAGAAGGGCAACTGGGTTGGTTAGAGGTCTGGGAACAGGTCTGATTGGGAGAGGCTGAGAGAGCTCGGTATGCTCAGCCTGGAGTAGAAGAGGCTGAGGGGAGACCTCACTGCTCTCTACAGCTACCTAAAGGGAGATAGACCTGTTCTCCCTAGGACTAGCAATAGGACAAGATGAAATGGGGTCAGGTTGTGCCAGGGGAGCTTCAGGTTGGATCTCAGGAAAAACCTCTTCCCGGAAAGGATGGGGAGACCTTGTAACAGGCTGCCTAGGGAGGGGGTGGAGGCACCATCCCTGAAGGGGTTCAACAGACAGGCAGACAGGGTGATGGGGTGGTTGGGGGTTGTAGGGTGGGTGGTGGACTTGATAATCTTGAAGGTCTTTTCCAACCTTGATGATTCTGTGGTTCTGTATATGCTAGCATATCTGCTACCGGAGTATATAAGATCAAACCCATAACCAGACTAAAGAGGAGATTAGGTGTATCCAAGCAGAACTGCTCTGCTCTGCTATTGCAACTCTTAGTCTCTACTTCATAGTGGAGTAAAATCTCTGTGGGTGCAGCCTGCCTTGGCACTAACCAAACAGCTAATGTAGGAACTGGGGGTGCAGTTCACGCCCTACCAGGCAGTGCAGTGGGAACATTTATACTACCTACATTTCAAACCTAGCAATATGAGAGAAATGAGTGTTTACTACGGAAGTCTTAACAGTTCTGTGTGTTTTATTCTTAAAGAACACCGGTCAAACTCTAGGCAGAAATGTCACATAACCAGTCCTTTATGGAGTGCAGAAACCCCTTTAAATCTCAAGTGTGGATGTATCCCTATGGGAATACTCGTCGTAGAAAATGTAGCTTTATTAGTTTTTGTTATTACTCGCTGTGGAGTTTTAGTACCTGTGCTATGTGCAGAGTATTTAGAATGTGTCACGGATGGCTTCTGACAGTCTATAATTGCTCATCGATGGATGCTTTTCCTGGTACCATGAACATTTTCAAGTGTATGTTTTGGGGAAAAAGCAGCACTTAAAGAATTATAAGAGCAATACATTTGGTTTGCACTTGCTGTGGATTAATAACTACTATATTTCTTTTGAAGTAAGTGTTTTACCAACTGAACTGCTTGAGGGAAAGAAGGCAGACAGTGGTGGTCAGTGACACAGAGTCTAGTTGGAGGCCTCTGTCTAGTGGAGTCCTTCAGGGGGTTGGTACTGGGACCAGTTCTGCTCAGTATACTCATTAGATGAGGGAACAGAGTCAGCATGTTTGGTGATGACACAACCAGGAGCAGTGGCTGACATGCCAGCAGGCTACGCTGCCATCCAGCAAGTCCTGAACAGGCTGGAGAGTTGGGCAGGGAGAACCACAGAACATCAGGGATTGGAAGGGACCTCAAAAGATCATCTAGTCCAATCCCCCTGCCACAGCAGGATTACCTAGATCAAGTTGCGCAGGTACATGGCCAGGTGGGTTTAAATGTCTCCACAGTCTCCCTGGGCAGCCTGTTCCAGTGCTCTATCACCCTCACCATGAAGTTCCTTCTCGTATTGATGTGGAATGTCCTATGTTCCAGCTCTCACCCATTGCCCATTGTCTTGCCATTAAATGCCACTGAGCAGAGCCTGGCTCCATCCTTCTGACGCCTGCCCCTTCACATATTTAAACATTGAATGAAATTCAACAAAGGGCAGTGCAGAGTCTTGTATCTGGGCAAGAACAACTGCAGGAACTAGTATGGGAGGGGGACTGACCTCCTGGAGAGCAGCATAGGAGAAAGGGACCTGGGGGTTCTGGTGGTGAGCAGGATGACCATTAGCCTGGGGGCCCTGGTGGCCAAGAAGGCCAGTGGCATCCCTACGTGGATTAGAAGAGGAGTGGTTAGTAGGTTGAGAGAGGTTCTCCTCCCCCTCTACTCTGCCCTGGTCAGGCTGCACCTGGAATATTCTGTCCAGTTCTGGGCCCCTCAGTTCCCGGACACAAAACTGCTTGAGAGAGTCTGGTGCAGAGCCACAAGGATGATGGAGTGGAGCATCTCCCTGGCGAGGAAAGGCTGAGGGAGCTGGGTCTCTTCAGCTGGGAGAAGAGGAGACTGAGAGGTGACCTCATTCGTGTTTATCAATATGGAAAGGGTGGGTGTCAGGAGGATGGAGCCAGGCTCTGCTCAGGGACATCCAGTGGTAGGACAAGGGGCAGTAGGTGCAAGTTGGCATAGAGAAGGTTCCATGGAAACTTAAGGAAAAGTTTTTTCCCTGTGAGAGTGTCAGAGCCCTGGCACAGGCTGCCCAGAGAGGTTGTAGAGTTTCCTGTTCTGAAGATGTTCAAAAGTGGCCTGGATGCAACCCTGCATGATCTGATCCTAGGTGGTTCTGCTGTGCAGGGGGATTGGACTGGATGATATTTCAAGGTCCCTTCCAACCTCCTGACATGTTTTGTTTTTTTTTTTTTTTTTTTCCCCCTTTGTTTTCCTCCCTCTGGTTAAGCCTAAATGATCTCCACATAATCTTGACCAGAAGAGGCTGGAAGCAGGTGTGAACTTAACTGTTGGACATCATAGCTTTATATCGGGCTGTAATGAGAACAAAAATTAGCAGTCATCTGCCATCGGGAAAGCTAATGTGCTGAAGTATTGTTACTGATTGCTCCTGATCGCTTTGAATTCTAACATCTTTTCTGCTGGGCGGTAAGGATTGAAAGCTGTGAAAATGCCCAGGGTTTCCAAGCAAGGCTGAAACTCTCCATGTCAAGGAGCCCAGAGCACTGGAGGGAAAAGGGTGACCAGTGGTGTCCAGGGGTCTGGACCTGGGTCTAGGAAGTTAGACTAAGCCTGATAGGAGGAGGAAAAGGGGGAAGGAGGATAGAGGTGTTGGCCTGAGGGAAAGGACTGGAGTGGGAGATTGGTTATCGCAGGTGGTGGTATGGGGATTTAGAGTCGGGCTGTAAACAGGGTCTGGATTTAGGGCAATTGTAGCGGGTTGAATAGAATAGGTTACAATAGGACAAGGTTGTATAGAATAGGCTGTAGTAGTGAGAAGTCAGAGTAGAAGGCATAAAAATTGAATGCACTAAGAATAGAACAGGAGGACTTTTTCTGAGGGACTCTAGTGATAGGACGAGGGGAATGGGTTGAAGCTGCAAGATGATATCTGAGGCAAAAATTATTCCTTGTGAGGGTGCTGAAGCACTGGAACAGGTTGCCCAGAGGGGGAGGTTGTGGCTGCTCCATCATCCCTGGAAGTGTTCAAGGCCAGGTTGGATGGGGCTTTGGGCAACCTGCTGTGGTGAGAGGTGTTGCTGCCTGTGACAGGGGCATCGAAACTAGACGATCTGAGATCCCTTCCATCCTAAACGAGTCTGTGAATCTGTTTCTGTAAAAAACCTGATCTGACCCGGTTTTTTTAGAGTCACTCACTGTTGCCATGTGCTAGGGCTTCAGGAGTTCAGCTGTTGTTTGACCCCTGTGAAGGGAATGTTGCTTGCCTGAAGACTATGACTTTTGTCTGCTTTAAAGGTCAACTCAAATTGTATGCTTTGAGGGCTTAAAACGAGGGAAGGTGAATTACACCTTGCTTGTTCCCAATGGTGAGTTTTGCGTGAAGTTTTTTGGGATGCTGACTTGACCCAGCCTATCTTAGTGCTGCTTGGAGAATTGGACAACCAAGTTCCTCCTTGAGGCTTTCCATCACCAAAGCAGTGTGAAAACTGTTATTTGCTAGTAGGGAGAGAAAAGCCCCTAAACTTACCATGTGGTGAAGGACTTACTTAAACTCTGACTGCCAACTTGGAAATAGATGAGTAAGAATTAAGAGTTAAGCAACATAGAATCAGAATCATAGAACAGTTTTGGCTGGGAGAGACCTTCAAGATCATATAGTCCAACCTTTTCCTAGCCCTATCATCACCACTAAAAACATGCCTCAGCGCAGAATAAGTACATACAGGTGGAGCATCTGTCTGTGAAAGCCTCTAGTCATCTAACAGAGAAGCAGAGTGCTTTTTTTGGAGAAGGCTAAAACTTCCTATAGGATGGAAACCCACTGCTGCTGAGTGAGGTTTTGCTCTGTATCAAGAACACTCCCATCCCTCAGGACCCGACTCACACCTCTGTGGATGACTAATGGCATGCTTAAAGAAGGAAGAGGGAAGAACTGTGTTATGGTTTCTAGACTTGCTTGCACTGACCTGGACTGATGTGGCCTTGCCAGATTAACCTAGGGCAAACTGGGAAACAAGGCATCTTGCTGGTATATCACGATACAGCTCTTCTGATATGGTGTTGGACAGAAACGGTTCATGGCATCTGTGGTTTTTTTTCCAGCCCCGTTCCCCACTGCTCACTCTGCTACCCAGCTTTTACAGCAAGGAATCCCTGCATCACCCCATCTAGTCATCTTGGCAATATGAATCTTCCTCTGTACTCAGAGCCTCAAAAACACAATGTGTCCTAAACTACTGTTATTTTGAAGCCAGCTGGAGAGAGAGAAAAGGGACTTCAGGATCCCTGACATGGCACTAAAACAGCATCTTGCACTTCTCAGTCCTCCCCAGTTTTCCTGCCCTTGCCAAGTGATATTTACCAAAGTAAAACCTAACTCCTACAGTATAAGAACAGGCAGATAATGTTGACAAGTTTTAACAAGATTTCTCAGATGATTTTATTTAAATCCTTTCTTCCTTTATTAAAATTCATCTCTTTGTAATCATAAAAGTTCCTCTGTGGCTGTTGTTTTGACCTGCCATATGAATTTGCATTTCAAGGCGACCTGAAACTGTCTCAGTATGAAGAACAACTTCAGCAGAAGCAATTCCGTAACTTAAAACAGGAGCAGAGCTGAAACAATTGCCCGTGTGTTCAATGTCCTCATCACGCCAGCGAATGACTATTTACGCTGCTTTGCGAACCAGAGGAATCCATTTCATGAGATAGGCCAAATCCTTCCTTTAGCTGTTCAGTGCAGGTTAATACCTTCATCAATAATTGCATTCCGCAGCCAACACAGCGAAGCGTTGCAGGAAGGGGAGGGGAAGCTAGTGCCAGCTTCAGAAGTCAGCAGGTTAAGTTGGTCTCTCAAAAAACAGCAATTCTTGTACTGTGGGAGCCTGGAGAATCACAGAAAGGCTAGAGTTGGCAAGAACCCCAAAAATTGAATTCCAACTGCCCTGCCATGGGCAGGGACATCTCTCATGAGACCCAGAGCCCCGTTCAACCTGGCCTTGAACACTTCCAAGGATGGAGCAGCCACAACTTCTGTAGGCAGCCTGTTCCAGCGAACAGCATGGTGTAATACGGTGTGAGGCGTGTCTTCGGTGCAAAAACAAACCTAGTGAATAGACAAAGCAGTTGAGGAGCAGTGTCAAGCTGTGACTGAAGGCAGCATCACTTTGGTAATCAGATCATTTTATCTTCTTCAGTGTGAAAGGAAGGCAAGGCTTGTGCGTTTAGAAATGCACTGTTAGATCTGCTGATACAGTTTGAGAAAGCAGCCTGGGGTATGAGGTCTCTGGACTATGTAGATGCCAACCTTGAGATGAAGGTGAAACAGAAGAAACATGAGCAAAGCGATGCAAGTGAGTAGACAGCAGGGTAATAAGGAAGCTTCTAGCACTTTTAAGGTTTAAAAGGCAGGCATCCTGTATTTACAGCATGCTGGGTGCACAGGGATCACTCCACCGATCATGCACACCAGCTGCAGCTACTGCACAACTTCTGTATGTAGAAGACAGAATCACATAACATTAGGGATTGGAAGGAACCTCGAAAGATCATCCAGTCCAATCCCCCTGCCACAGCAGGGTCTCCTAGATCAAGTCGCACAGAAACATGTCCAGGCGGGTTTTAAACGTCTCCAGAGAAGGCGACTCCACATAAATAGGATGTACATATTCATTGTATTTCTCAGAAAGTCCATGTGTGTGCATACCATTTTCAGGATCATCAGGGCTGGAAAAGATCTTAAAGATCATTGAGTCCAACCATCTACCCTAAAACCCTCAACCACTAACTTGTCTCCTGAAGCACTGTGGCTGCCTATTTGTTGAACCCCTTCAGGGACAGTGCCTCCACCCCCTCCCTGGGCTGCCTGTCCCAAGGCCTCCCCACTTTTTCTGGGATTAAGTTTTTCCTAAAATCCAATCTGAACCTCTCCTGGCCCAACTCTACCCCCATTTCCTCTTGTCCTATTGCTAGTCCCTAGGCAGAAGAGGCCAATCCCTGTTTACAAGAGGCCAGCTCCAACCTCCCTTCAGGTAGTTGTAGAGAGCAGTGAGGTCTTCTCTCAGTCATTGTCCAAGCTCCAAAGGACTTGAGTGTTTTAAGGTCTACTGGAAGGTCTCTCTTGGTATCTGATGATATTTGAGGGTTAAAGTTTCCATGAATGTTTAGATGCCTTCTCTGAATGTGGTCAGGAATTGGATCATATTTAACTACTGATTGACTAGCAGCTAACTTGGCCTCCATACCTTGCCCTTGTCTTACCTGGAGCTCTCTTTTCTACTGAAGAAAGGGACTTGTTAATGAGGCAAATATTTTGAAGACCCTCTGGGGTTAGTTAAGTTTACAGCGGCACATTCCATGTCTGTGTCCAAGGTTAATTTCACTGCCTCTAGTTGGCTTCAAGAGCAAAGGCTATTTAGTTCTAGAAGTTTAATGAGCAAAAGCAAGTTCCCCCTAGTATATTTCTACAGGTATCAAGAGCAGGATTTGGTGGCATGAGCAAACTAGGATTTCCTTGCAAGCAAGGAAATTAAGTCTCCAGTATCAGTCAGCAGAAAAACGAGTGAGCAGTAATGTGGAGGTTTATGTGGTGTTGGTCTCACCCACACCCCAAGACCAATGTGCTCAGAAAGCACAGTACTGCCCTAAGAAAATTATATGTCATCTTAAAAGGAGCAAAGAGACCTAATTGTCTTGGTGGGTGGAAGACATTTCTTTTTAGAAGCAAGCAGGTCTAATGCAGACAGTTGAATTCATCTGCCCAGGTTAGAAAATATGCAAAGCATTTGTTCAGAGTGATCTGCAAGTCAAGAATGAGTCAATTACTCCCTTTGTGAATAATCCTCATTTTAGGTAATTTCACAATCTTTTAATCAGTAATCCAAGTACAAATCACCTAGTTTGTTTTGGTTGCAGCATTATTGACCAGACCTCACAGAAGGGCTGTGCAACTGAAGGTTTTGTTCATCACATGTTCTCCTGTGGACTTGCACTCCGCTGTTCTTGGCTTCTTTCTATGTGTGACAGGCTGTATGCCAAGTCTTGTTTAGAGTACATTTGGGTGCTGGTACACCCATCTGACAGGGTAAATTAGCTCTTCTCTAGAATAGACAGTGCAGGGAATGGCTGCCCTGAAATAGCGAGGTCTGCATCAGCATGCCAGTGCTCCGCAGGAATCACATAAAAGCCATATACAGAAATAAGCCTCAGGCTTGTCACTCGCCACTGTTCGCCTCTTATTTTTTTACTTAGCCTAATCTGCTGAGGCTGTAGGGCTGCAGTAGTTCTCAGCGCTCGACTTGCAGGTGAACAGGACCAAGGATGACATGGCTGGCAAGACCTTAGAGGGTTGTGAAGCCTTTTTCTTTCATTTGTCATAACACCCCTTTGCATGAAACCTTTCTTTTCTTCAGTTTAGCCTGAGGAAAGGTGCTTGCACCTCAGTGACCCTCTCAGCCCTCCCACCAGGCCTGCTGGGCAGCATGATGATGGTGGGCCAGCTTGGGTTGGGCAGGTGCTGCCAAGGGGACCTCAGAAGTACCCTGTGTGCTGTGCATCTGTAACCTGGACATTTTTCTGGGAGGTGGTCATGACCAGCCTGTCTGTCTCCTCATGCAAAGGACAGGATGCGTGTTTGCATGCAAGGTATCCAAGGCATCATTCTTGTTCAATGCATTTCTCCTTCAGCCTTCCTTCCCATTCTGCTCTTGCCTCATAAAAGGTCAATTTTCACCTGCTGTGTCTCAGTGGGAGAGTAACTCCAGAGGAGAGGCATATCTCCGTTCTCTACAGCAGACAAGCAGATGACGTCTGCTTCACTTTTTCGATCTACTAATGTATCACATAATTGCTGCTGCAAGAAGTGGTGAGATCACTTAGCATCCTAATAATTCCTGATCCACTCTTTCATCCCTACAGCAGATCAATTCCATTTGCCCAAGGGAGATATGTGTGTCCCTTTTTCCTAGTCTGAAAATACTTTTGGTTCTGGCAGTCATTCCCCACATCATATTTTTCAGTGAGCCAGGAAACAACCATCTCATCTTGAGGGACGGAAAAGCAGGGACAGAAAGACACCTTATTTTTCTTACAGTTATTTGAAGGTGATACAGGAAACTGCCTTGGAAAATACTGGTGTGTTTTTAAAAATGTCTCCATGTTTCGTGTGTAAGGAAGAAAACATGTCTCTGGACTTCTAAATACCTTTGTTTACTTGTTTTGGAGATTGATACAAATTAAAATAAGCCAGAATTTAGGAGGAGTTTGCTACTCTATTGTAGCTGAAAGAGGCGATGAGGTGAGAACCTTGCATTCTCAGCCAAAAATAAATCGGACTATGGACCAGCCTTGCAGCTGAAAAGCTGCCAGAAGCAACTACCAAAGCAACAGGTATTGATAGGTGACGTTCTAGGACACCTGGTAACGTCACCTATGTGCCTTCTCAACCACAACAGCAATGTCATTGCTGTGATTCATTCCGTGTTCTCTGACGTTGCTGGCAAGTGTTTGGCTGGTTTGTTCTCCTCAGACACCAGGGTAATTTGTAGAGGTGTTTAATAGCTGCTTCAGATTGGAGCTGGCAGCAATTGGAGCCTTTCGGGAGCTGTGCAGAATTGCTCAGTTCTTGCCCTTTCAGAAAATACCCTGAATGAAACAAGCCTCCAAACCTTGTGGCAAGCTGCTGCCATATAGAATTGTAAAATAGTTTTGACTGGGAGACCTGCAAGATCATAGAGTCCAACCTTTTCGTAGCCCTATCAGCACTACTAAACCCTGCCCCCCAATGCAACATCTGCCGTTCTCTTCAACACCTCCAGGGATGGTGACTCAACCCCCTCCCTGGGCAGGTTGTTCCAGTGCCTGCCAACCCTTTCAAGAAAGAAATTTCTCCTGACATCCAACCTGAACCCCACCTGATGCAGCTTAAGGCCATTTCCCCTTGTCCTGTCACTGGCCACTAGGGAGAAGAGACCAACCCCCACCTCTTTACAACCCCCTTTCAAGTAGTTGTAGAGACCAAGAAGGTCTCCCCTCCATCTCCTCATCTCCTGGCTAAACAGCCCCAGAATCTTCATCCATTCCTCATGGGACACCTGTTCCAAATCCTTTACTGGCTTGGTAGCCACCTTTCTCCCCTCTCCAGCTCTTCAATGTCCCTCTTGTGTTTAGGAATTGATGTTTTTAAGGGGATTTGTATGTTGAATATGATTGAGCAGAAAATCTATGCTTTGCTGGCATGGGATGGAGATAAAGCTTGCAGGTATTACTAGGCTATTTATTATGGTTTTGCTTTTTGAGAAGCTGCTCTTTTACTGCTTTCCAGAAAACCTGGGCTTTCCTCTTGAATATTTACTTAAATACAGGTTTTTTTTTCCCCCTCAAGGAGAGAGAGACTGATGAGTTTTCTGCAGGTTAGGGGGTTAGTGATGGCAACTGGCTGTACATCATCTTGGAGATGAATTTCAATCGTAGGTCCCTAAGGAGGGACAGGAGAAGCTGAGTTCATGTCTGTGTAACTGAAATAGTTATTCCCTCTCTTTTATATTACTCTTAAATAGTAATGACTTTCAAAACATTTTCAATAAATACTTGGCTACTGAATGTGACATGAGGAAACAAGGTCAATGTGCCACTAGAGCTTCTCAGAAAGGAAGGATCTTGACTTTCCTAAGTCAGTTTGATGTGCTTTCTCCAGGGGGACGGAGTGCCTGCTGTGCTGAACAGCATCAGCAAGCATTTCTGACTTCTGAGGAAGGTCTGTGTGCCAGCACAGTTAAAAGTGTCAGATTTGTAAAGCTCACCTTAGCTCTTGACTGTGCTTCGGGATGGCTATATTGTGATGGGTTAGATGTTTTTTTAATAGACTGGTGAAAGAGACAAGCTTTCCTTTCTCACCAGAAATTGTTCTGGGATACTCGTGCCAAGTGATTTTGATGAACTGAAGAACAAGTATGGATTTTGGATCATTTTCTCACTAATGTAAATAATGCTGCCTGGATTATCTGTCTGTGCTTCCTTCTGCCCACCCCCAGCAGTTTGTTCAGACTCAAGGTCATGCAGCTCCTGAACCCAAGCAGACAGTGGCTGGTCAGCCTGGGCCATTCTATGGAAGGGACCTCCAAAGGTCATCTAGACCAACTGCCCTGCAAGTCAGCAGGGACAGCCTCAATTACATGAAGTTCCCAAGAGCCTTGTCCAGCCTCACCTTGAGTAGTTCCAGGGATGGGGCCTTAACTCCCTCCCCGGACAATCTGTTCCAGTGTTCAACCCTTCTACTCAAGAACTTTTTCCCAACAGCCCATTTCAATCTGCCCTTCTCTAATATGAAACCATTGTCCTCATGTGATCACTCCAGGCCTTTGTAAACAGTCCTTCTGCAGCCTTCTTGTAGTCCCCATTCAGGGACTGGATGGTTGCTATCAGGTGTCCCTGGAGCCTTCTCTTCTCCAGACTGAACAACCCCAGCTCCCTCAGCCTGTCCTTGTAGCAGAGGGACTTCAACCTCCTCATCATTTTCATTGCCCTTTCTGGACCTGCGCCATCACGTCCCTGTCCTTCATGTGTTGAGGGCTCCAGAGCTGGACACAGAACTCCAGGTGAGGTCTCATCAGAGCAGAGTAGAGGGGCAGAATCCTGTTTCTCGATCTGCTGGCCACGCTGCTTTTGATGCAGCCCAGGATGCAATTTGCCTTCTGGGCTGCAAGCCGACACTGTCTGCTCGTGGCCAGCTTCTTGTCCCCCAGCACCCCCAAGTCCTTCTCCTCAGGGCTGCTTTGTGTCACCTCCCCCTGCACTGATAGTGAGGATTGTTCCAGCCAAGCTGCAGGGCCCTGCACTTAGTCTAAGGACTGGAGCAGTCTATTGTGTGTGTTTGTACTCTGGACTACCAAAGTTTTCCTTTGCTTTCTTCCTCAAAGTTTGACAGCATCAATTACTGGATGGAAAAATCATGTCATTCAAACACTCTAAAACATCTTAGAGAAAAGAGACACTGTTTGACTTGGGCCTGTTTGACTGAAGTCCATTGTCTGGACTTGATGATCTCTGAGGCCTTTCCCAGCCTCAATAATTCAATGATTTTTTGGCACACAGCACTTCAGCTTCAGCACAACAGGCAGATGGAGCTTTACCCCTGAATTCCAGTTGTATTGGCTATTACCTGATTGTCACGGTTTAGCACCAGGTTAGCCCACAAAATTATATTCTGCCCAACCATGCAGAAGGAAATGTCCTCCCATCTTCCGGGTTGGGGGGACAAAAGAGGTAAAGGTAAAGTAAACACATTTCTGGGAACTGGAACTAGAAATATTAAACTTTATTGAACTTTATTAAAGACTTTAAGTAGAAAAAAGAACAAAAAAAAAAATGAAGGGAAAGGAGAAAAGGGAAGAAAACCTGTGTGTTCTTTCTAAATCACTCAAGTCCACCTCTCCCCCTGCTCAGACCTGCTAACCCCTCATTCCAAACAAATGAGCCACGGATGAGGCGGGAGTGAAAAGGAAAGACTGGGAATGTCCTAGGCAATGCTTAAACGCTCAATTAAAATATTTTCCTATGATATGGTCTGAGATTATGGGAAGGGATAAAGATAAGGAAGATAAGCGAAAGGGGGAAAAGTGTGGGAGGGAGTGAAGCAGAAGAAGGACAGAGAGCTGCAGAGGGACAGAGATGCTACGGGCCAAAATGAAACTGAAACTAAACTCCCAAGACACACAAACAAGGAGGGGGTAGCAAGAATGGAGGGAAAGGAAAACCTTATCCTCAGGTAAGGACCTAAAAACTTGTCTGGCCTACTCCTGTCCCCTGTGGCAGCCACCTCTCCACTTCCATACCCTCCCTTACCCATGCTCCCGCTGCTGCTGTGTACTGAAGGGAAAGTAAACATTTCCGCAGCCAAGACGAATTAACTCCTTACATGTTAGAGAGAGCTGGATACAGGAGTACCATGATTTCACCAACTCCATAACACTGATGCTTTATATTGTCATCTTTGGACTCTCCAGGTATTTGAAGAGCACCAATAAAAGTGCACAAACGTAGCCAAACCCTTCTCCTGAGCGTTTTCAGAGCCACAGTATTCATAAGGATAAAAAAAAAAACCAGAGGCAGCAAATTTTTCATCATTTATTCATTCGACTGTCTGTAACTGCAAAAGAATTGTGAAATTGAAAACTAAAGTTTGGGCAGACCCAGGAAAAGCAATTCAAATGCAAATGCCAAGAGGTTGGTACAAAGACAATGAAATTCAGCATGTGGCCACCAAATTACAACAAAAAAACTCATTAAAAGATGTGTCAGAACAGACAAATAACTGAGCAACCTGGTTCACAACATGATGTCAGATGTATCTGATTCACAAAACAAGCAAGAACTAAATACTGATGCAGACACCTGGCGCGAAGGCGAAACGTGAGGCGCAGGCCATGCAGTTGCTCTCTTGGGGTTTGTCCGAGTTAGAAGACTGCTTCTGCGCCGTTCTACGTGAGCCGTATTTTATTCTGAATGTTTCAGCAAGGCGAGACAGATTTTTTTTTTCTCAGAGTGTCTGAATTGGTAAGATTTACAGAAGCACAATGCCCTACGTCGTAGGAGTCCTCCATCTGGTTGTCTTTCTGCTCTCCGCTGCTTCAGAGTTATCAGTACCATCATCCAGTGTCCTTCAGGGTAAAGTTGCAATCTTGTTACGAGTGGCTCCATCTCTTTACAATAGCTCAGTCATCCTTCTGAAGCTTGATGAGGTCATTGTCTTGAGTGTGCCAAGAAGGGAAGAACACACTGCTGCACTTGCATGCTAACATCCAGCTCTGGAGCCTGCAGTACAGGAAGTACATGGATCTGATGAAACAGGTCCAGAGAGGGCAATGAAAATGATCCAGGGACTGGAGCCCCTCTGCTACAAGAACAGGCTGAGGGAGCAGGGATTGTTCAGCCTGGAGAAGAGAAGGCTCTGGGGGGACTTGATAGCAACCTTCCAGTTCTTGAAGAGGACTGCAAGAAGGCTAGAGAGGGACTGCTTATGAAGGCCTGGAGTGATCGGACTAGGGGCAACAGTTTCACGTTAGAGAAGGGCAGATTGAAATGGGCTGTTTGGAAGAAGTTCTTGAGAAGGAGGGTGGTTGAACACTGGAACAGATTGTCCGGGGAGGGAGTTGAAGCCCCATCCCTGGAACTATTCAAGGCGAGGTTAGACAAGGCTCTGGGCAACCTGCTGTAGCTGAGGATGTCCCTGGTTGCTGCGGGGGGTTTGGATTAGATGACCTTTGGAGGACCCTTCCAACCCAATACATTCTGTGATTCAAATAAATGCACAAAGTAGGTGTATTAGATTTCTATAGGAGATGTCTTTGTTTAAGTAGAGAAAAGAGAACTACTGAACATTAATTTAAAAAGCCCCAGAGAAAGAAAGAGGCTCTCAGTTGGCACCTGTATGTATTCCAGTTGCCTCCAGGCTTTGGTAGCTGCTCAGCACTGGGAATTCACAGGAAAGCAAGTTCAATGCATCAGTGAAAATTCTGCCGAGCAGTCAGTAATTCAGGCTGGTTAAGTGACGGTAATGGAGCCTGGAATGGCCAGAGTAGCTGTTTGGCAGGTTAGCTTTACTGATATGGCTCCCTAAATGCTCCCATTATTTCTCGTGTCGTATCACTTCATTCAAAACAACTTGCTGGTTGACTCTCTTCAGTAAACGCATGCATTGATTAAATAACCTCCAAAGTCCATCTTCTGTACAAACTGGGGTTATTGATGTACCTGTTATTCTTCTAAGCTTTTCAGATATGTGTCTCCTCCCACCCTTTTGTTCTGTGGAGGCAATACTTAGGAGTTCACAGTGGCCACTGCTAATCTAACAGGGACAGGATTGTGAATATCTAATAGCAGCAGCTCCTGACACTAGAGATAATGCTGCCTCTTCTTTTTCCTCCTCTTTCTCTTCACCTAATTTACAGAGGATGGATCTGTTGACCAGAGGAAGTCATGGCAATGAACAGAGAGGCTGCATAGCTTGACCTTGGATTTAAAAAAAAAAAAAATTACTAGGTTCTCAGGTTCCAGAGGGTCTGCTTTTCCAACTGTTATTTTTATACCTATTTTTTTTTGCTTTACATTTGGGTTCATTTCAGTTTATGTTGTTTATGCCCCTAAAGGACTAGCTTTTTGGTTTTTTAGGGTTCTTGTTGAGCAATATAGATGGAACAGATTATCTCAGTGTTGTGTTTATCCAGAGCATGTGCTGCTGTCTCCTTTAGCTGGGCATCAGCGTATCACCCCAGGACCAGCATCATCCTGCAGGGTGGCTTCCCAGCATGGGCAGAGGCAGGGTGTTATTGCTTTGAGGGGTGCCCTCTTTTACCTCTTCACTTACCTAGAACTCAAGAATTTGAGGGAACCTTCATCCACCTCAACTCTTAGTTGAGTTTTCATGCTCAGGATTTGTATTTTTCTCTGGAATAAAACAAACTCCCTCTGTGCTGCAAGCAGTTTTTTATCTGGAATGAGAGCAGTCGCATTTCCCACAGGCCCTACCATCATTTCCCCACTAGTTCTAATTAAGCAGTGTTTGCACTTGAAATCAGGACTGTTTATATGAAATGGATGTTTTCGGATGGGATTAAAAAACAAATAGTTAAATATAATCTCTGCAAACTAATGAAAAAGAAGCAAGTGGAATGGTTTAAACCAGCTTTGTTGATACTCCAGAGTTACTCTGTGTGCATATTCACTGCTGGCTGTACTGTTCCACATCTAATTGCTCGTTTTCTGCTGAGGCAGCTGATAATCAGAGTTACATTTTCTGTTTAAAGAAACAAAGTGATTTATAAAAAAAAAAATAAATAAATGCTTGTTAACACCTTATTTTTTACTCTCTGTGCTTCCAAGTCGGAGCCTGAGGTCAAGAAGAAACAGGGCAAGTGTTGTGTTAATAATGAGAGTAAAATAAAAAACAGAGACACACCAGCAGGAGTAGGGAGGTGATGGCGCCCCTGTACTCTGCACTCATGAGACTACACCTTGAGTACTGGGCCCAGTTTTTGGTGCCACAGGATAAGAACGACATTGAGGTGCTGGAGCGGGGCCAGAGAACGGCAATGAGGCTGAGGAGAGCCCTGGAAAACTGTCCCTGTGGAGAGCAGCTGAGGGAATTGGAGGTATTTAATTTAGAGGAGACTGAGAGGAGACTTCGTTGCTCTCTACAGCTACCTAAAAGGAGGTTGTAGCGAGGCTGGTGCTGGTCTCTTCTCCCAAATTATAGGATGAGAGGAAATGGCCTCAAGTTGTGTTAAAGGAGGTTTAGATTGGATGTTAGGAAGAAGTTCTTTCCTGAGAGAGTGGTTGAGCGCTGGAACAGGCTGCCCAGGGAGGCAGTGGAGTCCCCATCCCTGGAGGTGTTTAAAAACTGAGTAGGTAGAACACTTAAGGCCATGGTCTAGGGGTTAGGGAGCTGTTGGGCTGAGGGCTGGACTTGATCTTGGAGGTTTTTTTCCAGCCATGGTGATTTTATTATCCTGTGATCTAGGGATGTCTGTGAAGCCTTCTGCACTGCTTCAGGTGTTTGTTGCATTCCTCTCATCTTTTGTTTTTCATTACAGAATAGCCTGTTGTCAAAGCACTGCTGACATCCCCAGCCCCATATCTGTGAATGGGCTTTCAGTGGATGGAGTTCAATGAATCTCTTAGGTTGGGGTAGGGTGCTGAGACACTTAATTACATGTATGGTATCTTAGCTGCATTTATTAGTGTGCATGGCATGCTCTGTCATTGTGAATGAGGGTTTTTTGTGGAGCACGCAAGGACAGTCAGCTTTCTGGTACTTGAACTATTCAAGTGATGTTGGTTACATCAGCGCTTTCCTCCCCAGAGTTCATTTTCATCGTAATCTGTGTGAAAGGATCTGTGCAGTTCTCTCATTTGGAATTAATCTGCGCTTGATGACTTGTATTGGAAAAAGGAGAGTAGTTGGTGGTGTGAGGAAGTCACAGTTCTATTTGTCATGTGAAAAAGACAAGCAGCAAGATGAGGCGGGTTCCCTAGCTGTCATTGCAGTGATGCTGTCATTGCCCTCTATAGCTACCTGAAAGGATGTTGTAGAGAGGCGGCTCGTCCCTTCTCACAGGTGATTAGCGATAGAACAAGAGGGGATAGCTTCACAGTGCACCAGGGGAGGGCTGGGCAGGTCCTGAGGAACAATTTTTTCACAGCAAGATGAGTCAAACACAGGAACAGGCTGCCCAGGGAGGGGCTTCAGTCCTTATCCCTGAATGAGTTGAAAGGTCATTCAGGTGTGATGTTGGGAGATCTGGTTGAGATTTTGTAAAGTCTAGTGAACTTGATAAAGTGGGGTTGATGGTTGGACTTGATGATCACAAAGGTCTTTTCCAACCTGAATGATTCTGTGATTCTATGATAGTGACCATCCAGGGGCCATCATGTTTTATATCAATAAAAAAATTAAGTCCAGCAGATTACCTCAAACTCTCATTCATCACAACAGGGAAGGAAAGTGATACTGAATATCCTGAAATAAAACTTTTCAGCATGCTTGTGCAGGGACACTTTAGGAATTGATGTGATTCTTTATATTAAGCACAAAAAGTTCTTAGGTTTTCAATTACTAAAGGAAAAGTTATTTTGTTTTCTTGCTCACCCATGGCTCTCCCAGTGCCTGAGGTCATAAGTTGCTCCTCTTCTGGTAATCTCATTGAGCCAAGTCTTCTAAAAAAACCCCCATTTCCTTGCACTAAATTTGGACTGGACTAATTTGCTCCTCCTCAGGATGCCTCATGCCATGCCTTCTCAACTGCTGAGCAAAATAAATTGCATGCAAGTGACTGTAGTATTCTGCGATGTGCAGGCAGCAAGCAGAGAGCGCCGAGTCCTGTCAACACATGTAGGAGAAGCAGATGGTGCAGGAGGGTGATGGGAAGTGATGTCCTTGTGACAGGTCTGCCAACCACCTACAGGATGGTTATGCTTCTTTATTTAAAGTAACTCCTTCAGATCTACGAGAGTGGTGGCTTTTTAAATTTTAATACTACATTGTGTGTCGAAGTAATATACAAGTAAGGAATCATTAGTCTTAGAACAGTGGTGTTGCTAGCTGGAAGGTGCTGACATCCCTGATCATAGAATCATTATGGATTGGAAGGGACCCCAAAAGATCATCTAGTCGGATCAATAAGTAGTCAACTGCAACTTCAGCCCCATCCTTTTCAGACATAAAACCAGGAGGAAGGGGAAGGAAGCTTCCTTCAACGCTGGCATTATATGAATTATATATATTCTATATGGTTTGTGTAACTTTGGTTCAAGCTAGTGCTCTCGGGATGCGAGTATTGCCCATTGCAGAAAGATGTAGCACTTGGTTTGTAAGTATTGGATTATCTTAGCTGCTAGATGAGCCTGCTTATACCAACACCTCTACAGAATTGCTGCCTGCAGGACTTGTGTAATTCTTTGAGTTTTGCCTTTCAGTTTTAGGTGAACCTTTGGCTTCCTGTTTGGATTTTTTCCCTCCATTTTTGTCATCTCTCTGTTTACACTCATGTTTCCCTTGCATTGGTCTCTCTTGATAAGTGTGTGATACAAAAACCAGTGTTTGTTAGCAACTCTTCCCACAGAATGCACTTGTTATGGGGGAAGATCATACATCAAGCTCTAAACTTGCTGTTGGCTCTGCAGTCCCAAGAGTAGCAGCTGAAATCGTGGGTTTTCAGTCTCTACAGCAGTTTGGGGCTTTTTTGTCAAGGCTGTTGTTGTAGCTCTTTATTCAGCAGTTGACTGGGAGTGCTGGGGTGTTGCTTTGGCCAAAGGCAACGTGTGGATAAAGCCCTTGGTTAGGAGACATCAAGCTGCAAGTGATGAGAAGGAAAAGAGTAAAAAAGTGAATCCTTATGGAGTCAGTTACTTAAAATGTGAAGGGAAGGTTGTGATGCAGAAGAATGAGCAACAAGTAGGGTTGGATTGGGGAGGATGAAGAAAATTTGATCAAAGTATCACAGCATTGTAGAATCATTAAGGTTGAAAGAGACCTATAAGATCATCCAGTCCAACCATCAACCTGACTCCTCTATGCCCACTAAAACGTGTGCCCCAGGGTCACATCTACTTGTGAATTGTCACCAGGGACAGCTATTCGCCAGCTCTTGCTGTATGATAAAAACTTTGACTGTTTTACTGCCTTTTCTGTGCACTTTCTCAGCTCTGTCCTACCTCCTCCTTATTAGTTTTGATTCTCCTTTATGTCTCCAGCATCAGGGAGTTCATTTAACATGAGCTCAAGCTACTCCTGCTGCTTTACTGGTCACTGCCAATGGCACTGCCATGTACTGATCAGGTTTTCCGTGACTCTGCTGCTTGACACCTACAATTTCCAACTTGAGGCTTGTTACCTCTCTGGAATCTCACAGCAGGGAATCCCAATGCAGTTACAAGGTTTTACGTTATTCTCTATCTCCACGATAAAATCTGTTGCATATGATTTACGTGTTGTTTTTTTCATAGAATCATAGGCTGGAAGAGACCTTTAAGATCATCCAGTCCAACCTTTTCCCAGCCCTATCAGCACCACTAAATCCTGTCCCCCAGCGCAACATCTGCCCTTCACCTCCATGGATGGCAACTCCACTGCCTCCTTGGGCAGGCTGTTCCAATGCCTGACAACCCTTTCAGAAAAGGGGTACTGTGCTCTCCAAGGTTCTGCAACACCAGTTCTTGGTTTGTCCTTCTCTCCCAGCAAACCCACCTCATTTTTATTCAGTGGAAGCTGCCTGAGATAACTAGTGCATCAAAATGAGTATGCACAGGGTAGGTTCATGCTGCCCACAAAGGAGAGGGAAGGAATGGGGGAGATGCCTTTTGGTCAGGCAGTGCTTAACTTGGGTGGCTGTTACTCAATTCCTGTGACCTCTCAGGCCTAAGAAGCCCAAGTGTCTGCCAAATGGCTGTTTTCCAGTGCCTTCAGAGTTCTTTGACCGCTTAAGAAGTATTTGTGACAAGACTGAGCTCACAGTTCTCATGCAGGAAAGAATCTTCACTAGTTGCAGATATCCTGTCCATATATTAGTTTACAGAGGAAGATGGGGGAGGAGGAGGTTGATCTTAGCTTTTTCTCCTATGCTCTTCTGTGTGTCGCAACCCTACTCCACACCTTGTCTGTAATGTTTGCAGCCCAGCTTCTTGTTACCCTCCTATTAATCGGAATAATAGGTAACAGGTAACACTGGAAGAAAATGACTCAACTCCTAAATTAAAAAAAAATCACAGGGTTTGATCTACTTGAATTGTGGAAATGGTAGAGGAGCTGAAAGACAGACCAGGTAGAGGAGCTGGAAAATGGTAAAAGAGCTGGAAGACAGAAATGGTAGAGGAATTTGGATTACACTAAATAATTGTGGTGGTTTAGGTTACAATTGTTGCTGGACTTCATTCAGTGGAAGTTTTAATTTAATTTCTACTTCAGTGGAAGTTTTAATTTAATTTCTACTTAAGGATGAGTATTAAATTGTGCAAGAATTAGGAGGTTTATAAGGGGTGGTTTGCTGTGGAATTTAAAGTGGAAGTGTTCACGTCTGGTTTGGGGCATTTCTGGTCTGGGCTCAGCACAAGCACCCAACTTAACTTTGTCCTTCTAATTGTTTTTATTACTAAGTTATTAGTTGACTTTGGGAGCTTGACTTTGTTTTTATTGACATGACTTAGTTTAAGCCAGGCTTTAATCCTTAGGGGATGTATTAAATATCAAAACTAGGGTCCTCAGGAGCAAGTCTGCCTTTGCCTTCTGTTTGGATGGTCTGGCTCAGTATGTCCTAAATTTGTTCCACTTTGTATAAATATTTATTAACACCGCAGTCAGGAGAGCCAGACCTCCCCTTCCACCCTTTAAAATAATCTGTCTTACTAATAGGTGTCACCTTGGAGTCATGACTGTTACTCTTGATCCTTTTTGGGCTTTTTCTGGTATTTAAAAGCTGAGCCTGTGCAGAGTGACCTTTAGTCAGCAGCATGCAGTGGCCCAATCCTGCCCGTACATGTTCAGCATCACTAATGAAGGACTACCCTTAAACTGTGCTTCTTGACTGCATTGAAAATAAGGCTGTTATTGGAATTTTCTTCTTCAGACGATCCCTTTAAGGAAGAATTCTGCAAGTTATGATTCCAAAAATTAGAAGACCAGGCTTTTTAACAGCATATTTTAAGATATATATATGAGATATAATATTATTTGAATGCATTATATATAATATAATTATTATATCTGAAAGCTGATAAGAGTATACAGTCCCTGCCCACTGTTGTAGGAGGTTAATATGAACCTAGTGCTTTATAGACTTTGTGTAAGTGGGATATTCACAGTATCTCTGGTGGGAAAAGCTTAACTGGAGATCACTGCATGTCTGTTTTGCTTTGTGCAGTTAACTGCATTAGCACTCACTGATGTTAACAGTGATGTTTGGAGGCTAGTGAAATTCGGAGTAGGGTTTCTCATTAGGTCAGACAAAAGCACTCATTAAATCTGATGGGCTTTGGTACTGTTATGCTGTCCTTTGCATAATCACAGAATCTTTCAGGTTTGAAAAGACCCTTGAGATCATAAAGTCAAACGATCAACCCTACTCTACCCAGTGCACCCCTAAACCAGATCCCCAGCACCACATCTAAACAACTTTGAAACACATCTACGAATGAGGACTCAACCCCCTCCCTGGGCAGACTGTTCCAAGGTCTGACTCTTGCCGTGAAAAAATTGTTCCTCATGTGCAGCCTAACCCCTCTCCTGGTGCAGTTTGAAGCCCTTCCCTCTCTACCCCTAATCACCTGTGAGAAGAGACCAGCACCCACCTCTCTACAACATCCTTTCAGGTAGTTGTAGAGAGCAATGTGGTCTTCCCTCAGCCTCCTCTTCTTCAAACTAACCAGCCCTAGCTCCTCCATATCTCTTAATCAGATTTCTTCTCCAGGTCCTTCCCCAGCTTTGTTGCCCTCCTTTGTGCTCGTTCCAGCCTCTCGATACCTCTTTTGTATTGAGGTGCCCAGAACTGGACCCAGTACTCAAGGTGTGGCCTCACCAGCGCCCAGTAAAGGGGCACAATCTTGTGACCTGCTTCTGCTGGTCACACTATTGCTGATACAGGTCAGGATGGCATTGGCTTATCACTGCTTGCTCATACCGAGCAGCTTGTTAATTAAAACCTCCAGGTCCCTCTCTGCCAGACAGCTCTTCACCAGACTGCCCCAGGTCTGTAGCCTGCCATGAGGTTGTTGTGGCTCAAGTGCAAGATCCAGCACTTGGCCTTGTTGAAGCTCACCCTGTTAACATTGGCCCATCAATCCAATCTACCCAAGTCTGTCTGTTGAGCCTCCCAACCCTCTTGCAGATCAACACGCCCACCTCACTTGGTGTCATCTTTTGATGATGCTTAATTTGAAGAGGGTCAAGGAAATGTCAAGAGTCTAATTTTTATAAAAATTCTCAATGTTATTCCCAGTATTCTCTTTTCTAAAGAAAAGATGCTCTTAGTACAGTCTGCTGAAACATTCAGCCCAGTTTTTATATGTTACTCTTGTTTAGGTCTCATTTCAAGCTCAATAAGATTATTCCAAGATGTGAAGGATTCCCCAAGTGACTCTTTTTCTTAACATATGGGTCAGTTTAGCCCCTCTGAGCAACACTGGAAAGAGTAACAGGACTGTGCTGCTTCTCTAAAGTAAATTTGGAAGCCTCTCCAAGAAGATCATCAGCTTAACATGTGGAAGTATGTCTCAACATTCCATGAGGATTTTAACTAATAGGTTTTCACTGAAACAGAGACATTTCCGGCTGGGGCCACGGCCGATATAAATCAGCATAACTTCACTGGCCCCAGTCAAGCGTTTCCAATTTTTACTAGTTGAGGATTCAGGCTCTGTGGAGAAAATTATTTCACTGAATGGACTGCATTGTCAAAAACATTAACCTGGAAGGTTTCTTCTGTTTTGGAATGAATATACATTCACGGCAATGAAAATTATTTCATTCATCAGGACGTGATTAATGGGGCTTGACAGCCTCTGAGCAGGAATCAGTGTTTCTTTGTTAGATATCTGAAACAGTTGGAGTTTCGCTGATGTGTTTTATACTAACATTTTTGTAGCTGAAAGTACAGAGAATAACTAATCTTCAATTGTAGATCTCTTTGAATTCTTGATAAGGGCAGTTCCACTTGAGCATATTTCTTTATGGTACTGTGGAACAAATACCATGTATTGGTGGGGGGGAGCACTGTGAATATGAGTAACCTGGTGTTGTTCGCCCAAGTCCATAGTGCAGGTCTAGATGCCCTTTTAAAACATTTAGTTTTAAATAAACACCATGCTGAGTGGTTGAACAGTGGTGCTGTTGTGCTGAGTCTTCCCAAATATGCATTACCCTGAGCCTTGGAAGTCTTGGAACTCGGTATGTTCATGGAGGAGAGCAGACGGATGGCATTGGAAACAAATGCATTACAGAAAACAAAATAGACAATTTTAGTTAAACTAGTAGATGCAATTATTCAATTTCCTCTTCAGCTTTTAGAGACCTTTTTTTTCCTATAAGTTTTAATGTTTCCAGATTGTTTTTATTCAACAGTAAAAGGAGAGAGAATTGATTTGTTGATGAGTCTGGTGAACGGGCTGGAGGGAAAGTCTGATGAGGAAATGCTGAGGGAGCTGGGGATGTTTACTCTGGAGAAGAGGAGACTCAGGGAATCTTATCCCTCTCTGCAACTCCCTGAAGGAAGGTTGTAGTCAAGTGAAGGTCAGGCTCTTCTCCCATGCAACTAGCGAAGGAAGGCCTGAAGCTGCACCAGGGGAGGGTTAGAATGGGTGTTAGGAAGCCCTTCCTCATGGAAAGAGTGATCAGACCCTGGAATGGACTGCCCAGGGCAGCGGTGGAGTCCCCATCCCTGGAGGTGTTGAAGGACAGCCTGGCTGTGGCCCTTAGTGCCCTGGTCTGGCCGCTGTGGTGATGTTAGATCCTGGGCTGGATGAGCTCACAGGGCTTTTCCAGCCTCAATCATTCTGTGATTCATTTCTGCACCAATAGTTGTTCATTCAATGGAAGACTTCAGGTGCTTTCTGCATACTGTGCGTACTGATGGAAGTCAGCAATATATACGCTTTCTTTAGCAATATAAAAAAGCTCCGAAGATATCTCAGCTGTATCTTAGCCCATCTAAAAGATTTGTTTAAATTTACATTGAATGTGCAGGTTAGAAATATCTATTTTCTGCCTGTAATTGAATTCTTCCTAATCTGTCTCCATTTAGTAGCTGAAATAGAGCATTTGTATTCCTTTCAGCATACAGCAGTCCAGGCTTAATGCTGTCTTTGTCAGGAAACAAGTGGGAGGGTAATGGAGACAGTTCACAGAGTGTCACCCTGGTGTAAACACGCTTTCCCGGTCCTTACACAGAAGAGCAGCTGATGGATGTGCTCTCTGCAGGCCAGGGGAGGCTCCTATTTGCTGCAGAATTATTCAAGGAGATCAGTGATTCCAAAACATATGACACTATCGTCTCTGATATGGAGGCAAGTGTAGAGTCCTGTGTCTGGGGAGGAATAATACCAGTACAGGTTAAATGTTGTCCTACTGGAAAGCAGGTTCATGGAGCAAGACCCTGGAGTCCTAGTGGACAGTCTGTTCTCCATGGGACAGCAGTGTGCCCTTGTGGCCAATAAGACCATGGTATTGTGGGGTGCATTAAGAAAACTCTGCACAGCAGGTCTAGGGGGAACCCTCTACTCTGCCCTAGTGAGACCACACCTGGAGTACTTGTCCAATTCAAGAAAGACAGGGATCTGCTGGAGAGAGTCCAATGGAGGGCTACAAGGATGATTAAGGGACTTGAGCATCTCCCCTATGAAGAAGGACTGAGAGAACTGGGGCTGTTTAGTCTGGAGAAGAGAAGGCTGAGAGGTATCTTATTAATCTCTGTAAATATCTGAGAGGTGAGTGTGAAGAAAAAGGGGTCAGACTGTTGGGCACAGTAGTAGGACAAGGAATAGCAGGAATAAACTTAAACATAGAAGGTTCCATCTTAACGTGAGGAGAAAGTTCTTTCATGTGAGGGTGACAGAGCCCTGGCACAGGCTTTCCAGAGAGGTGGTGGAGTCTCCTTCTCTGGAGACTTTCAAAACCCACCTGGATGTTCTTATGTGACCTGATATAAGGGAAACGGCTCTGGCAGGGGGGTTGGACTAGGTGATCACTAAAGGTCCCTTCCAACCCCAAACATTCTGTGATTCTGTGAAGCTGAGCTGATTTAGTTTCTTTGGCTAATAAATTTGAATGCGCAGAGAATGAAGCATCAGAAATTTGAGATTCATCTCCCAAAAAAGTCGGAAAGAAATGTTAGCCCTTCAGTTTTGATTTGTTGAAGATTGTTTGAGGCTCTGGGAATTGCCCTTGCTTTAGACATTTCATGTTCCTCTCAATATCATGTAGTGAAACAGGTTTCAGGGTTGCTTTTATTCAGAAGTTCTAAACAAAAGGCACCATCTGCCACTAAATTACAGCAGAAAAACAAGTCCCTCTTTAATCTCAATTCCTTTCTAAGTCTTGAAGTCATTTTGGTAATTGCTGACATTTCCTGAGCTCATGTGTAAATTTTATATTACCTCAATTTCAGCAAAAGTTGTTCAAATTCCCTTGTCACTGGGAACTGGAAGGTAGTTGAGGGGGGAGTGTTGGAACTTGATCTTCCAGTTTTCTAAGTGGTGGGTTGCAGAGTCCTTTTACATAAAGAATTCGGTTCTAAAATGGAAGTTGAAGACTAAACCAGAACTGTTTGGGCATTGTCTGCATCCAGGCATTTGGGATTTATTATCACTTCTGTGACACTGCTCTGCAGGACCCGGAGAAAGGATTTGTTTTAGGCTTGAGTGATGTTAATCTGCTTGGCCTCTGCCTGTGAATGTTGGTCCCCCAGCACATTGAAGCCCATCTGGGCTTGGATATTTACAGGATGTTTTTTCTGCTGCCCTACTCAGGGCTGCTTTGCATGAAAAGTCAATCATTCAGATATTGCAATGGACTGCCCAGGGCAGTGGCGGAGTCCCCACCCCTGGAGATGTTGAAGGACAGACTAGCTGTAGCCCTCAGTGCCGTGGTCTGGCCAATATAGTGACATTAGGTCCAGGGCTGAGCTGGATGAGCTCAGAGGGTTTTACCAGTCTTAATGATTCTGTGTTTCTGTGACTGTCTTCAAGAAAATGGAGTGATTGTTTGCCATTGCTGCCATGGAAAGCCAGCCTCTCTTACCTGCTGTATGCATATTGCTGCTTCATCTCCCTTATGAGGAAAGGCTGAGGGAGCTGGGCCTCTTTAGCTTGGAGAAAGGGAGACTGAGGAGTGACCTCATTAATGTTTATAAATATGGAAAGGGTGGGTGTCAGGAGGATGGAGCCAGGTTCTGCTCAGTGTCATACAGTGATAGGACAAGGGGTAGTGAGTGTGAGCTGGAACATAGGAGGCTGCACATCAATATGAGAAGGAACTTCATGGTAAGGCTGACAGAGCATTGGAATGGGCTGCCCAGTGGTGTTGTGGAGTCTCCTTCTCTGGAGACATTTAAAACCTGCCTGGCCATGTTCCTGTGAGACTTGATCTAGATGATCCTGCTGTGGTGGGGGGATTGGACTAGATGATCTTTTGAGGTCCCTTCCAATTCCTAATGTTCTGTGATTCTGTGTGAAAGTAGCTGCATAGCTGTCATCCTGTGTGTTTTGTGAACTCCTGTGTGTTTTGTGAACTGCTGTGCCAGCTGCCAAACCCTGACTAGGAATTTTTATTGAGTATTATTTTCTTGGCAACTGTATTGACACTGAAATAGGGCTGCAGCTGAAGCCTCAAAAGCACAGGAGCAATTTCCAAAGAGAGGTATGTGTAGCAGGCAGGCATGTGAAAAGACAGCTTTGTCTACCCAGGAGCTCTCAGAAGGTAAAACCAACAGGATTTACACTATAAAAATCCAGCTTGGATGAGGCTTTAAACTGTTTTATGAGCCAAACTCAGTGTACACACTGCTGTGAGGGGCAATGGTTTCCACTTAGAGAAGGGCAGATCTAGAACTGCATGTTAGGAAGAAGTTCTTTAGCAAGAGGGGGGGTTGAACACCAGAACAGGTTGTCCAGGGAGATGATTGAGGCCCCATCTCTGGAGATCTTCAGGGTGAGGCTGGACAAGGCTCTGGGTGACCTGATCTAGTTGAGGATATCCCTGCTCAGTCACAGCATGGGGGTTGGACTAGATGGCCTTTGGAAGTCTCTTCCAACCCAGTACATTCTGTGATTGTTCCCTCTTCACAGAGAACACGGCAGAATGATTGTGGTGCGAAGTCCCCAGTTGTAAGAGAGAAAAATAACTGCTGATGTGTGAGGCAGCTGGTGTACTACCTGTCTGATAGCAATGCCTGAGATACTATGGGATGTGTGAGGGAGGAGTGTTGGATGTGGATGATAGATGTGACTTGTGGTTTGCTCTCTCATAACGTTGTTTATCAGTGCTGGAGAAAAAGGAAAGACAAGCCGTGGGAATGTTTGAACATTCCTTGTGTTGGGTGCAAACGCTGCTGTTTCACAGGATATGAGAGAGGAAATCAATACCAGTTTGGGGTGATGATAAAGTGCCTGCTGAGCCTGGCTCACTGCAGTGAATCCTTAGCAATGTAGAGGTTTGCCTTTTTTAAATTTTAGGTTCAGTGAGCTGTATTTGTAGCTATCACTTTACAGATCTAGGAGTGAATTAGAGTAACTGGTGAGCTTGGACTGAACTAAGCTTTAGATAGCCAATAAACAATGATGGATTTTTATTTTTCCTGCTGTGAGTTGTCTGTTGTGCAAAATTACTGGGATAACCTGAGAAAAGGATGCGACTTCTAATGGAATCTCTTATCTACCTATTGTGTTTTCTCCTTTCTTTCTCTATCCCTAGCACTTATCTGCTCACCATGGGCGCACTGATTATTGAAAGCAAAATGAAGATGAGTGAAATAGAAGCAAGGTTAGCTGCTGAAATTCAGTTCCACCCTCTGCTTCTTGGGCTCTTGCTCTAGACAAAAGCAAAGCACTGATGAACAGAGAGGCTGTGTGCTCTTTCTCCTAGTTTTCCAGGATGTGGCTGCTGAAAGCCATGGCTGCTGTGATTTCTTGGCCAGGGAGCAGTAAGGGTCCATGCACACACTGGTGGTCATTTCTGTAGTGCATGTGGTGTCACTGTCCTGTGGAGGTGGTGACTCTAAAAAGCCTTTTGATTAGACTTCATATTTTTCTGTGTGAGTAGTCGATCTAGAAACCCCTCTGTGTAGGTTCTTCTTAGCTTTGTAGTCTCAAAAGCTTTAAAAATGCTAATGAATTATTTTGTGCTTCTCCTTAGAGTGAAGGAGATAAGAGAACTGTCTTCCTTGGGCAGTTCTTAGGAGCAGAAATGGCCATGCAGTGCAGAGAAATTGTTTTTACTAAATGATCTTGGAAGACCTCTACAAGGCTTTTCCCATGAGCCCCACCAACCAACCATCTCCATTTCTCTGTTAGTACCAGTTGAGATTCAGAATACGGTTGGTGGAACCCTGTGCAGAGTGACGTGCTTGTAGTCAAGCTCCAGACTATCTTGGTCTGAGCGGGATGGGGAAAAGGATGGCTTCCAAACCCCTTATTTTTATAGGAATGGCAGTATATTTTGCACAGCCGTTCCCAAGAGAAGACAACGTTGAGCCTTGAGAAGAGAAAGACCTTGTCCAGCATCACCTGGAAGGGTGTTTTGGACCAGTGAATGATCTTCAGGGGAAGGCTGATATGGAGGGAGGTAGGCAAAAGAAGGTGGGAAACACCCAGAATCACAGAATTATTGAGGCTGGAAAAGCCCTCTGAGCTCAGCCCATGGACCTAATACCACCACAGCAGCCAGACCAGGGCACTAAGGGCCACAGCCAATCTGTCCTTCAACACCTCCTGGGGTGAGAACTCCACGACTGCCCTAGGCAGTACATTCCAGGGTTTGATCATCCTTTCTGTGAGGAAGGACTTCTTAATATCCAACCTAATCCTCCTGGCAGCTTCAGGCCCTGCCCTCTCGTCCTGGCACTGGTTGCCTGGGAGAAGAGCCTGACCTCCACCTGACTACAACCTCCTTTCAGGGAGTTGTCAAGAGGGAGAAGGTCCCCCCTGAGTATCCTCCAGGCTAAACATCCCAGCTCCCTCAGCCTCTCCTCATCAGACTTTTCCTTAAGTCCCATCCCCAGCCTCATTGCTCCTCTGGACCCGCTCCAACCTCTCAATCTCTTTCTTGAAGCGAAGGTCCCAAAACTGCCCCCAGTACTAGAAAGGAAGCCTCAGCAGTGCCCAGTACAGGGGGAGAATTAAGAATTACATCCCTAGTCCTTCTGGTCACAGTACTGCTGATCCCAACCAGGATGCCATAGGCTTTTTGTGCCACCTGGGCACCCTGCTGGCTCCTGTTCAGCTGGTTGTCAATCAGGACAGACAAAGTTCTGCATTTTCTGCTTTTTGCCCCAAATATTGCAGGTTTGGTCTCCTTTACAAGTACAGTGATCCAGGTGAGTAATGGGATAACGCTTGGTACTCAGCACTGGAGAAAACAGTGGTTACTGGATACCAGTATGAAAAATAATTGTGCATGTATTGTGTTTCATGGTTTCTTGGGAACATCTTCACAGAATACAGGAAAATATTACGTTAAGCAGGGTGAAAGTTTTTTCCATGTCTCATTTATTCCAAAGTTTGGGTACTGCTAATATCAGCTGTTTCCTATGGGAAGAAAACCAAACCCTGAAACAAAATATGCCGGTTACATAAGAAGTAAAAATAAAGCAGCCTTCAGAATAACCTCCTTTATTTTTGTTTTTATTTAAAATCTAAGAAAATTATTAGTGAGTGAGCATAAATCTCCAGAAAATAACCATTCTGAGGCTTCAAAAATCTGACTTATTGTAGAATGATTTACAGCATGGCAGTTTTCCTGCCTGAAATCAAATATTCTACTGTAGATTTGTCCCTGAAATGGATTTACTGAGCACAAAAGCTCTAGTCCTTCAAGCGTTGTCTCACCATCTTAGAAGAAAATCCTATTCTGACTCTATGTCTCCATGGACCCTTTGCTTCAGATAATTTTTAAGGTCTCTGATATTACTCCATTTGCATCTGCAGTCAGCTTTGCTATAAATTGTATTATCCAAACCCTTTCTTATCTTTTCAAGACTTTCCGCTCATTTTATGTAATCTCAGGGTGTATTTTTGGAACAGTGTTGCCTGCTGTGACTTGCACACAGTCATTTCACTACAGATGTCCGTGGAGATTCAGGCTCTCAAAAACCTGAGGTGTCCCTAGGGAAACAAGCTGGATTATGTGTCTGGCATGTCCCTCTGTCTCCACAGTAGGAATTATCCTTCTCATCTGTGTCACTCTTGAAGAAATGCATTCCTGAATATCTCTTGTTGAGCATTAATTTTGCAGAGAAATGCCTGCTTTTGTGCAAAGCTTGGAGACTAGGATTGAGAGCACCCTCAATGAGTTTGCAGATAACACCAAATTGTGTGGAGCGTTGATCTGTTTGGGGGAAGGAAGGGATTTGGACAAGTTAGATCAATGGGCTAAGGCCAATTGTATGAAGTACAATAAGGCCAAGTCTCAGATCCTGCATTTCAGTCACAACAACCTAGGCTTGGGGATGAGTGGCTTGAAAGCTGCCCAGCAGAGAAGGACCTGAGGATGCTGGTAGACAGCTAGCTTAATATGAGCCAGCAGTGTGCCCAGGTGGCCAAGAAGATCAACAGGATTCTGGCTTGTATCAGGAGTAGCATGGTCAGCAGGAGAAGGGAAGTTATTGTGCCCTTGTACTCAGCCCTTGTGAGGTCTCACCTTGAGTTGGTTCAGTTCTGGACCCCTCATTATAGGAACAACATTGAGGTGCTGGAACATGTCCAGAGGAGAGCTACCAAGCTTCTGAGGGATTTAGAGAATAAATTGTGTGAGGACAGGCTGAGTGAGCTGGGCAGGTTTACTTTGGAGAAGAGGAAGTTGAGGGGGGACCTCATTGCCCTCTACAACTACCTGAAAGGAGGTTGTAGAGAGGTGGATGTTGGCCCTTCTCCTTAGTAACTAATGACAAAACCAGGCAAAATGGTCTGAAGTTGAGGCAGAAGGTTTGCATTGGGTATTAGGAGGAAGTTCTTTACAGAAAGAATGGTGAAGCACTGGAACAGCCTTCCCAGGGAGGTGATTGACTCTCCATCCGTGGAGGTATTTAAGAAATGTGTAGACATGGTGCGTCATGCCCGGCTATAGTGGCAGGCATGTAGGGGGTTAGTTTGTGTTTGTCCATCAATAAGGTATTTGTTCTTGTGGGTATGGTTGGACTTGGTGATGTAGAAGATCCTTTCCAACCTTTCTGTGATTCTGTGAAACATAATTGCTTTACTGGATGCTGCCTGAAATAGTATTGGGGGGGGGGGGGTGTGTGAGCAAAAAATGGGTTAGGAAACAAATTTCTCCAAGTTAAGCAGTGGGAATGTAATTGCTAGGAGAAAAGATTCCCTTGTTTTGTAGCCAGAAAGCTTCATCCTGTGACAAATCAGTCACTAGGAACTCCAGACTAGAAAATAATAGAAATGCAATTTTAGAGTAAGAAAAAGTAAAACAGAGTTGTGCAGCCAACAGAAACATAGAGAAGAATAGAAATCCTACAAAGAAAATCAAACCCTTCCTTTCCAGAAGGTTTTTACGAGCAGAGGTATGCGCCAAATTCGACCTGAACTTCTTGGGTTTCTTGCTGTTGGCTGTCAGGCTGGCTGACAGACCTCTCAGACTAGTGTTGATTTACTCAATGTGTTTGTTTTACATTGCAGTCGGGGAGCAGTGGTTCGTTATATCTTTTCTGATGAGTAAGGACTTTCCTCTTCCATGGGAGCTTTCTGAGTGTGAGCATTGCTCCTCCCTGCCATCTCTCTCCATTTTCTGTGTTCTCTTTTTGCATGTTATTCCTAGTAGATAGGAAACTCTCAGTGGCCTTATCATGAGTAATAAAGGTATGTCTGCTTATTCCAGAAGTGACAGTGATGGAAAAGTCCTCCATGAAAAGTTTACACCTCAGTTCGGTAGAATATTGCATCCAGTTCTGGGCCCCTCCGTTCCACAAGGACAGGGAACTGCTGGAAAGAGCCCAGCGCAGAGCCACAACGATCATGGAGAGGAGCATCTCCCTGATGAGGAAAGGCTGAGGGAGCTGGGTCTCTTTTTAGCCTGGAAAAAAGGAGACTGAGGGGTGGCCCCATTAATGTTTATCAGTATGGAAAGGGCAAGTGTCAGGAGGATGGAGCTAGGCTCTGCTCAGTGACATCCAGTGACAGCACAAGTGGCAGCAGGTAACAAGCTGGAGCAGAGGAAATTCCATGGAAACATAAAGAAAAGCCATTTCCTTGTGAGGGTGACAGAGCCTTGGCACAGGCAGCCCAGAGAGGTTGTATAGTCTAATGCTCTGGAGATGTTCAAAACCTGCCTGGGTGCAGCCCTGTGTGATCTGATCTGCTCTGATGAGCAGATGATCCTGCTCTGGCAGCAGGTTGGATTAGATGATCTTTTGAGGTCCCTTCCAACCTCGAACTTTCTGTGATTCTGTGATTATTAATTAAAGAGAATCTCTTGTTACGGGAGCAAATGACTTGAAGCCAGGGATTTCTGGAAACACCTGTAACTTTCGCATTCAAGGTAAGGGGCTTATTTTACACCTTGGAAATGGAGCTTGGTTACCTTAGGCTACTCTGTCACTGTGTCGTTCTATAAGAAGTATGACTGGTGATGGCTAGAAGGTTGGACTAGATGATCTTCAGAGTCTTTTCCAAGCAAAGACTGTTTTGAAACTGTTTTAAAGACAGTATTTGATTCCCGATTTCACTCTTCATTTTTTATTTTTCTTTGAAAAATGGGTAGAATTTATTGTAGCCATGCCTTCACATTTATCTTGTTGAATTCTTTTATTCCTAGCTCTTGGAGCTATTTGGTAGTCAGTGCTATTCTAAATCTTGATGTCCTTCTTGTATTATGTATGCATGAATTCTTAGATTAGAATCATAGAATGGTAGAATGTTAGGGGTTGTAAGAGATCATCCAGTCCAACCCCCCTGCCAGAGCAGGATCACCTAGATCAGATCACATAGATCTCCATCCAGGTGGGTTTGAAAGCCTCCAGAGCAGGAAACTCCACAGCTTCTCTTGGCAGCTTGTTCCAGGGCTCTGTCACCCTCACAGTAAAGAAGTTTCTCCTCATGTTGAGGTGGAACTTTCTATGTTGAAGTTTATATCCCTTATTCTTTGTCCTATTACTGGATACCACAGACAAGAGAGTAGCCCCTTCCTCTTGACAATCACCACTCAGATGTTTACAGACATTAATAAGATGCCCTCTCAGCCTTCTCCAGATTAAACAGCCCCAGTTCTCTCAGCCTTTCTTCATAAGGGAAATCTCCAGTCCCTTAATCATCCTTGCAGCCCTCCATTGTACTCTCTCCAGTAGATCCCTATCCCTCTCGAATTGGGGAGCACAGAACTTACCCAGTACTCCAGGTGTGGTCTCACCAGGGCAGAGTAGAGGAGGAGGAGAACCTCCCTACACACTTCTCTTGATGGACCCTATGATTCCTTTGGCCACCTTGGCTACAAAGACCATGAGAGAAAGACCCAGGAAGGGTTTTTCTAACCACTGCTGGCTCTAAGCGAGTCGAAGAAGGACTATATATGGAATATACTTGTCAAAAGGCAAATAAACCCAAACTGAAAGTCCTTGTATCCTGTTTGGCTGCAAGTCATCCTTTTAGAACTATGTTAGAAAATGTGAAGGTCTGTATCCAAGTTAAACACAGCAGTTACTCTGTGAAATGACTGCTGCACTGTAAGCAATGCACACATCCTGGGGTTATGTGGAGAGATTAGCCTTTGGTTTTGTGCTGTGGAGGAAAATTAATGTTAGACAGATGTTTCACCCAAAGTACTTTTATATCTGCTTCAAAAGATAATTTTGCATTGTTGCTTCTGGCTCCTTGACCTAACTGAGAAGAAATGTGTTTCATGTTGGTGCCAAATCTGGTTTCAAAGGCGCCACTCAACTCGAATTGAAGAAACCAGATTCATATTGTTCCTCATGTTTGGCGGCGACCTGTAGAGTTGCAATAATTTTTTTAATCGTAGTGAAAGGATTTTCAATTTTCTTGATATAATCCTCCTGTAGCCTCCTCCTTATGGCTCTAAATGTGCTGAGGGGGTTGCTTTGTTCTCCCAAGGGTGGCTAAGGGCATGAATAGAGAGGATCTACTTGTTGGTAAAACCTCTGTGGCTTGTGTAGAACTTAGTAAAGTCCCTGTGCGCTGTAGGAAAAGAGAGAAACTGTAATGACTAATTAAAATCCCAATTCAGCATCTAATCAGCATTGTCAGTGGAGAGTCTTCCACCTGGGATTAACTTGCTGGGAGAAGATTCAAGAGGTATAAACTAGCTGTTTTTGTAGTGGTGATTTTGAGACTGCTAATGTCATCTTAAACCTTCAGTGCAGAATCAATGATGAAGAAAAGAAACAGGCACTGAGCAAGCAAAACATTTCTTTAAAGCTATTTCATTACCTATTGATTGCACCAAGTCTCTACCGTCATCATTTTCTACCTTGTTTAGATGAATAGGGAGAAATACAGGAAGATTCTTTCTGCCTAATCACCCTGCTCCTGTGAACAGGGTGGAATTTTCTGGATTAAATCAAGTATTGTCTTTGCTACAGTGTGGTGATTTTCAGTGGAGTATTGTCCTGGATCATAGCATTTCCTCTTATTTGGTTCAATAACCAAAGCACCGTTGCACATTTTTCTAACAGTTCCTGTACTGTCAGCAAAGCAATTCTCTCTCTTGCAAATGGTACTGAGTGTTGGGCTGTGGATGAGCTGATCACTGTGTTACATTGTCCTCTCAGCAGAGCCAGTAGCTCTTCTTCGTGACCTGTGATGCAGAAGGTGCCCTTGTTCATAATCGGTCATTTTCTGCTTTAGCAAAGCATTTGACGCTGTCCCGCATGATAATCTGTTACCTGATTTGGTAAAACATGAATGTGATGAGTGGATGGATCACCTGGTGGATAAGGAATTGGATTGAATGGTTGCACTCAAAAGGGTTATGTTCAACAACTCAGAGCTCAGTGTCCAAGGAATCCCAGGGATCAACACTGGAACTAGTGCTGTTTCACATCTTTGTTGGTGCCATGGACAGTGGCTCTGAGTACCCCCTCAACAAGGTGACACCAAGCTGGGTGGGGTGGCAAACACGCTGGAGGGCAGGGAGGGCATCCAGAGGGACCTGGACAGGCTGGAGAACTGGGCCTGTACAAACTGCATGACTTTCAACCGTCCCAGTGCAGGGTCCTGCATCTAGGTTGGGGTAGCTCCAAGCACAAATCCATGCTGAGTGGTGAATGGATTGAGAGCAGCCCTGAGGAGAAGGACTTTGGTGGACAAGAATCTCAACATGAGCCAGCAAGGTGTGAAGGCAGCCCAGAAGGCAAACAGTGTCCTGGGCTGGATCAGAAGTGTCATCAGCAGGTCAAGGGATGGGATTCTCTTCCTCTATTCTGCTCTTGTGAGACCTCACTTGGAGTTCTGAGTCCAGTTCTGCAGTCCCCACTACAAGAAGGACAGGGAACTGTTGGAAGAAGTCTGCGAGAGGGCCACAAGAATGATGATCAGACGGCTGGAGTGCCTCTCATATGAAGACAGGCCTCTCATTTGAAGAGGCTGAGGTTGTTCAGCCTCTCTGGTGGGGAGACCTTATAAAAGGCTTCCAGTACCTGAATGGAGGGACCCATTCCAGAAAGATGGAACGGTGCTTTTTTCAGTGCAGTGATAGGATGAGGGGTAATCACTTTAAAATGAAAGACGGTAGATTTAGATTAGGTGTAAGGAGAAAGCTCTTGAATGTGAGGGGCTGAAACACTGTAACAGGTTGCCCAGGGAGGTTGTGGAATCCTTGGAAGTGTTTGAGGCCAGGTTGGATGGGGCTCTGAGCAATCTGGTCTGATGAGAAGTGTTGCTGCCCATGGCAGGTGGTTGGAACTGGGTGATCTCTGAGGTTGCTTCCAGCCCAAACTATTCTATGATTCTCTGCTGATGGTGTCAACCATGGCCTTTGTGGCATAAACTTTAAGGAGAAGACCATGGGCAGTTTTCCTGATGGAAATACAGATATCCCATAATATTTCCATCAAAGCCTGTCCAAGGATGGGGAAATCTGTACTATTCAGAGATGAGATTTGTATAGACTTCACTGGGTATGTTCCGGTGTGACTTGGTCTAGGTGATCCTTCTCTGGTAGGGGGATTGGACTAGATGATCTTTCGAGGTCCCTTCCAATCCCTAATGATTCTATGATTCTATTACTCACCTGTTGCCTTGAAGTACAGTAAAATTTCAGCAAGTGATGTTGAGAGTTTACCTTGGAGATAGCCCTTTTGGGTTTTGCTTTTGTTTGTTTGGGAATCGCTAATGAGAAATGCTTTTACTGAGACACTTAGAGCTCTGTACACAGGCACAGCTCTCATAAACATCTATGTATCGTCTAGATGTCTGAAGAAAGAGTTGATTATCAAAGACAATAGTAATGCTTTGAATACTAGAGATTTTTAAGAGATCTCCTGGGCACATTTAGAAGGCGACATTGAATGAACAAGAGCAGTCTGCCATCTGGGTAAGAACAACCAGTATAGAATGAGGACTGACCTGTTGGAGAGCAGTGTAGGAGAAAGGGACCTGGGAGTCCTGGTAGACAGCAGGATGACCATGAGCCAGCAATGAGCCCTGGTGGCTGAGAAGGCCAGTGGCATCCTGGGGTGGTGGAGATCGAGAGAGGTGCTCCTTCCGCTCTAGTCTGCCCTGGTGATACCATATCTGGAATATTGTGTCCAGTTCTGGGTCCTTCAGTTCCAGAAGGACACAGAACTGCTTGAGAGAGTCCAGCACAGAGCCACAAAGGTGATGGAGGGAGTGGAGCATCTCCCTGATGGGGAAAGGCTGAGGGAGCTGGGTCTCTTTCGCTTGGGAAAGGAGGAGACTGAGGGGTGACCTCATTAATATTTATAAATATGGCAAAGACAGATGTCAGGAGGATGGAGCCAGGCTCTGCTCAGGACAAGGGGGAAGAAGTGTAAGCTGGAACATAGGAGGTTCCACATGAATATGAGAAGGAACTTCTTCATGGTGAGGATGATGAAGCCCTGAAAGGGGCTGCCCAGGGGGGTTGTGGAGTCTCCTTTTCTGGAGATGTTTAAAACCCACCTGGCCATGTTCCTGTGCAACTTGATCTAGGTGATCCTACTGTGGCAGGGGGATTGGACTAGATAATCTTTCAAGGTCCCTTCCAATCCCTAATGTTCTGTGATTCTGTGATGTTGAAAGTCTGTTGTTGATTTGGAAAGCCTTTTCCATGTCTGTACAGAAGTGGAGGATGGTTAGTGCAGTAGCAGAGTACCTTGGCACTTGCATGTTTTACTGGGTCTTGATGTTTTTGATGCCTTCTGCTTTGTTTTTTTTTTTCTGAACTCTAACACAAAATCTGCCTTCTAACTTAAGATGTTTCTTTTTTCAATTTCATGTAAGGCTGAAATGTCTGGTTGGTTGACTAAATTGCCTAAGCACAAAAGAAAGCCCTGTTTGGATATTTATGTTATCATTTCCCTACACTTGAGCAAACACTTGCTTCAGTCCAGAAAGATGTGGTAATTGGCAAATATACTGAGAAATGTTATAGAGAAACAGTGTGTGTTTATTTGGGTGATAAAGATAAATGTTTTCTCCAGCTGCTGGTTCCTCACGATGTGCTTGCGTTGGTAGGAAATTATATCCTTTCACCCTATTAAAATAATTAAAGAGACTTTGCCTACGTTTGTTGCTGAAGTCTGGACTGTGTAGCCGTTGATGTTTTTTGGGTGCTCTGCTGGTCATACTGACGGTGAATTGAAAATAAACAGGTAGGAATAGTGTCTCCTCAGTGCCTTTTGCATTCCCTGTGAGTAATTTAAAGGGTTTGAAAATGCTGTTTTTCATTAGAAGGAAAAGAAATTCCAGCGGATTGAATTGTTTTCATTTGCAGGTTATGAAATAGATTATTTGTTCAACCAAATACCAAGAGACATCTGCAGCCCTGATAACCCACGACGTTAAATCTGCTCAGACATTATTTTTGCTTACAGTCGGGAGAATAGAAATTTGACAGGGAAATTATGGGCTTTAATGAAGTATTCAAGACTTGACTCAATTTTTCATCATTAAAACATCCATTTCAATTTAGAAATGGACCCGAAAAGTCATGAAATCCGCCATGCAGAACAGATGGGTTTCACTGCAAATGGAAAAAAAATCTAAAATCAAGCTGTTCCTCAACACCAGTCTGTGTAATGTAAGCAATTAACTCCTTTTCTGGAGGTATAAGGAGTCACTTTCTTCTTGTTGGAGGTTAGTTGCTCATAGTTAGTGCATTAACTTCAAATTTCCTTTTGAAATCAGCTAAATGCACTTCATATTTAAAATACTGCATCTGATTTAATACAATGTGTACTCTTTTAGTAGAGTTTTGGGTATTAAGGAGACTGTCTTGGTTGATTTGTGTTTTTATCCAGCTACTTCTTGCCTTTTGAATGAAGACCCTTCTTTCTCATTAAAAATAATTCATTCCTTAGGATTAGAAATTGGATTTCAGTATGAAATCTGTAGTCTCTGATTTCTTGGCTGCCTATAGCTGCTCATTTTGAGCTGATCGAGGTGTAAACATGCATGTTGCCCTCAATGGATGATGCAGGTTTCTCTTGGATGTTGTGTCAGGTCCTAGGCTGGACTTGGTGGTCTCTCAGGTCTTTTCCAGCCTCAGTACTTCTGTGATTCTGGTCTGATGCTGGTTCCCTCCGGTTGATCTCTGAAGAGTTTTTCCATTTGCAGCTCTGGCAGCAGGCAACTCTGCCTAGTGTTTCCCACATTGGTTTGGGTATCATTTTGGTTGTTTTGTCCCCTGCAGCTTTCTCTTAACAAATGACTTCTCTTGTTGGCCACAGTCATAGCTGATTTTTCTGTCCAAGTTCTCCATTTCTCCGGATGAGATTCTCCTACTGTTTCTGTAGGTGGGAGGACTGCGATTACTCAGTGTTTCTATAAGAGTAGCTTGATTAGTACCTTGTTTGTTTGCTGTGATGCTCATTGTGGTTGCATTTACCATATGGTTGTAGTTATGAGGAGTATGGTCTGTAGGAGATGGTGTATATGTGATATGTGGTACATACATCGCTTTTGTTTTGCATCTGTGTTTTAGGGCCAAGCATTTGAGTGTCCTTGTAGAAAATGGATGGGCTGATCTGGGCTGGTCTGAGAGCTGGAGGTGTGAAGGGGTCCTTTTGCTCTTGACTGGGCGTCTGCACCTCTGGTAAGGCTTATTCAGGCAGGACTGATCCATGTTGTAGGAAATGTGAGGTTTGCAATGTCAACATCTGCATACCTCTCAGACTTCTTATCATAGAATGTGTTGGATTGGAAGGGATGTCCAAAGGTCATCTAGTGCAACCCTGCCCTGCAACAAACAGGGCCATCACTCACCAGACCAGATTGCCCAGAGCCCCATCCAGCCTGACCTTGAATGGCTCCAGGAATGAGGACTCTACCACTTCTCTAGGCAGCCTGTTCCAGGGATCCACGTGGCACCCTCAGATTCAAGAACTTTTTCCTCATTTTCAGCCAAAATCAGCCCTTTTCCAGCCTAAACCCATGACCCCTCATCCTGTTGTTCCCTGGCCTTGTGAAAAGTCTTCCCCAGCCTTCTAACATCCCTTTTCAGGGATTAGAAGGTTGCTATAGGCTCCCCCAGGAGTCTTCTCTTCTTCAGGCTGAACAACCCTACCTCTCTCAGCATGTCCTTGTAAGTTTGTGTCTTCATTAAATTTGTTGTTAGAGATGTGGCCAGTGCCAGCCTTTTGCTTTACTACAGATGGGAGCTTTTAGCAGTGGAGATTCACTTTTCCCTTTACCTGCTCACCGCGGTGCCATGTGCTCGATGGGAGACACTGCATTGCACTTTGTTCTCAAAGAGAATTCTCTCAGGAGCCTTCCCAAACTTTTCTGTGAGGTTTAGAGATCTCTAGTAACATGTCTGGGGGGTTGCTCAGAATCTTTTGAATGTGCGAGTTCAGAGGACACCCTCAAACACTTCTGCCACATGACTTAACCTGATGTGACAGTGCGACTACATCACTACAGAGAAGATGGGCTGTAGCTCAGGATGGTTTTCCGCAATACAAAATCCTTTCTGTTTTGTAAGACCTGCAGATCAGCTTCTGATTCAGAAAGACTGAAGTGGTGGCTGCTGTGTCCAGATGAATTTAAAAGGTTCCAACTCTTTTTTTTTTTTAATTTAAAATCTACAGAAACATTTTATATTCTGTGTTCATCAGCTCCCAGAAGATGCTTTTGAGAGATTGCAGAGTGACCCCTCTGGATTGTGAAAGCCAGCTCAAGTGCAGTATTTAGCAAAACGATGCCTTTGCTGCAGGCCAGGCACAGGTTTCCATTTATAAATGCTGGTGTTTTGTTCTCCTGTTGTTTCTGCAGTATCAGCTGGGCTCCAGCTGTGTTTGAAGAGCAGAGGTGGAGTGGTAGCTAACAAAGAGAGTTGACTTGACACGTAACTCTTTCAGAAGAGCCAGAGCAGCTCTCTGTGAAATCAGGAGACAAGTTCCATCAGCATTTTTAGGTAAGGCTGGCATATATTTAACCTATTAAAGACAGATTTTTCATTGATTTATTAGACTTTTTTTCCTCCAGCAGCTCTCCTTTCTGACAGGCTCCAAATCCAAGACACTTCAAAAAAGGTTCTTTCTCCTTCTCTTTTATGTATTTCTGAGTTGTAACTCAAGGGGTGGTTGCTCCTCCAAGAGCTGAATTTCATTATTTAATGACTGGACATGGGTGTTAAACCTCGACATTAAATCCAATTACAGTGGAGGACACAAACCTTTAAGTTGGAGAAGGCCCCTCTTGGTCAGCATCAGGGTTTTGTGTGCTCCTGGAGGTTATTGCCAGAGGTTTTTCTGCTCCTTTTAATTAAAAACCAATCTGGCCAAAAGTCTTTCTGGACTCAGTGAAGCATTTCAAGCCTGAGGGAACTTGAGACAACAGGAACTTTGACAATAAGAAGGCTTGAAATAAGAGCTTGAAGTTTAGATAGGGAAATGGTACTGTCCTCTGCTCTGTGTTATGGATTCCAGTGCTAGTGAGCAGCCTCTAAAACACCAGTATTAGAGGAAATAAGGTCAGTTATGTTTTGGGTTTTTTTTTTTCCTTCTACCCTGAACTCAGAACATGGTTCAGTCCTAGAGTTCACCAACAATCAGGTAAATCCAACCTTCTCTGTGGAGTGAAAAAACCATTTCAAAGCAAATAGGTGTTTATTACTGACCTTCTAGAGGAACAGTGTTCATACATCCCCTACAAACAGCTTTACCTACATCTAAAAAAAAGCTTTCAGGTAAAAAGTCTTCTTTTGAGATGAATATAATTGTCCTTACTATGAACACCTTTCTAGTTAAACCTGGGAAGCTGAGATGAAGGGCAGTGCTCTGGCACTACAGGACAGCAATACACAGAGTGCTTTATTGATAAGGATAGAAGAGGTTTGTGTCTTTTTGGGTTTCCTCATTCAGGATTTTGCTAGCTTTTGCTCATTACTCTCACGGTCAAACGCAAAATCCAGCAAGTTTTTATAAGGAGTTAATTGACAGAAAAAGTAGAGCAAGGGTTTTAAAATACAAGAAATTGTGACCTAGGCCCTTTTCCCCCAACCCGCTGTTTTTCTCCACTTTTTCTCCCAGTACGGGTGAAACCCACCATGAAACCCAAATCCCACTCTGTTGAGAGAGAAAGAAAAGGAGGAAATCTCCTTTTTTAGAGATGGAAGATAAATTGTCTATTGCTCATCCCAAACAACTGATGAGCTGAGAGAGAGAGAGAGTCTACTGCACAGTTGGCTGGAGAAAACCTTGAAAGGATGAAGTTTGAGGGCAACACAAGTTCTGAATTCCACAAATTCCTGTGGTGAATAGGATTATTATGGAAGGGATATAGGGCTGTCACAGCTTCGTGGAAAAGCATAAGATCCTTGTTTTGAATCCCACCTGGTTAAAGGCCAAATGATCACAAAGATACATTTGATGATCACTCAGTCTTCTGTGTGCAAATCAAGTCTCTTCCCTGTTGCTCATAACTTCGGTGAAGTAGATGGCAGCTGCTGTGTGGGGTGTGCCCCAGCATGGAAATGAAGCAGGACCCAAATTTGGCAGGTGTCTGGTATCCTCAGAAATCCAGATATGCTGATTGCTCACACAAAGCTCATCATCCTGTCTGGGGAGATAATTGCATTGCCTTCCCTCCCTCTCCAATCCCAGAGAACAGGACTGACAATACAAATTTATTCCATGTTCTGAAACAGCTTGGAGATTTTTCAGCATTAAAAAGCCCCATGGAAGTATCGATGCAGTGTTGCAGACCATCTTGCAACTCAAACGTGTTTCTGACTTTCTAAGGCTGAGTTAATAAAACATGACATGGCTTTTAGGGTCCCCATGTTCCCTTTTTATTAGTCCCAAAGGTTTGGATGCTACATTATCTCTCATAGAGAATCAGTGAGTCCTTTTCCTTGTACAGAGAGTCCTTTGTTAAGGCAGTAGTGCGCATTGGGACTGGGTATTAGAAGTCTGGCAGCAGACATTCTCTTCAAATTCAGCACAAGAGAACATTTATCTAATTTTCAGTCCTTTAATGCAAGTTTTAGGTAAAGAGAGTGATGCTTATAGTCTTGCGTGTCAATGTGTGTCTGGAGGCAGTGAAACGCAGTAGCAGACTCTGTATTAGCATCTGGGATTGGAGGACCTGAGAGTGCTTTGAGCTTGATCTCAAATACTTAATTATCACTCCTGTTGGATCTGCAGATCTGGGCTTCTGCAAGGTCATGGTCCTCTGTTTGGCCTGAAAAAAATCTGTAGTGTAGGAACTTGGGAGACTAAACCCTGGTTTTTCCCAGGTAGGGAAAGCAGTCAATGCAAACAGTGGTCAGGTTGTTCTGTCGTCACCACCTCACTTTTTTCATGAGCCAACACTTATTTTGAACTCTGAGCAACTCTCAGATGCCTTAATCCTCCCAAGAGATTGTCCTGCCTACTCAGGTCTGTGCCAGCTGTTATTTTCATTGGGATGCGTCACAGAATCACAGAATTATTGAGGCTGGAAAAGCCCTCTAAGATCATCCAGCCCAGCCCAGGACCTAACATCACCACAGCAGCCAGACCAGGGCACTAAGGGCCACAGCCATTCTGTCCTTCAACACTTCCAGGGATGGGGACTCCACCACTGCCCTGGGCAATCTATTCCAGTGTCTGATCACTCTTTCCATGAAGAAGGGCTTCCTAGCATCCAACCTAACTTTCTCCTGGTAGCTTCAGGCCCTGCCTTCTCATCCTGTGCCTATTTACCTGGGAGAAGTGCTGAGCCTAACCCTGATCAGTTAAGCTAATCTTAACTGTTGTTAAACAGGAATAAGCTCTTCTCATCTTGGAAAAAATCAGGAAATTTTGCAAGAGACCTTTTTCTCCTAGGATTTGCTTTCAGTGGTGTTCATCAAGTGAACCCTGAGACATGCTTCAGCTTTGGGATGCTTATCTGTATGAAAATGAGCCTCTAGATGTATCAATACTTAAAAAGAACTGGTTCTCATGAAATATTTATTATTATAAGAAAGTAAAAATATAATCCCCTGGTCTGTTTTCCAAAAGATATGTTCCACAGCTGAAAAAAAGTGGTGTGTGAAAATGCCTTCCACTCAAATGCATGGCTGCTTTGGTTTTTCCCATCTTATTTTTAACTCCACAGAGACCCTGTAAGCTAATTTCACGCATATTTCTCCTTGCTGTAAAAGCTTTGTTAAAAGCCAGAAGAATGTGGAGCTGGGAGAGAATTGCACGCTAGACTTGACTACTGATTGTGAAAATGTGGCTACTTCTGCTTGTTATCTTTGAAAAGGCATCAAGAACAGCAAATAGCAAGTTGGTTAAACACTGGAACAGATTGCCCATGAAGGTACTTGAGGCCCCATCCCTGAAAATCTTCAAAGGGAGGCTGGATAAAGGCTCTGGGCAACCTGATCTAGTTGAGGCTGTCCCTGCTCACTGCATGGGAGTTGGACTAGATGGCCTTTGGAGGTCCCTTCCAACCTGGGCCAGGTGTTTAAGAAAGAGTAGCTAGAGCACTTGAGGCCATGGTCTAGGAGTTAAGGATCTGTTGGGATGAGGGCTGGACTTGGTGATCCTGGAGGTCTTTTCCAGCCATGATGATTCTATGATAATTGAGGCTGTCCCTGCTCACTGCGAGGGATGCTTCTGACCCAAGCCAGTCTGTGTTATGATTCTCGCCCTGCTGGATAAGGACGTGATGGTCACAAATAGCACCATGCACTGGCTGACACTAGGATCAGGGAGTGCAGCATGTATTATAGATGGCTTTGAGAGCATCATAAATTCTGTTCAACTTGATGTTCTTAGAGGTCTTTTCCAGCCTCAGTAATTCTGTAATTAGGTGCAGTGCAGTTTTCAGCTGATGTGCATGTCTGTAGTCCCGGGATGATGGTAGACATTCTTGTGGACCATTCAGTGTGGTTTGGGGAGCTACAGTGTGATCCCTTTACTCATCCACAGTCTGAAACACCAGTTAGATTATAAATTTGTGGAGGTGGGAAACTTAAAAGTGTTTAGATCTGACTTAGGTTTCCTCTTGTGAATTCTCTGCCTCTGTGGCAAATGTGGAAGGCTTTACATGGCATCCTACAGGTGAAGTGATGCCCTCCCCATGCACAGCCTTAGAGCAGACATGGTGCTGCCCACCATAGCACTGGCTGCTGCTGGGAACTGTGCCCATGACATCCTTCATTTCCCTCCTATTCCCCAGAAAACAAGAATCAGAAGCAAAGAGTGGGCCGTGGACTCTTGAGGGATTTGAAGATACTGAACAGGATATGAATTTCACACAAACAGTTTGTTGGAAACCTCTTAGAAGTGAAACAGGTGATTAAATGCTGTAGCTCAGCAGCTTCTCTGGCAAACCCTGCTTCACATTTAAAATTAGACTCTAGAAACATGTTTCTATTTATAAATATTGGAGGTGAAGGCTTGAAGTCAACGCTTTAAAAATGTACAAATGTTTTCTGAGTGTGGGAGATTTCTAAAGAAGTGAACAAGTGTGTCCATCATCCTCAAAGGTGTTTAGATTGGTAAGGGGCAGCCTCTCAGGGGTTTGTCTCAGTGACCAGTAAACATGTAAGCTTGTCTTGTTAGAGGCAAGGGGTTTGCTTGTGCTGTTAGTGCTGCTTTGCTGGGTTTTTTTAATGTAATGAAGATGTTTTGACAGTCAACAAAACACAACCTGGTTTGTTTTGACAAGTTTGAAGTTGGCTGCCTTGTGACTTCACCTTGAATCCTGTGTCCAGCTCTGGAGCCCTCAACATAGGAAGGACACGGACTCCGATGGAGTGGGTCCAAAGGAGGCCATGAAAATGATCAGGAGGCTGGAGCACCGCTGCTATGAGGACAGGGTGAGGGAGCTGGGGTTTTTCAGCCTGGAGAAGAGAAGGCTCTAGGGGGACCTGACAGTGACCTTCCAGTCCCTGAAGAGGACTACAAGATCCGAAGACCAAGAGTGATAGGACAAGGGACAATGGTTTCACATTAGAGAAGGGCAGATTGAAATGGGCTGTTAGGAAGTAGTTGTTGAGCAGGAGGGAAGTTGAACACTGGAACAGGTTGCCCAGGGAAGGAGTTGAGGCCTCATCCCCGGAGCAACTCAAGGTGAGGTTGGACAAGGTTCTGGGCAACCTGATGTAGTTGAGGCTGTCCCTGGTCACTGCATGGTGGGGTTGGACTAGACGGTTACTGGAAGTCCCTTCCAACCTGGGCCATTCTATGATTCTCTGACCTTGCGAGATCTTGGTTTGCAAATTTGGGATAACTCAAATCTTGTGGTCTTTTGATACCCTGACCCAATGTTTGTGATTAGGTTGGGCTTATCTTTCCAAATTTGGGTAGCAAGACTTTATACTAGGAGTTGTTAGTAAAGCTTGTTCAGGTGTTAGTAAAGTTATATACCGGGAGTTGTTAGTAAAGCTTGTTCAGATGACTTGTTAGGTAAGCAACACTTGTTGATGTGAGCAGTTGGTCCATCCTGGGATGGATTAGAAGGAGGATGATTTGTAGGTCCAGAGAGGTTCTCCTCTTCTTCTACTCTGCCCTGGTGAGGCCACATCTGGAATAATGTGTCCAGTTCTGGGCCCCTCAGTTCCAGAACAGAGAACTGCTGGAAAGAGCTCCGCAGAGCATAAGGATGATGGAGTGAAGCCTGTCCCTGATGAGGAAAGGCTGAGGGAGCTGAGACTTGTTAGCTTGTACAAAAGGTATGGATGGGTGGCCTCATTAATGTTTGTCAATATGGAAAGGGAAGGTCAGGAGGATGGAGCCAGGCTCTACTCAGTGGCATCCAGTGATAGGACAAGGGGCAGCGGGGTGTAAGGTGGAGCAGGTTTATGTTTGTTAGTGTTTCAATTCCTAAAACCTGTGTGAGGTAACACCAATTCTTTTATTTCTCGAAGAACAGGATAGATGTTGAGCATGGTTGTATCATTATACATTGTGTTAAATAACAGTAGTTTAAGTGGACCTAGACAAATTCATCATTTGTTGGTTTGTAGAAGGAAAACGAGAGACGTTCTTCAATAAACACGTATAAAAACCTGGAGAATAAATCTGATGAACAGCGATTGAAGGAGATGGGGCTGATTAGTTGGAAGACCAGGAGGCTGAGGGGAGAACTCATCACTCTCTTACAGCTACCTGAAAGGACGTTGTAGATAGGTGGGTGCTGGTCTCACAGATGATTAGTGCTAGAACAAGAGGGGAGGGCTTCACACTCTACCAGGGGAGGGTTAGGCTGGGCATGAGGAGCAATTTTTCCCCAGCCAGAGCAGGCAGACACTGGAACAGGCTGCCTTGGGGGTGTGGGTTGAATCTCCATCCCTGGATGTGTTGAAAGGTCATTTAGCTGTGGTGCTGGGGGATCTGGTTTAGGGGTGAACTGGGTAGAGTAGGGTTGATGATTGTACTCGATGATCCCAAGGGTCTTTTCCAACTGGAATCATTCTATGATTATTAGAAATGTCTGGAAGTGCAAGAACAGTATGAAGTGAGAAAAAAAAGTGTTGAAGAAACCTTGCTTTTGAATAAGCTTGACACAAAACTAATGGTGAACAGCTCATATGCAAGCATGGAGAATCAAATGAGTATCTGGAAGCAATGCGGGGAGCAACTTTTGAAGCAGAAATGGATTTTTTTATGATAAAGTTTTTAAGACTTCTTAGTGCATACTGAGTAAGAGTGCCCCAGGAGGGGTTTGTGCATGTGGATTCAGGTCTCTGATGCCATGCAGATGTATTGCTAAGGAGTCAGGTCTAGCATGAGGTCCGTCTGTAGGCAGTTCCCCAGAGACTGCAGACCGTGACTTCACTGGAATGATGTCTTTGTGTTCTATGGAGTTGCCAAGTCTAGGAGTACTCCCATGCCCAGAAGTTAGCACAGAGAAGAAAGTAGAGCAGATGGTTGCTGAATGGGTGAAGAGTTTTTCTGTGCTGTTGTCCATGTTTGTGATGGCTCTTCTGTGCTATTGTCACAGTGCTAACCTGTAGGGGTGAGATCCAAATGTGTTGTTCCTGTGTACATCAGGAGCTCCACAGCTAGTTCTAGCCAAGGTTTGCAGTGCCCTCACTGCCCTGATTCAGTTCAGTTGTCCAATATCCACTGAAGACAAGCGCCACAAATTGCATAACAGCTTCCCAATTTGCCACTTGTCATCACTTCCCAGGCTTATTAAAGCAATTCTCTTAACTTAGCTTGAAATCTATTCAACCATGCTGTGCCAGAAGGCTTTGTGTCTGCACTTGGAAACCTTACCAGCATTGTAGGAGAAACAAGCGTCAGATGACATTGGAAGTGTTGCTAGCAACTGGTAACTGCAATAACAGCCCATGCAGGTGCTTCTGGCTGTGCCGTGATAGGCTCCATCCCTGTGGGGCTGGACAAGGCTCTGGGCAACCAGCTCCAGTTGAGGATGTCCCTGCTCACTGCAGGGGGGTTAGACTACATGACCTTTGGAGATCCCTTCCAACCCAGGCTATTTTGTGATTCTGTGGTGACAGCAGCTCCAGAGGTGCTCCAGCCCAACACTGGGCACTGGTCTCGTTGTGGTTGGGTTACAGGTGTACTGACTTTCTGGTTTTCTGTGCTTTTTGAAATGTATTATAAAAGTTAGAGCCAAACATTTATCACTGTATAAAAACCTCAAACAAGTGAAGCAAGGCAGAGCAGTTTGCATTCTCTGATGTATGAACTCGGAGAAATCCAGTGGCTGTCAAGGCTGTGCCAGCTAATTTAATGTAGAAGAGAACAGTCTGTGTGTGTGTAGTTTCCAGGTCTTTGCCTGTAGATGTGGAATTCTCAGTTCAGCAAAGTACAATAATTATCTCTGGAGCTGTTAACGCCTCTCTGGAGAAGCCAGATCATCATCAGTGCTCTCTGAGCATCAGACTGGAGCAAAGGTGGTGGAGGCACCATCCCTGGAGTGGCTCAACAAACAGCAGACAGAGTGTTTCAGGAGATGGATTAGTGGTAATCTTGAAGGTCTTTTCCAACACTGATGATTTTATGATTCTATGGTATCAGTTAACTTGTGTTGCTATCAGTTAGAGCAAAACATTCCTGTAGAAAATACCTGAACTGTTCATAGACGACAAAATTTAGTTGTGGCTTCGTTAGCATCTCTGTGGAAATGCATGTATTTGCACACAGTTCCCTGTGATAGGGAGAACAGGAAACTGTGCTTCATGGGCTTCAGAGCTGTTCTCCCTTTCTCTGCAGGAAGTAGTTGATTGCCATGTGAATTTCCTTTCACCTGATTCTCAGCCAAATCATTTCTGATGAGTGTTTTCTTATTCCAATGGACTAATTGAGACCCCACAGGGAAAGTTAAGAACTTAAGAAAAACCAAGCAAAACTGAAACCAGAACTTCATCAAGACATGCACCTCCTTACTTGTGCATTACAAGCACGAGTCCTAATGACTTCCATTAAGGAGCTGTTTATGTACGTTTGTGATTTCCAGTAGATGAGATGGTAATTAAACCCATTTTCTATTAATGTGCTTTAATTAAGGAAAGCTAATTAGGAAGCTTTTTATCATGTGTCAGACAATGTAGTAGCATCTCTTTGGGTATCCAGACCTGTATTGCTGAGGATTGTATAGGATTGTTACCATTAGCATGCAATCCAGCTTTCAGATCTGTTAAAGTATTCAGTTGGAAAAATCAGGCAAAACATTTTCTGTTGATTAAAATAATTAACATTTGTTTCCAGAAAGTGAGTAATTTGTGTCTGAAGTTCCAGGAAAATGGTTTAGGAAAAAGAACACCGCAAAAGAACCCCTCATAGACAGTATGAGAGGGCAGGGCCTGAAACTGTGCCAGGAGGAGAACTAGGTTAGATGTTAGGAAGCCCTCCTCACAGAAAGGGTGATCAGACACTGGAATGGACTGCCTAGGGCAGTAGGGGAGTCTCTGTTCCTGGAGGTGTTGAAGGACAGCCTGGCTGTGGCCCTTAGTGCCCTGGTCTGGCCACTGTGGTGATGTTAGGTCACAGGGTGGGCTGGATGATAGCAGATGGGTTTTCCAGTCTCAATAATTCTGTGAATTGCTGAAACAGAACTAGTATTTAACTAACTGAACTCCTACGCATGTTCCTAGTGTCAGACCTCTCAAAGCTCATCCCCTTGGATGAGACTCACCAAGGCATTTTGGTTACAGCAAGTTTGACTCAGTCATGTATCAGCAGGACACCTCAGGACTGTGATGTGGGGCTGTCAAACTGTGCACTGGGGGTGAAAACAGTCTTTTCTGAAATATTTCCTTTCTTTAAAGTGTTGATGTGCAGACATTTTGTATGAAAATGTGTCACAAAGCAGACCTACACACTCTGGGGCTGGTCCTCCTGTGTTACGTCTCGGTGGAATTGGTAGATGTTTGCATGTGGGACTGAAGATTTTGGGTCACCTAGATTATCACCTAGAGTCCTATGTCCAGTTCTGGAGCCCTCAACACAGGAAGGACATGGACGTGATGGACAGGTCCGGATGAGGCCATGAAAATGATCAGGGGGCTGGAGTGCTTCTGCTACGAAGATAGGCTGAGGGAGCTGGGGTTGTTCAGCCTGGAGAAGAGAAGGCTCCAGGGGGACCTGATAGCAGCCTCCCAGTCCCTGAAGGGGGCTAGAAGGCAGCTGCAGAGGGACTGTTTCTGAGGGCCTGTAGTGATCATAGAATCACAGAATCATTAAGGATTGGAAGGGACCTCGCATCTAGTCCAGTCCCCCGCCACAGCAAGATCACCTAGACCAAGTCGCACAGGAACGTGTCTGGGAGAGTCTTAAACATCTCCAGAGAAGGAGACTCCACAGCCCCCCTGGGCAGCCCATTACAGTGCTCCGTCACCTTCAATGTGAAGAAGTGCCTTCTGACATTTATATGGAACCTCCTATGTTCCAGCTTACACCCATTGCCCCTTGTCCTATCACTAGAAGACATTGAGAAGAACCTGGCTCCATCCTCCTGACAGCCACCCTTCACATATTTATAGACATTAATAAGGTCATCCCTCAGTCTCTTCTTCTCTAAGCTAAAGAGACCCAGCTCCCTCAGCCTTTCCCCATAAGTTGGTTTCTGTTTAAGAAGTGAGTTGAGCTGTAGTGGGAACTTTAGGGCAGGAGGACAGAGACTATGGGGCTGCTTCTGTGGAAAAGCCTGGACAGCCTAAACCCTCCCTCTGTGAAATGGGGAAGACAGATCAGATAGGGCTGCTGAAATGGTGAAGAGCAGCCTGGGATGATCAGGGATCTCTGTTAATACAGTCAAAATTTATGAAATGTAAATTAAAGCTGGGGTAAGGTGGAGTGTGTCAGTGCAAGAAGACTTACCAGCAACAGGAGAATGAGGCTTTTGGGCAGAGTTTTTGTCAGGCTGTGGGAGCAAGATCCTCAGATGGTTAAAATTTGAGGTGACAAGCCAGGAGCTCATCCTTTCATTTCTTCTTCCCTCACAAAGTGCTCCTGGAAGTTTGAATTTATAGGGGAGTTTTCAAATAGAAAAGGAGAAGATGATTAGTATCTGTTCTTTAGAAATGAAGTCACCAGCAGCTCTTGATTCAGGGAAAAAAAAACTGGGGAAAGGGCAGAAGGTACTACATTTCAAATAAGAAGATCCAGAGAGCAATTCCAACAAGGGTAATCTCGTTTAAGCAGGGCAGTCGGCCAGCCAAGGGGGAATCAGAGCTGGATATGTCCCAGCAGATGAGCCAAGAACCTAAAGAATAGAGCAGCTGGTGAGCTGTGCCTGGGTGTCACTGAAGATCTTAGTGTAAGAAAGATGCCTCTGAGCTTGGTGACAGGCTGAGGGCAAACAGAGAGCTGGTGTTTCACAAGTCTGATGGATGTGTCAGGAGCATGGAGCCAGGTTCTGCTCAGTGACATCCAAGGGCCCAGCAGGTGCAAGCTGGAGCAGAGGAGGTTCCACATAAACATAAGGAAAAACCTTCTCACTGTGAGGGTGACAAAGCCCTGGAACAGGCTGTCCAGAGCATGTTCTAGAGTCTCCTGCTCTGAAGACATTCAAAGCCTGCCTGCATGCTGCCTTGTGTGACCTGATCTAGGTGATCCTGCTCTGGAAGGGGAGTTGGACTGGATGATCTCTAGAGGTCCCTTCCAACCCTTAACTTTCTGTGACTCCGTAAGTTGATTGCTTTGATGGCAGAGTGATGCAGTAAAGAAGGATGGCAGATACCTGGATCAGCAAATGTCACTAACTCCTAGATTACAAAAAACCTCAAAACATGAGGACTTTGTAGCTGACCATTCAACTGTGGTATTTTATACTGGTTGTGATATGCTGAGTGAGAGGTCCTGATGGCAGAGAGCAAAATAATAGTGGAAGATGTTAACTACACTGTCTACTCCAGGTGAATGTTATATTAGGGACTAATCATGCCACAATGGAATAATCTAGGGTGCTGAGGATCCTCTGAGGCTCTCTAGGCTGGAGACTGCTGCTCAAAGCAGGGGTAACATCCACAACAGGTCAGGTGACTCCCAGTTCTGTTGAATTTGAATATCTCCAAGGTAAGGCATCCCTGGCAGGTTCCCTGATGGCTGGAAGTGAAATTTTATATCAGTCAGCACAGAGCTCTACAACACTCTAACAGCTCTGAAGAGGGGGTTTGGCATTACTGTGGAGAATTTTGCAGAACACCAGCAATTTTACTGTCCTCTTCACTTGCCATCAAAGCTCTTTTGGGATTGAGAGGATACTGCAGGACACCAGCCTTGAATGAGCATGGGATACACTGCTGCTGCTGTGGTGTTTGGGTGTTGCAGATACCCTGAAAAACCAAGGCATTGAGGGGAGGAGATGTCATGTCGTGAGCTGCTAAGCTTTGAGTCACAGAATGCTGAGAGCTCTGTTGTACAGCTGAAGCCATATCAATGTGGTTTATGGCAGCACTGCTGAAGCACCTGGGGTTTGGAATAGCAAACCCCAAACTGCACAGATGCCTTGTGTTTCACCAAAATACGCTGTTTTAAAACGGCACCTGTAAGATAATGTTGTTAAATGTCTACTGAGGAATGTAAAACTATACTTTTTCCTCTGAAAACTCATTGTGTGAGTTTTATGTGGTATGAAAACAAAACAGCCTTTTGCAGCGAGAAAAGCTACACTCCGTCACCCAAATTCATTGAGTTTGAAGTTACTTTTTAAAAGCAGTACTTCTGTGGGTCCTGAAGCATCGATGCGTCTTTGTATCTGCCCTGATGTAGTTGTGTAGGTTGTTTGTCATAGAAGCTGACTGGCTCAGGTTGGAAGAGACTTTAGAGATCATCTACACCAACCCCCTTGCCATGGAGCGAGACCTCTCAACTAGATTTGATTGCTCAAGACCTCATCCAACCTGGCCTTAAACACCTCCAGGGAGGGGGCAGCCACAGCCTCTTTCAGAGTCTCTCCACCCTTGCACTGAAGAACTTCTTCCCAAGATACAGTTTGAACCTTCTTTCCTTCAGTTTCAAACCATTTCCCCTTTTCTTATCGCTGGATCCCCTTGGGAGAAGTCCCTCTACAGCCTTCCTGTAGGCCCCTTCAGGTATTGGAAGGCAGCTCTGAGATTCCCCCCCGAGTCTTCTCTTCCCTAAGCTGAACAATCCCAGCTCCTTCAGCCTGTCCGCATAGCAAAGGTGCTTGAGCTTTGTCTTTTGTAGCCCAGCTCTGAAATACCTGTAGGCTGGATGGATGCAATTTGAATAGTTTGGGATTGAAAAAGTGATGAAGTTTTGTGGGTCTCAGTCTCATAACACACGTTGTTCCTGCTGGTCTTCTGCCTGTATGGAAATAGTGACTCTTCAGAGACCACGTTTTTATCCTTGTGAAGGTATCTGAGCTTGGTTCCCAAGTTTGTCCATCAAAGCAGTTACAGCAATGTTTTAGTTTATTAATTAAAGTATTTTTGCTGCCGCTGGCTGAGGTCCTGAGCTTCACTGAAGGCACTGCAGGACTCCAGCCCTGCAAACGCCAATTAAAGAGGACAGTGGAAAGCACAGTAATTGTATGAATATGCTAAGAAAAATGTTTAGATTGGCTTTTTGTAGCTTGCAGGGTGTCTTCTGTCCCCTACAGGCAAGTACTGCATGCGGCTGTTTAACAGTCAGCAAACAGAAGTGCAGTAGGTCTCAGTGTTAAGAGCTCATCAAAATGAAGAACAGTTTACCTGTTCCACATACTCCTGGCTACAGGCTCCATTTCCTCTTCACCTTCCCTAGCAGCAGTCTTCACCTCCCCATTCTCCTGTGCTTTGCCATGAAAGCTCACTTTAGAAAACAAGCACACACAACCCCCTTAGCACAGGATTTTGCTCTGTGACATCTTTTCTACCAAAGGCTACAAAACACCTTAAATTTTTTCTGGAGCCCCACGACTTAATGTTTGCAGAATCAAGATGTGTTTGACTGCAATTATTAGTTCTTATAGTATCCTGACTCTGAATTTCCAGCACAGCGGAGTTAAACATGCCAAGGTTTTGACTTCTTTTCCAGGAGGAGCAATTGGGATATGCAGACATCCTTTGCCATTATCAGCAGAAGAAGTAGTGAGAGGCATATCTGTGTGTTAGGTGTACGAGTACATTGGAATTCCTTCTGTGAGAAGAATCACAGAATTATTGAGGCTGGAAAAGACTTCTGAGCTCATCCAGCCCAGCCCAGCCCAGGACCTAACATCACCACAGCAGCCAGACCAGGGCACTAAGGGCCACAGCCAGTCTGGCTTTCAACACCTCCAGGGATAGGGACTCCACTCTCATCCTGGTGCTAGTTGCCTGGTAGCCCCCATCCGACCACAACCTCCCTTCAGAGAGTTGTAGAGAGGGAGAAGGTCCTCCCTGAGTCTCCCCTTCTCCAGGCTAAACACTTCCTCTCCCTCAGCCTCTCCTCATCAGCCTTTCTCTCCAGTCCCTTCCCCAGCCTTGTTGCTCCTCTGGACCCACTCCAGCCCCTCAATCTCTTCCTTGAAGTGAAGGTCCCAGCACTGCCCCCAGTGCCCAATACAGGCGCAGAATTACACCCCTAGCCCTGCTAAGTTCCTCAACACCTGGCTTTTGTTCGACACCATCTAAACACAGGAAGCTATAAGGCCTGGTCTCCACACCAGTTTTCCTATGGCAAGTGAGTTTCCAGCCTGCTTCAGTCAGCCACTGCTTGCTGTGTACAGAACAACTTAACTGGGTGAAAGAGTGGCCACAGGATAGTCAGCTCCTAACCATCTTAGGGGTACCTGAAAGTACTGTTGAAAAGCTCAAACAGCCACAGAGGACCAATCACTATTAAATCAGCATCTCCTGTTCCAGCAGGGAAATCTCGTTTGCTGTGCACGAAGAGTGGAGCGTGCCTTCCTTCCAGGAGCGGCTCTGAATCTGCATGTAAATCCTTCCTGCTGCCAGCCCACAGCTCAGAAATCTGGCTGTTATAAAAAAAAGCCCTGACAGTCATTCAGATGCTTTGTACTGGAGATCCCAGCAGCCTGCTGCTGACAGAACCAGAACTGCCAGGCTCACTTCAGTTTGCCCTGTCTGCAGATAGGATGGTGTTACTTCCTCTGGATTCTCCCCTCTCCATCCCCATTGCTTTTAGGATAGGCTTCAACTTCCCCTCACCTCTCCAAACACTTCACTCTGCCCTAGCAGTTACCCCTTGGCGCCTTCCCAGATCTTCGCGGATTCCTACTGAGGCTCCGCTCTTGGCAGGCAGGCAGGCAGCCTCACAGGCTGCCTTTGTGCTCCCACCTGCAGAAACATCGACCCTTTCTCTGTCCTTCCTGCCCTTCGGTGCAGAAATAATGTCCAGGAAGCAGAGTGGGTACTGCTGCTGCTGAGCAGCGATCACTGCATGGCTGCAGGGGGTCTGGCTCTCTCTCCAAGCACATCCTCCAGTGATTGAGTGCCTCTCCTTGCTGAGCCGCTGCTGGAGCTTTAATAGGCTCTGTACTACACTAGCAAAGCCTGCACTGCTCCTCTCAGCACCTGATTCCTCCTCCTTGTCACAGCCCATCTCTGACATCACATCCCAGGCTCCCATACAGATGGCAACGATTCTCCCTGTGGCACAAAGCCCAAGCAAAGTGGCTCAGCTGTGAATCAACTCCCAGGGCTGTGAAATCATCTCGTACACCGTGGTGGTGCTTCAGCAACGCAGCTGAAGTGCAGGCCAGGACCTGAGCAGGTCTGGGGAGCCCGGGCTGCAGCAGCACGAACAGAACAAGCATGCAGGGATTTACTTGGTGCAAGGAAGGCCAAGGGGCTCCTGCTGATGGAGTCCTAAGTGTAATTGTCCGCCGACGTTACGTGGAAATATTTATAAACTAGAGAGCGAAGACGTCTTGGCGTAAGTGTCCTTATGAGACACCGGCTAAGTCAGGCTGGGCTTTCAAAGGCATTGGCAAAGCTGAATTTAGTAGTGTAAGATGGCACAGTAAGGATGTGAGTTTGCTGGCTAAAGCTGGTCTGGCTGAGGAGTGCTGTCTCCTCCTGGGGCACACCTTGCTGCGCCTCCCTTCCACAAGCATCATCCAACACGAAGGCAAGTATTCTGTTCTGTAGAGCTGGGTTTAAACAGCTGCTCCGTCGCTAGTTCTGTCAGCAGGGTACGAGACAGAGTGGATCCTGCTGTTTGGGAGCACAGCCATGACTTCTAAACACCTACTCAGCAGTTCAGCAAGGAAGTTTATCCTTTGTCCAGACAGCCACAGAGGCTCAGATCAGCTTGAGGGGTGAAAGATGTAGCTGAAACTGCCACCTATTCCTGCCTGCTTCCTCCTGAGCCTCTCTGCTCACTGGGGATGGCAGCAAGAAGCCACTGTGAGGTTTGCTCTGGGGGCGCTGGCAATCTTAAAACAGCAAATTCAGCCTAGAGAGGAGGAAAGCATCCTGGAACCATCTTCAGCAGTGATCGCTGGTGCTCCCACAACTCACCTTTTCCCCATAACCCAGGGAAACAGTGGGAGAAACCACCCTAGACAGGCCTCAGCTAACTTTCTTCCCTTTAGCGCTGTGCCAGGACAGGTTTGGGATGTGGCTCCTGAGAGTGTGATTTGAAGTGAGTGGGAGCAACGCCTACATTTCTGGCATTAGCTTAAAAAGAGCTTCGGAAGGTAACTGCTCCTGCTGCTCTGCCCAGGTGCAGCCTCATGACTGAGCACCCTAACAGTTCACTGAAGTACAAGAACTCCGAGGCATCTACCAACTGGGATGTTCAGATCTGGTCCCCCTGATGCTCGTAAACACCAACATTGTTGAATTCCATTATCTGGAAGCTCCCCAGGGGGCACAGCCAAAGTCACCTCAGTCTTATCGGTGTGGCTGCTGGACTGCTCTGTACCAACTGTGCCAGAGAAAGGACTCTCCCTGCTTCTTCCCCAGAGGAAACCCTACGCATGAACCACGCACCAGGTTGCCAAATACCAGCCCTTGTTGGAAGGAAACTTCCCCTCTGAGGAATAGTGGGTTAATTGGCCTGATAATCATTCTGTTTCACTAATCAGTCCCCGCAGAGGGGTTCTGTTTGTTTTACCAGGCTTATACATCTTCCACCCAGCATTTCTGGTGTTTTATTTAAGAGGCTGGTTTTTGGTTTTGCTCTCTGGTGTTTGTTTTAAGGTGTTGGAGGTTTTCATAGCTGACATAGAATATGCTAAAATATTTCTCCCACGAATTTTATTGATTCAGCAGATCTATTCCCAATGTAAGCTCTCACTTCAGAGACGTCCCTGTATTAGCAGAACGGTGCTGCGAAGCCTCGCAAATGCTCCACTCCAGGTCCTTGATAAACACCACAACATGGTACTTCAGGCCCTGAGTAGAGGACACGTGCATCTGAAACTGGGGACCTGGTAACAGCAACAGAACTCAGACAGAATGGGCTGCCTTTGAGGGGCACCTGAGCTCATGAGAGTCTCAAATGGAGGTGAATGACAGAGAAGAAGGTCGGCTGCCCTCCTTCTGATCACCAGCTCTCTAGCAGTGGGGCAAGACAGGGCTCTCAAAGCGGTGCTGTCCCCACTTACCTGTCCAGCAGGGAGCCAAAGCAAACGACAGCGCTGTCTCACTGCACTGCCAGCACCAGGCACAAACCACCCATTAAGAGGGAGCATGAAGAGAGAGGGAAGAACAGAGCTTTCGTGTCGTGAACTGCTTAAATAAGTCTGCAGACCTCACCGAGGGACTGCTGACAGGACAGATAACTGCTGGTGCTACGTGAGGGGAGAGCAGGCACAAGGCAGCAAGCTCCTTCAAGAGTACCACGTCTGCACTGTCAGTTACCTGCTCCCATGTTCATGCTGTTACTCCTGCTCCCTCCTCGCAGAGCAGGAATAAGCAGGTTACTGAGGTGTGTTGTTCAGTTGCCAAGTCTGCTGGAAGCAGGAGCACAGAGATAGTGGGAAGTGCTGTGGTACTGAAACACTTACTACTTGAAGGAGCCCTTCTGGCAAAGGAAAGCAAATCCTGTAGAGTTCACCTTTGCCTCAGCAGCGCCAAACCCTCCTGGAAACAAGCCTGCTCTGCCCGAGTCATTCATTTCTGACGGGAGAGCAGCGCTGCTGCCATGGCTCTGCTTCCCACACACCGATCTGCTTTGTCCTTCCCAGAGAGCCGCGCACGTTCGCCAGCGCAGAGGGACGGCATCCTCAGGGGAGCCGCAGGAGAAGAAAGCAGCGCTCAGACTAATTGGATGCTCAGTGTAATTGCTTTTCTGTACAGATGTACTTCAAAGGGATCCTGTCAGTTTAAAAAATCGCAACCTGAAGAGATCTTACCTGTTCTCATTACAGCTAACACCTAAGACTCTTAGAACTGAAAGGCTGGAAGCACAAATGTCAGTATTTTTCACGGGGACTGCTGTGTCTCTGACAGCCCTTTCTCGATTGATACTCCAGTATAAACAGTTTCCCCCTTGTTTACTGTGTGCTCCTGACAGCACTTCCTTGCACAGTCTGTCTTGATGCTTTGCCCTGGGAAGGAACCCTCTCCCACACCCAGCAGAGAGAACAACCTGGGCTAGATACTCTGCTGATGGAAAGCAATGCATCTACTCACCCCACAAACACACCTTCAGCCCCAAACCCTTCAGCACCAATTACATGAGAGGTAAAATAAAGTCTCTGCCCAGGACTCCAGAGCACAGTCCAAAAAGTGGGTTATTTAGCATTGCAGAGGAGGATTAATGGGCTGCAATTAGAGAAAGGGAAGTAGAAACTGTACTTACATGGACAAACAAGACACGGTGCAGCAGCACAGCGCACAGAATCCCAGCACTGCACACTGGTAGGTGAATGGAATCCAGTGCTTGATGGGGGTGTGCCACTCAATCTGAGGACATACTCACACATAGGAATGTCAAGGTTAGATGTCGGTGAGCTAGGAGAGAGCTGGGAACACAAGGCAGGGGCTAGCTAGCAAGGCACACTGCCCATGTTCCTTACCTGTGGCATTAGGGCTCTGGTGCAGTGCTGTGCTAATACTGCTCCCAACACCACTTTGCTCAGAGCTAGTCTGGGCACCTTAGCGCATCTGTGGCACTAAAAGGCTCCTCTTCTGTGCGAAGAAGACAAAGCACAACTCCAGCTGTTTCACATCTTTGCTGTAACACTGCACTTTGCCCTGCTCAGGGTCTCGGAGATGCAGTGAACTTGTGGGGTGTCCAGGACAGTGAGCCGTACGCTCATCACTCTGCAGTCTTTGCCAATAAGCTGACCAAGCAGTTTGAAACAAGGTGGGTGCTCTGAACCCCATAGGATTAGCCCAGGCAATATGAGGCAAATGGTTTGGCAGAGGTTATCATGCAGCAGTGGATCTGACGGAGAAAGAACAAAACACAGCAGGTGCTTGGTTTATAGCTACCCCTCACAACCACAGCCCACTAAATCACGCTTCCTTGCTACAGTCCAGTAACTGGAAGACCAGTGGCACCCAGGCACAGAGGTATCTTTCGGGATGTTCACAGATGTAATTGCTCATCTCAAGTTGTCAGGCTGCCGTGTGCCTGTGTGTTCCTATCTCACATCACAAGGCAGAAGTAGTGACCCCATTTCAGGAGTCAGTCAAGGACAGCAACTGTTTTGCTACAGGAGCTACTATTCCATTTAATTTCTTCCAAGCAAAGAAATCTGTTAATCCAGATTTATAATCAAAAAATGTAATTTTGGGCCAGCATACATGAGACTTAATGTATTTCATATTTTCCTCATGATAAATCCTTCTGCCCATTAGGCAGCAGCTCTGATCGGTCCCTCCTGAAAGGGGAGGTTTCCCTGTGTGCAAGAGCTACCTCTAGTGCCCAAGAGCAGACCACAGAGCCGAGCCTTGCCTTGCCTTGCCTTGCCTTGCCTTGCCTTGCCTTGCCTTGCCTTGCCTTGCCTTTCCTTACCTTGCCTTGCCTTGCCTTTTCTTGCCTTGCCTTGCCTTGCCTTGCCTTGCCTTTTGCCTTGCCTTGCCTTGCTGGAGGCTCTTACTCTATTGTGCCTGACAGCTCAGAGACCACGTGCACTTGCTTTTCCAGCACAGTAACTCTTTGAAATATATTTTCAGAGACACAAACACATCAGGGCTGTACAGTGGTTTCCTTTTTACTCTGCTTAGACATCTTCAAAGCACTGAAATCCTCATGCAGCAGGAAACGAGGGACACTTATTTTGAGATCTGCTTCAAGCACTAAGGGCTGGGAGCTCCCAGCACTGTGCAAAGTTTCCGAATACCTGCGCTCTCTCCACAACTCTATTTTCTAAAAATCAAGAAGTGCATCAGCCACAGCAGACCTGTGCTTCAGGCCTGGTCCTTTTCCCATCATGCAATAAATTGATGGGAGAAATACCCTGTCCATCAGCAACAGCCACACTGGATATCGTGGACTGGGAAGACCTGCAAGTCTTCTCATGCTGCAGCTTTGTGCTCTGGATGCAGCTTGAGCTGGTACCCCACAGAAACACGAGAGACTATGCAGCCAAGAGAAGGTCAGACAGCTACACGCAGAACAGCCTGGTCATTTCTAACAAGCTACAATCATACGCAGAGTTGCCAGGCTCTTGCTTCAGGACTTGGCTTGGGTCAGTGATGTCTCAAGAGGCATCTGTTAAGTCTTAAACCTCCATGTCAGTCCTTGATGTATCAGTGTGCCAGGAGCTTGCTGGAGGATTTGTGGCTTTTGATCAGGTACAGTAGAGCAGCACTGTATTCTTTGCCCACCCCCCTGCTTGCCAGTCACATCCCAGCTCAAGCTACAGGAATGAGAATGACCCAGCTGCACACAAGTCTGCTCCCCAGTGAACACCACAGGCATGCTCTACCTGGTCACTCCTCGTTTATAAAGGCTTGGAGTCAAGCCACAATATCCCCGTGGGAAGCAACCCCGTGTGTCAGCCACATCTCTTGCCATAATGGTGCTACATGGCAGCCTGTGCCGAATAAAAGCATCAGAAGGGCCCAGAGAACCTGTAGGTATCTGAGGGAACTTTCAGCCTTGCTGAAGCTTTGGCTTCAAGTCAGAGCCAGACCAGTGAGAACTGGAAGCTGTTTTGAGCTGTCAGCCATTGAGCAGCTAGTGGGAACTGAATGAGATGTCAGCCCCGTCGCTGGCAGTTAGATGTCTGCTCTGTCAAAAGCAGTCTCTGCAGAAATGGTTATTGATCTACTCCCAGAGCAAAGTGTCTCCCAATGGCCCATCCCCGGGAAGTCCTGGCCGCTCCTGTGGCAGCCTCTGAAGAGACACACAAAGCTCCGTGGCTAAGCTGGTGCCGATACGCACTGTACGTGTCGAGCAGAGCAGTGTGTGCTGCTGCTCGCACCAGCTGGGTGGACAGCGCTTGTTCTTGTGCTGAACAGCCCAACCCACGAAGGCACTGGAAGAGGACAGGCCTGGCAGGGAAGCATTTAAATGTCTGAACTGTACTGGGGCTGTTCTTTATAGCTCTCTTCTGAAAGAACATCAATGCCAAACCCTGCTGCTACCAGATGGTTTGCCTCGCTGGCCAGCAGATCAATAACAGTCTCAATCTATGACACGGATTACGTGTTTCCTTACCAAGCCTGGCCGCTCAGAGACTGCTGAACTGGGCTGCTCTCCTGCTCCACGCTTTACGATGCCGTGCTGCCTCTTGCTTTCCAAACTGACAATAGGGTCACGTTTCAGATTATGGATCTGCAGGAGGGAAGGGAGGGAGGGAGAGAGAGGCAAGTTGTGAATGCTGTTACCTAAACAGGACACCACCAGTCCTTACATATTGATCCAGGCAAGCTGTGAGGTTTTTGGTGGCAGTGTGTTCCTCTGTAACTGCTGGCCTAGAAAATATCTGCTTGCCTGGAGATGCAAGGATGTTTTGCACATGTTCTTTTTTCACCGGGGCTTTATTCCTTTGAAAGGATCCCTAGACCCTCTTTCTAAGCTCTCTGCTCCCATCTTTTCAGGGCTGGAAGGACCAAGCGTGCCTGACAGCTTTACCCAGTGCCACACTGGTTGCTAGCATCTCCTTTCAGCCTCTGAATGAACCAGCACATCCATGTGTCCCAGCACAGCAGTCACAGCGATTTGGACTGAACTGCAGAGGGACAGCACCTGCACCGGTGAAGCGTAACACAGACTGGCTGCTTCCAGTTCCAGAGCTGATCTCCTCGGACTACTTCAGCGGGACTACTGTGCCACATGGACAGAGCAAGGCTCAAAAATTCCTTCACTGGGCACAACACAATCATTTAAAAAACCTGTTTCTGAGAAGAAAATAATCACAGTGGAAACAACATACGGTCCAACAGGAATGACTTGTTTCCATCATCAAACTACAGTGGTTGGAATGAGACCAGCAGCTACACAGCAGGGTGTGCAGGATGAGCAGTGCTGGGAGACTTCCAGCAAGAGGCAAGACTTTGAGACTCTGCCTCTCCTGGTGGGCAGGAAGAGAGGCAGGCACCCAGCAGCTCTGTCAAATATCTGTACCTTACAGCACAGGCTGCAGCCTGGCACCTCTTCTGGCAGGGCATAAACAGGACAGTGCTCCGTGCTGTGAGCATGTGAATGAGACTCTGGGGAAGATGTTTGGCAATCAGTTTGGCAACCACATTGTCAGTGGTCCCGTATCATCCCCGTTCCTGAATGCTAATGAGAAAAGCTGGTAAAAAGCCCAGCCTCTGGGTTAACAGCATCTCAGCAATCATGGATGCTGCTGCTGTCACTGCCCATGACCTGCTTCCAAAGCTCCTCAGGGACAATTTGCTTCTGAAGCAGGAGCCCTGAGCCCTCCTGAATTTCCAGCACAGGTTACTACACAAACCTATCTGAAAAAGCACTTTTCCACAGAGCCTGTTTGGGTCAACATGAAGTTAGCACATTGTGCTAGGAATATTCACAGGAGAAGGAGAACTTGGCAGCTGGTGAAAAACAGCACGAAAAGAAAGCATTATCTAAAGCACAACACGACAGAAGGCAGGGGATAGCCAGGCCACAGGCACCGCTCTGCCACAGCGCAGTACTGCTCTGGAAAGGGCAGAACCCTGCCTCTTCTTCTAATGTCTGACACTCAGTGCAGCACAGCCCTTCTGGGAACAGCAGCTTCACATCCTGGGCAGCTATTTGATAGGATTTGGAGCTGAGAGATAAATACAATGAGAAGATTCTCTCAGCCCATGAATTAAACATTCTCTAGACTCACACTCATCTTTCTGAGATTGATGATGTGCAACTCACTGAAGTAATTGCTTTAAAGGCCAGCTGTTCTGTACACTAATAAGAAACATTTAAAACCATTATATTTAGAATAGTTCCATTGTTGCCCTGGTGTTTTGATTCTGTCCTAGTATCATCCAGTGGCTTCTTTATGTAAACAAGACTTCTTCTATTTCCTAACAGTGTAGTCAAGGGAATTGTGTTAAGGGGCCTCTGAAACTCTCCAATCCCCCTTGCTTCTGGATCACTGCAGGCTGCTCTTACTGAATGGGAAGGAACTACCAGTCAGTAAAACAAACGTGCTTGAGAACAATAATGCAAGTCCCCAATATATCTGATTTGTAACACAAGTCAGAATCAGTAGGAGGAATCGGTGAGGGCAGTGCGGTTATCTGCTCACTGGCAGCTGAGCCTGGAGCGGATGCAGAGAAATAATGATGCGAGCATCGCACAAGGAGTGGAGGATCATTTGAAGAGTTAAAAGCCAAAGGCCTTGGCTTGCTTGACCCAACATGACACAAAGCTGAGAAGGAATCTGATTTTTGATAAACACATCAGAGTGCAAAAGGTCAGAGAAGAAAAAACAATGACTTAAAGTGTTCGGATACTGACACAAGAACAAGGGGATACAAACTGTGTGTAAGTTTGGAAATGTAAGAAGATTTCTAGCCCTCAGAGCAGTGATGTTCTGTAACCACCACCCAGCTGGGGTGGATGCTTATGATGGGGCTGTCAGTGAGAGAATGAACTGAACTCAGGGACTCGGGAGGTCCCTCCAGGCTGAATATTTTCCTCTAAAGCAATAGCTAAGAGTGCTTTGAGATTTGTGGGTGGAAAATGTTAGAGGAGGAAAAGCTACTTCTATGTAACCAGAGTTCTGATCAGTTGTCAATGTGCTGGCACAGATCTGTACTCCTGGGGTACAAGTACACAAATCAGAACTATCTTTTGAAATATTGCAACCTTTGTTCAGAGTCACGTCCTACTGCTCCTAGAGCACCTGGCCCTGTTTGAACTTCAAAATTCAAAGTATTGTATAGCCAGAGTCCTTAACACACTAGTTTATGATCCTAAGGTTGCAGAAGTCACCAGCATGTACCTTGTGCTGGATCCTTTCTGTACCTCTTTGTCAAACCTCCCCTGATGCCATCTTCACTGATGCCATTACAGAGAACGCAAACTCTAGTTTCCTCCAAAACCAGCAACACTTTACTCTTATGTTGCTCAGGGAATAAGACTGTGTAAGATGTATGCGTAACAGCTCTTTGGGTTCGAGAAAGCTACGATACGACTATTTGACAAAACCCAGGAGAGATGAGAGGAGCATGGGTTTACCTCTGCAGCTAAGCCTCAGAGAATTGAAACCACACTAGTTGGTTCAGTGGTACCAACTGGAACCTGGTCTTTATCTGACTGGACTTTTCCCAGCCACTTGGTGAGGAGTCACACAGCTAGAGTTTGCTCTAATCCATCAGGCTGGCAGTTTAACTAGAGACCTTCTTTGGCTGGAGAAAACCCAACAAAGCTTAGAGCTCCCTCGGAGGAAAGGGAGACAGTCTGCCCCAGCCCCTCAAGTGGTTGGTCATCACAGTGAAGCTCTTCCCTCTTACCTTGTAGGTAAATGTTTCACCCTTAGTGCAGACAAAGCTCTTTGAGGTGCAAGCGTTCAGAAACCCCCTTTTCATCATGGACAGACACCTCTCTGGCACAGCAGCAGGTCAGCTTCTTGAGTCAGAGTTGGTGAGTACTTGAGCTAGAGCCGCATCCATTTTCCCAGACTGTGTCCTAGGAGGGCTCTGTGATCCAACAGCGCCCCTGGCTCCAACGCAGTGCGCAATCTGCTCTCAGTTAGCGATGCTCTAACTGCAGCATGGGGATCTGAAGTTTTGGGTATATTACCCATTCTTCTCCATGAGCGCTGAGATCTCATTCTCATGGCAACCTGGGTACAGAATCCATGAAACCTAACAGCAAAGGAAGCAGCGGCTGACAGTGGGAAAGCACTGGCTGAAGAACCCTGAGTGGTTTTTTTTCTGCAGGCACATCCTACTCTTCAGTCATTCCCATGAATGACTGCCTGTAAGTACCCATGGTGAGGCATGTCTCTCAGCTTAGTCCTGGTCCCAAGGGTCATGATCATACCTGACAAAAAGTAGTTCTACACATCAAGATTCTTTTCTCCAAGCTGTACATGGCGGCTATTTCATTCCATCCCAGTTCTCCTCAAAAGACCATTCGACCTGGATGCAAAGCAGGAGTGACGTGAGAGCACAGGATACAATAGAAAGAGCCGAATAATCCAGTGGATCTTGACAGGAAAGTTCTGGAACCTGAAGTGCCTTTTGGCTCAGCTGCACTTACAGAAACTATTGCTGTTATTATTTTTATATTCCTTTAATTACACAGAGCACAATCAGCATTGCTGAGGAGAAACAGTGTTCAAAACAGTGAACTGCTTGATTCCTCAAGCTTGATTCCTCAAGAGTGCTTGATTCCTCAGGAGTGGTTGAAGCACATCCTCCCCTCTTTGTGACGACAGCCCAGGTCCCCTCTAGCAACACCCTCAGTTCTCTGTGGGCCATGAACACTCCCCTTCGCCCCTACTCCCAACCATTTCCCATCCCTTCCACCTACACTATAACATCCCGGCTTCCTCCCTGCTGGCAGATGAACTGCGACTGGTCCAGCACACTGGGGACACTGGTGTCCTTCCTGAGGTGCCAGCTGGAAAGCACCCCTCTCACAGCAAACAGCTGAGTTTCTCTGCCTTCTTCAGAGAGAGCCATTTTCGGATCATTTCTCTCTAGCCAGTCACTAACGTTTGAGATGCTACAGGAACTTGGTGTCTTGGAGCCTGTCATCCCTCTGTGAAATCTGGTTGTGTTTGGCCAGTGGGTTATGATGTTACCAGGAGGAGACTCACAAGCAAAGAAGACAGATGGTTCTTGGAGATAATTACAGAATAACTCAGGAAAAAGTACAAGATGACCAAGCAGTGAAGGGATCACAGGAAATGAGTTCTGATGGAGGACAGATCTAGGGCTGCTCTGGGAAGAAATCTTTCGTCTGCTCCAGCAGTGGGGGCTGGACTTAGATGAACTTTCAAGGTCCCTTCAAGCCCATAACATTCTGTGAATATTTCGTTGCTTGAGATAAATTGTTCATCCACTGAAAGCTTTCCAGGGAATAACAGGCTCTGCTGCCTGCTAAGTCTGGATCTGTACTGACAATGCAGGATGTAACAGCACATCATGTGTTTTTTTCCACCTTGGAGCCTTTGGACTATTCTTTTACTGAAACCTACCGTAAAGTCCATTTTGGACTGTACTTGTGCCCTACTGAGACCTCCAGAGGAGCGGATCTAGTGTTTGAGCTAGTTTAGGATCCTCTGGCCCCAGTAAATCTATTAGCTTCTTCACAGCATTTGGCCTCTGAAGGCACAGCACGTGAGCAGTGCTGGAGGTAAGGTAGAAACAACGAGCTTCTGCAACAGCAGGGTCCTGGAAAGAAATAACAGAGATAGAACAGGTTACAATGAACTTCACTCCAAAGTAATCAAGCCCTCCAACAGGACTAGGGATGTGATTGTCCCCCAGTACTGGGCAATGGGGAGGTCTTCCCTCAAGTACTGAGCCCCTTGCTTCAAGAAAGAGATTAAGGGGCTGGAGCAGGTCCAGAGGAGCAACGAGGCTGGGGAAGGGACTGGAGTGAAAGTATGATGAGGAGGGGCTGAGGGAGCTGGGGGTGTTTAACCTGGAGAAGAGGAGACTCAGGGGGCACCTTCTCCCTCTCT
>JAOXOE010000632.1:1608512-1660623 GCA_028565055.1 Phoeniculus purpureus | reverse complement strand
TCACCTCGGAGCCTCCTCTTCTCCAGACTGAACAGCCCCAATTCTCTCAGTCTATCCTCATAGGAGAGGTGCTCCAGGCCACTGATCATCCTCGTGGCCCTCCTCTGCACACGCTCCAGTATTCCCACAACCCTCTTGTAATAAGGGCTCCAGAACTGGACGCAGTACTCCAGGTGGGGTCTCACCAGAACCGAGTAGAGGATCACTTCCCTTGATCTGCTGGCCACACTTATCCCGATGCAGCCCAGGATCCAGTTTGCCCTCTGGGCCGCAAGTGCACACTGCTGGCTCACGTTGAGCTTCTCGTCCACCAGCTCCAATGTCTATAGAACAGGGGCTTGGGTTAACGGGTTGCTGAATTTTGATGTCACTGTTGCTCATCTGTTGGTGTCCTGCTCTTCACTGACCTTTTCTGCAGCTCAGAGCTTGGCCAGATGAGCTCTGGCAGTCCTGACTGCAGCTGTGAACTCATCTCTGCACTGGAGGTGGCCAATGGAAGGGCAGTGGAATGAGACGAGCCCACACCTCAGCCACACCTGAGAGATGTGCTCTAACATCTGAAACTGTGAGGAGGGGATACTCTGTGTGGATACTAGAGTTTGAAGCAGCCGGCTGAGTGATCTTTCAGAAGCTGGGGGATGATCCTCACTTTTCTTGAGGCATTTGTGCTCCAGCAGGACAAAGAGTGAGCATATACTGCACTGGAAGTCTGGGGACTGAAAACTGATGGATATCCACCACAGCTGTTGTGTTTTGCTTTAGTGATTTTGTTGATTTGTGAGCTCAGGGAAAAGCCCAGCTTTATCAGAACATGGACTGTCATGTTGAAAGCCACCTTTTAGTCTTCTCTGATAAACCCCATAGCATAAGGTGAGGAATACAGAGCTGAGCTCTGTGAGCTGTGCTTGGGCTAAGCACCTATCTAAAGTTCATAGTCCAGTCTCAGTGCTCTGTGAACATACAGGTATCCATGACACATGGCTCACACACTAGGATGCCAGTGTCTACTCAGCAAGTTTGCTGATGATACCAAACTGGCTGGATTGGCTGATCGACCTAGTGGCTGTTCAAGAAGATTTGGACAGACTGGAGAGCTGAGCTAACTGGAATTTAATGAGTTTTAACAAAAAACAAATGTAGAAGCCTTCCCTTGGGAAGGAATAATGGGAAGCAACAATACAGGTTGGGTAGTGACCAGCTAGAGAGCATCCCTGGAGAGAGGGATCTTGGAGTTTTTGTGGATAACAAACTAAAAATGGATCAGCAATAGGCCCTTGTGGTCAAGAAGGCCAAGAAGGTGTTGGGATGATCAAGAGGAGTGTGTTGAGCAGATCAATGGATGTTCTTCTACACCTTTATTCTGCTTCAGTGAGGCTGCACCCAGAATCCTGTGTCCAGTTCTGGTCTCACCAATTCAAGAGGGATAGAGAATTAATTGAGAGAGTTCAGCACAGAGCTACAAGGATAATTTGGGGTCTGGAACAACTGCCTTATGGAGAGAGATTGAGAACATTGGGACTTTCTAGTTTGGACAAAAGAAGGCTACGAGGGGGATATAATCACTGTCTATAAATCCATGAGGGCTAGGTGTCAAGAAGAAAGGAGTCCTCTCTTTTCAATGGCATCATACAGGACAAGGGGTAATGGATGCCAGCTTGAACACAGGAAGTTTCACCTCAATGCAAAGAAAAACGTCTTTACAGTCAGGGTTATTAAATATTGGAAGGGGTTTCCCAGGGAGGTTGTGGAGTCATCTTCTCTGGGGGGATGTTTCAGACCTGGCTGGATGCGGTTTTGCATAGCTGATTTAGGCTTTTTAGGCGGTTATGCTTTTCAGTAATTTGTATCCTACTTGAGCAGGAGGGTTTGACCCGATGGCCTTTAAAGGCACCTTCCAACCCTAATAAACCATAAAATGTATAGGGGTGGGGAACAAAGCAGCATTGCCATGAACTCACTGGGATACCTGGCCCTAACCACGCACATCCTTTAAAACACAAGACTAAAATGCTTTTTTAAATGAGAATTCATTTTACTTGGTTATGATCAGAAATGCTAAATGAATCTTGTGAACACAGAGGTAACTCTTTGAGCCTGATCCTTATAAGATAAGGTCTTGCACAAGAAACATCCCTTGGATTGTAGCTACCAAGCATTTCACAAAAAATGAACCGACCCTGTGACTTATTTGTTGGCAGCTTATTTACCCAGTCCTCTGCTTCCTTGTTCTTCTGATGTAAACTTCCTCAAAGTAAACACACTCAAAACATTTTCCACTGAAGAAGTGTCCAACATAATTTCATAAACAATGTTGGTAAATAAGGGAATGCAACTTCACAGAGACATCTACTGGCAGCTGAGTGAAATGAGTTTGGTTCATCAGGGGCCAAATCTTGGATTCTCCCTTTTGGAAAGAACTTCTTTAAAGAGAAGGAACTACCCAAGCACAAGGTAAACTGTTCAAGCATGATACTCTTCTAGGGACTTGTCTGGCAAGGCAGAGCAAAAGCTGAAGACAGAGAGCTAGAAGTAGAGCCAAGGTGTCATGAGCGCTATGTTTCAAAGACCAGTTTTACAGGGAATGGTGTTCTTCATCACAGACATCAGAAGATCACAAGAGACCCTCGCAATGAGGAATCACAGAATCGTTTTGGTTGTAAATTACCTTTAAGCTCATCAAGTCCTACCCTTAACCCAGCACTGCCTGATCACCACTGAACCATGTCCTACAGCACCACATCTGCATGGCTTTTCAGTCCCTCCAGGGATGGGAACTTAATTTTAATAGATGGGTTTGTGAACTTAAATCTCCTCAAATAAGGACTTGAAGTCTTCCTAACCGAGCTTTCAGCTAGCTTACATTTCCCCCTTGAACACAGATTTCAATCTCTCCCAGTTTAATACTCCATGAATGCTACAAACTGGCTATTTTCTTTTCCAGAGCAGTAATCCAGTGAGGGGGTCAACTACTGCTTGAAAGGGTGGTGCACAAAGTACTGCCCCAGGCACACCAACATACTACGGATCACTCTAAGCATACAGAACAGTCAGGGACTGGGCATGCAGGTGGGAACATCTCAAGAATTACCTCTGGAGTCCTCAAGGATCCCTCATACTGCTTTGTTGGTTTATGCTGTGCATGAATTGACCATTAACCTGGAAGAGCCAGGCTTGTTTGTGAAACCCATGACATTCTGGAGTAATGGGTTTGCTTCAGAGACAAAATACTTGTCACAGCTTTTAGTTTCTAATCAATAATGCTCCTCATCTTTATAAAGCTCTGTATCATTTATCTAACCATTTTATTTCCAGTCGTGTTGCCAAGTACAAGCACCCAACACACCGGAGGATTTCTGTTCTAAAGTAGAGGGAGGGAGCAAAACTTGTAACCTATTTCTGTGAGCAGCAGAATTTATGCCACCTAGATTCCAGTACTCCCCCTTTATTCTATTTCAGGGTCCTCAGTAGGACCTGAGTAGGTAACGCCACAAAACAGAATCACAGGATCATTAAGGTTGGAAAGGACCTCCAAAATCACTTAGTCCAACCTTCAACCCAACACCTCCATGAGCGCTAGACCACCTGGAGGTATTTAGTAACTCTGAGGTTCTGCAAACTTGGTTAAATTCCAGAGCAGCTTCAAAACTTTTCAGAGGGAAACAGCTCACAGAAAGTTTACTTCCCTAGGAAATGGAACTAAAAATAAATGAGGAAAAACTCCCTTCTCTGTAGCTCCTTGACCCAAGGTCTGTCCTGTTTAGACAATAGTCAAACAGATGTTTTGGGAAGTGCATAATGTTGGTCCAGTGTTTAAAGGGCTTTTCTAGAAGTACTACAGATTACTGATGATTGCTTAGATTACTTCTCAGAGGCAGCTTCGTATGGAAGATAGGGGAGTAGTAGCTTTATTTCCTGGACTGTTTGGTGTTATCTTACCCTTCTGCTGTATTTGGTGAGTAAATATTGTGTAACCAGGGCAGGTCTAAGACCCATGAAGCAGAGTATCTTCTCTAATTTTCAGTCTTCTTGACGTTGCCTCTTGGTCTTAGCCGCTAGATTTACCTATTTAAAAAAAGCAAAGACAAACTGTATTTCCCATGGACCTAGGTTTTAAATATTTCCTTAAAAGTAGCACATGAATTCAATGCAAAATGTTTGGCTGGCTTTTATCACAGAATTATTGATGCTGGAAAAGTCCTCTGAGCTCATCCAACCCAGCCCAGGACCTAACATCACCACAGTGGCCACACCAGGGCAGTAAGGGTCACAGCCAGACTGTCCTTCAACACATCCAGGGATGGGGACTCCACCACTGTCCTCCATGAGGACGGGCTTCCTAACATCCAACCTAACCCTCCCCTGGCAGCTTCAGGCCCTGCCCTCTCATCCTGGCGCTAGTTGCCTGGGAGAAGAGTCTGACCCACACCTGACTTCAACCTCCTTTCAGGGAGTTGTAGAGAGGGAGAATGTCCCCACTGAGTCTCCTCAAATTAAAAACCCTCAGCTCTGTCAGCCTCTCCTTATCAGACTTTCCCTCCAGTCCCTTCCCCAGACTCCTTGCTCCTCTGGACCCGCTCCATCCCCTCAATCTCTGCTAAAGTGTGGGCCCAGCACTGCCACCAGTACTCGAAGGGAGGCCTCACCAGTGCTGAGTACAAGAGGAGTATTACATCTCTAGTCATAATTCTCCCTTGGTATTCTAAGGGAGAAGTCTAGGTATTCTCCCTTAGTAGTAATTCTCCCGTAGTATTCACCCAAGTACTTCTTTCAGAAGCCACTGGGCATGCTCCACTAAGTCCCATGTTGGAGTAGACGATCTCTTGATGTCCCTTACAACCCCTAACATCGTGTGATTTAGAGCTTCATGTAGTGCAGTCTTGGTAGCTTTAACCATAAGCCTTGGTAAACATTGTCCTTTGTGAAGGTTGAAGGAGCAGAAGTGGCATTAAAACATTCTTGTGCAGTTTCCAGATCTGTGTGTTTGGTATGCAGTGTATTTTTGAGCTGTCCTGAGGATTTACCTAAAAAGCTTTGTAAGGATTACACTACTGGAAAACTCACTATTTCTGTCCACCTTCATCTTCTGACTGTAATAACAGAGAGTCACTTGAGCAAAGTCACTAGAATGGACTGCCCAGGGCAGTGGTGGAGCCCCCATCCCTGGAGGTGTTTAAGGACAGACTGGTTGTGGCCCTTAGTGCCCTGGTCTGGCCAATGTAGTGATGTTAGATCCAAGGCTGAACCTCAATAATTCTGTGATTCTGTGATATCTCTGCTGCCAAATTTTCTCTACAGAACTGGAAAAGGTGTTACCAGATGAAGTTTCTCCTTGTGCACTGAAGAAACTTGCCAGGCTGCATGGAAGTTTTAAAATGTTGATGTGTGCTGTTGTTTAAACAGCAAGGAGAGGGGAAGGATGAGTGAATGTTGTTTTCCCTGTGCAAATTAGTCAGCATGGTACCCAAAAACTGAGTGGACGCCTGAGCAGTAATTGTGTTGAATTTGAAGATGAAATTCAACCACTGAACTGTGAAATGGGCAAACTTGCAGCCTGCACTAAGTGAAAAACTCAAAGCAGCTTTGACTCTGAAGTTCCTTCTCACACTTCCATCCTACCAGCAGCTGATCCATGTAAACAAACCTTTTTAAACCCCTTTCCCTTCTTCCCTGTAAAGAATGGTTAATCAGTTTTCCTGAAGGCTCAGATTAATATTTCTGTATAGCTTACAGTCCACATTAAACACAGGATTGCTACCTGCATCTCACCCTTATCTCTTGAGCACAAGCAATATTGGCAGTGTGGTGCCACCTATATCCCCAACACTCAACTGCAAGACTCTCTTATTCCATTGTCTCAGAATTCTTCCAAGCATTAAATCAAAGGTAGTCCCAGAGGCACTGTGGAAGAAGAGAAGATGCTACTGTTGGGATGGGCCTTTGCCTTCACTGATGCTCTCACAAAGCAATGCTGCAATCATAAAATCATAGAATCATCAGGGTTAGAAAAGACCTTCAAGATCAAGTCCAACCATCCACTCTGCAACCCCCAACCACTGACCCGTCTCCTGAAACACCCTGTCTGCCTGTTCGTTGAACATGTCCAGAGATGGTGCCTCCACTCCCTCCCTGGGCAGCCTGTTCCAAGGCCTCCCCACTCTTTCTGGGAAGAAGTTGTTCTTAAGATCCAATCCTGGCACAACTTGATCCCATTTCCTTTTGTCTTACTGCTATTTCCTAGAGAGAAGAGGCCAACACCTGCCTTACAACAATCTCCCTTCAGGTAGTTGTAGAGAGCCGTGAGGTCTCCCCTGAGCTTCCTCTTCTTCAGGCTGAACAGCCCCAGCTCCTCAGCCTCTCTCCATCATCCCTGTTCTCCAGACCCCTAACCAGCCCAGTTGCCTTCTCTGCCCCCTCTCCAGCACCTCTGTGTCCTTCCCGTACTGCGGTGCCCAGAACTGCCCCCAGTACTCGAGGTGTGGCCTCAGCAGGGCTGAGTATAGGGGCAGGATCACCTCCTTGGTCCTGCTGGCCCCACACTATTTCTGATTTTCAGATGCCATTGGCTTTCTTGGCCACCTGCCTGCAGTAGGAAGATCACAACCGCCATAACACCAAGTAAAGGAGGTTTATTTTAAACAACGTGATGCTTCCAATACTGTTGTCAAATCTTGAGAAACAGCTGCCATGGGAGAACATTATTCTTTCCATTTACTTGTTCGCAGCACTTAGAGCAGCCCAGACCTCATAGATGGGCAGGGCAATTGTTTTTCCTGACTGAGTTCCACTTACATTGATTTGCCTTCAACTGCATTTGCTCTGTTTTCTCAGTGCCTGACTGGATGCTCCATTAAATGATTTGAGAAGTGCTGCACTCTGAAAGTTTCAATTATCCCAAGGGAATAAAAAATAAAATGGAAGGCTGTTCTCAATATTTAATCGATCCCACGGCTTTTATGTAAGATAAAACATCAAATACAGGAGAACATAAAATTTTGAGTGTGTGAGAAAGCTGAGTTCCTGCAAACCTTTATAAAGGAGATTAAAGTCTGATTTTTTTGCCTCTTATATTGGATGTTAATGTAAAATTACCCAGAGGTTTATACCAGGGCTATTGTAATTAGATTTCTGTTTAAGTTAAAAGGACCTTATTTCTGTCTATATTTAGATTTAATAGTGGGAATGAAGGGTTTTGAGCTCTATATGCTCAGTTAACCATTACAGGAAGGTGTTTTTGCACTCTTTGATTTATCTTTGGTTTTCTTACTTCATTTTCAAGTGTGATTGTCAGGCTGCTCTACAGAACACATCAAATTGAGGGGCTGAAGCGAGTCCAGAGGAGCAGTGAGGCTGGGGAAGGGATTGGAGGGAAAGTCTGATAAGGAGAGGCTGACAGAGCTGAGGGTCTTTAATTTGAGGAGACTCAGGGGGGACCTTCTCCCTCTCTACAACTCCCTGAAAGGAGGTTGAAGTCAGGTGTGGGTCAGACTCTTCTCCCAGGCAACTAGCACCAGGATGAGAGGGCAGGGCCTGAAGCTGCCAGGAGAGGGTTAGGTTGGAAGTTAGGAAATGCTTCCTCATGGAAAGGGTGATCAGACCTTGGAATGGACTGCCCAGGGCAGTGGTGGATTCCCCATCCCTGGAGGTGTTTAAGGACAGATTGGCTGTGGGACTTACTGCCCTGGTCTGGCCAGTGTGGTGATGTTCGTTCTTGAGCTGGGCTGGATGAGCTCAGCGGTTTTTTTGCAGCCTCAATCATTCTGTGATTCTGTGAAATAAAGTCCTGTCTTGATAGCAGAGCAAGAGATTAGTCTGATACTGTAGGTGTCATTGATGGAATTGCAGTTGCAGTTTGCTTGGCATTTGCTGATCTGCTGTGAATGACTGTACTGTACCTCCACCATCAGAGCTACAGGTACTTGTAGCATGTTCAGAGCCTTGTAGCGATCTTAGGTTTGACTTAAATCACCAGCTTTGCCTGACTTTAGAGCATCTCCTAATTCTCTCAGTATATTCTTCCTAATAAAGTTGCATTTCTCGCAGACTGCAGTGTTAGGGAGTGGCTGTTACTCATTTCACGTGGAGGCTGTGTCTGTGCAGAAGTGATATCATTCATCTTGGGTGGCAAAGTGTAACACCTATTGCTTGAAATTCTTCCAAGCCTGCAATCAGAAGTGGCCTGGCAGCAGGCCAGTAAACAACTGTGACTCCCAACACACATGGAAATTGCCATGGAGTCCCTACAGATACTGGGTTTTTTTATATTATTTATAAATTGTTATTTATAAATAATATTTATTATTTATAAATAATAAAGTAGCTAATGCTTCAAAGCAGCTGTCTCCTTAAATTCTGTTGGTGTCTGAGCATTCTTCCTGAGTTGTGGGCTCTCCTTCACTGGAGACATTTAAAACCCGCCTGAATGCGTTCCTGTGCAACTTGGTCTAGGTGATCCTGCTGTGGCAGGGAGATTGAACTAGATGATCTTTTGAGGTCTCTTCCAATCCTTAATGATTCTATGATTTGACGCAGGAAACTAATGCCTTACGTATAGCTTTGGAAGGTAGTTTGTGATCCCTTACTGCTTCCAAATAAGCTATTTTAATAGCTGTGTGATAGCTGGACTGCTATGTTCTGCATATGGGTCAAATCCAGTCATGAAATCATCAGAGATGAACAGCTTTGCATGGGCATGACCTCTGCTTGCGAGGAACAGCTTATCAGCAAGACAATCCCAGCTGCAAATTCACCACTGGGGAAAGCAAGACCTGCGTAGGATTACTGCTACTTCAAATGTGCCCTTGCTAACTATTGAAGCTAAAACATAAATAAATAAGAATTAGTTTCATATTTTATTGCAAAGGGTTAATTCCTGCAAGACCCAGTGTGCTGGGAACAGCTTTCCACAGTGGTGGATGGTGCAGACACCTCACATGGTCCCCTCTACAATTCAACACAATCAAATGTTTTTCTTCCAATCAACTAAAACAGAAGTCTGGTAACTCCAATGTCCTTTAAGTCAACTTGTTAAATTCCGAATCAGTATTAGAGTGTTTTCTGTTGTTTCTATGTGTGTTTCAGTCTGGTTTTTTTTAAAGCAGGAAGGTTTTTATCATTGTTTTGTTATTCAGGACAGTTGTCATCCTGGAAATGGAAAAAAAAAAGACTTCTCAGGAGAGAAATAAAAGGTGTAAAGGCTGGAAACAGTCCTATAACTCCCATTTACAAATGTGATGTACAAAGGTTGATGATAGGGCGTAAACAGAGATAGGAGTCTCTGGAGTGAAGGACTCTTTTATAGTGAACTTCTTTGAATGGCCTCAAGCATTTTGCTGCATTGTTTTGAACACAAGTAGAAGGAAAAAATTCAGCTGTTTGTTTGACCTGCAGCATCTTCTGTGCCATTTAATAGAGGAGCTCAACTTAAAAAAGGCTAAGCTTTAGGTGTGCTAGGGCACATTTTGCTCAAGAAGTCAACAGGGATCCCCAATAATTAATTTCCCTTTCAAGTCAGGCAATGTTGGATGTCAAGCTTGGCTTGTGGAAAAAAAAGTATTTATCTCAGCTATTTTAAAGTTTTCCTGATTTTCCACAAGTCTCAATGGATGAAAGTGCTTAAAAGATGAATATTTCTAGTAGAGGACATCACTTGTCCTACTGCTGGGGCTCAGGGGAGACTTATCTGTGTCACCTCTTTGGGAATGGCACAATGAGGTTGCTTACAGATAGAGATTTATAGGCTCTTTGTATATAGGTGTTTGAGAGTGTTTAGGAAAAAATAACTGCATTTACATCTATTCAATAATGTTTTATTATGGACTTCAAAACTATTCAGAGTTTGTAATGATTTATAGTCACTTGAGTATCCACCTCTCATTTTCAGTGATCTTGTTAGGTTGTGAAAAATCCTGCTATCACAGGGGCAATCCAGTTGCTAATTTTCCTGAAGTCCTGTGTCTCTAACAAACCATAGGTTTTTGAAGCTAGTTCAAGGAATGAGTTCAAAATGCATCAACTTCTACAAAAAGCATGAAGAAAGAGTCCAAACTAGTCTTTACTCAGAAAACCATTTTTAATGGAAATGGTTTTTCAGTGAGCTGTAATCTAGATGCTATTACTCATTTAAAATCATAAAATCCATCTTTCAAGGCCCTAAGCCCCTGTGAAATGACTACTTGTTGTCCCATTCCTGCAATGGAGAGCTCCCATGTCAATAGATCAGAATCAATAGTGACTGGGGCTGTTAGGGAAATCAGGGTCAGACCTGCAGATGAGAAGGGATTTCACTTGCTCCAAAAATGAATAATCTAGACTATAACTCGATTTCAGAAGGTGGGAAGTAGCTGTTAATAGTTAGCACTTAGTGACTCCATTCTTTACAATTTATATGGTCTGCATTTATTTGATAAAGAATAGTGTTATCTGACTTTTCTATTAGAAAGGAACCCATACCCAGTGCCTGTTTATCATATTTATATGTCTAATAAACACTGCCAGCACAGACCTGTTCATTTGTATTTTATGCTTTCACTCTTTACTCTCTGTTTCTATGGGAACCTGGGCTGTTATGGCAATAGAGAATAAAGAGATGAAGAATGCTCTTCAAAAACATAACTCAGTTTCTCTGCTGAATTGCTATTGTGGTCTGTCAGGCTCCAGCATGCTTAGAGCCAAATAAACTGCAAAGGCAAAAATCAAGGTAAGTTAAAGTTGATGGTAATTGAGTTTGCTTTGAAAAATCCACATGTAGTGCTTCAAAGTTAGGTTTCTATTTCCTGGGGAGGAGATAAGGATTTGCACTGCTTGCCTTGATGGCTATTTTAGAGCGAAGTGCAAAATAAAAATGTAAAAAACCTCCTTTCTCTTAAATTAGCTACAGATAATGAGTTAGGCTGTGCTGTTCATGAAGGTGATGTTCATGTATGCTTTGCAGAGTAACATACTGTAGTTCGTATATTGTAGTACGGCATGTAGGATCTAGTGAGACCACAGCTTGGAGTCCTGTGTCCAGTTCCGGGCATTCAATTCAAGAGAGACAGGGATCTATTGGAGAAAGTCCAGTGGAGGACTGTGAGGATGATTAAAGGACTTGAGCATCTCCACTGAAAGAACTGGAGCTGTTTAGTCTGGAGAAGAGAAGGCTGAGAGGGACCTTATTAATGTCTGTAAATATCTGAGGGGTGGGTGTCAAGTGGGAGGGGCTACTCTCTTTTCTGTGGTGCACAGTAATAGGACAAGGAATAACAGGGGTAAACTGACCATAGAAGATTCCACCTCAAAATGAGGAGAAAGTTCTTTCCTGTGAAGGTGACACAGCCCTGGCACGTGCTACCCAGAGAGGTTGTGGTCCCTTTCTCTGGAAACTTTCAAAACCCACCTTGACACAGCTGTGTGTGACCTGAGCCAGGGAATCTTGCTCTGGCAGGGGGTTTGAACTCAATGATCTCTAGACGGCTTTTCCAAACCTTCACATTCCATGATGTGCAGTATCAGTATCTGTTGGTGAATCAAGGTGAATAACATAGATGTGCTGAAATAATCAGAAGAAAACAGTTTGATAAAGCACCTTAAGGCCATTTCCTGAATGAGACTGATATGTATGTGAATTGGGCCCATCAGTTCCGAGAGGACACAGAACAGCTGGAGAGAGTCCAGTGCAGAACCACAAAGATGATGGAGTGGAACATCCCTTCATGGATGGAAAGCTGGAGATGGGTAGATTTAGATTGGATGTGAGGAGGAAGTTCTTCACCTTGAGAGTGGTGAGAGCCTGAAATGGGTTGCCCAGGGAGGTGGTTGGGGCCCCGTCCCTGGAGGTGTTTAAGGGCAGGCTGGATTGGGCTCTGGCCAGCCTGGTCTAGAGTGGGGTGTCCCTGCCCATGGTGGGGGGGTTGGAACTGGATGATCAGGTGGTCCCTTGCAACCCAGAGTGATTCTAATTGTATAACTTCTCCAGTGAAGTGATCATGCTGTGGCAGGAGTATTGGACTAGATGATCTTTCGGGGTCCCTTCCAATCCCTAATGATTCTATGGTACTATGATTTCACTGATGAGGAAAGGCTGAGGGAGCTGGGTCTCTTTAGCTTGGAAAAAAGGAGACTGAGGGGTGATCTCATTAATGTTTATCAATATGAAAAGGGTCGGTGTCAGAAGGATGGAGCCAGGCTGTTCTCTGTGTCATCTAGTCATAGGACAAGGGGCAGTGGCTGTGAGCTGGAACATATAAGTTCCACATGAGTATGAGAAGGAACTTCTTTCCGGTGAGGGTGACAGGGCACTGGAATGGGCTGCCCGGGGGTGTTGTGGAGTCTCCTTCTCTGAAGACGTTCCTGAACATGTTCCTCTGCAAGTTGATCTAGGTGATCCTGCTGTGGTGGGGGGATTGGACTGGATGATCTTGTCAAGATCACTTCCAATTCTTAATATTCCGTGATTCTATGTGTTTACATTTCAGTTTAACTTGGGAAAACGTGTGCAATGCTTTGTCTGAGGCTGAGCTAAAAATGTGAAGATAAATCATGTAGCTTTCAACAGGTCTGTTTTTCCAAGCCAGAATGTTGCAAAATTTACAAGGCTTTGGAAACAGTGAGTTTGGGTAAAGTTAATACCAGTAAGATTTATAAGCAGTTTCTGAAACATATCATTCATTTGGTTTAATGTTTGTGTGAAGGTAGACACTGACTGCTGTGTTCCCAAATATCTACGGTACCTATCTGCTAGCCTGGCAGTTGTTATCAAAGCTGGTCAAACGCTTATGCAAACTGATTTTTTTTTTCTTTTTTAATAAAATTTAGTGTTTTCCTTCTCCTATGTCACTCAATGCTGTTATTTCAGTGGGTTATACAAACGTGACTCCCTGGCCTTGGTACTAAAGTGCTCTGCAACTGTCTGAAACACCCTTTTGTGTTTTGAAGTATCTTGTAATTGTTCCAAAACAAGAAGAGAAATAAAACAGCAACTAGATTCACTTCCCTGCTGCTCAATAGGTAGGTCTCTTCCTTCTCCTGTGTTGGTTACAGAGCCTAGGTTTACCCTTCTTAAGGCTGCCAGCGTGCCAGGTGAGCCTTAAATGGACGTGGATTTGAGAGGTGATAAGCTTTTGGTGCTTGAGAGGTTGGGGAAGAGTGGTCTGCTGGTGTCTACTGTGGGATAGAAGTTTATTTGGGATTTCACAGGGGCTCCTCTGGGTATAGAAGACTTTCAGCTGGTAGGGTTGGTAAATCTGGCTCACCCACCACTTTTTGACGTCATATCTCTGACGGCAGATTTCAGGCAAGAGGTGACTGCATGAAGAAGATGACTGTGAGGACTCAAGTGGCAGATGTAGTCCTTCCATTGTGAGAGCTCTTGGAACAAGATCTGGACTCTCAGTTCAGACAGCCTCTTGACCCCTATTTTAACCTCAGGACCCCTGTTGGAGGGTGGAAGCTGCAATTATCTCAAAATTCTGCCCTTGAATTCAGAGAGGTCACCCACTGTGCACCACTCAGTTGTTTGATCTACTGGACCTTTTGGTTTATGGGGGAAATGTAATCTCTGCAGTTCATTGCTACTCACTTCCTCATACATCTGAGCACGGGACTACAGCCTAGAGCTTCTTCACTATTTCCCAGAACTTAGCAGCAGCAGGCAGAGCTGCATCTCTGCTGGTCTCTGCATGATTTAAGGTTGCCCCATATAATTTAGAGTAAAGCTAGAGCTATCCTAAGTAAGCACCTCACCTCAGTGCTCCAAACCGTACCAGGGTGCCTCCAAGCACAGACCAGCTGAAGGAGGCTAGCCAAGCTGGCAGGCCTTTTACTCCTCAGTTCAGCCATAGTGGGGAACGGCTGTAAAAATTAGGGTTTAAATGGAAAATACCACAGAAAGAATGGGTTGATGCTGCTGCAGCCCAGTGGTGTTGACGTTGATAAAAGTGAGAACTACCTGTGTAAAGGTGATAGAAACTGGGTCTGTTTCGCTTGGAAAGAAGACGACTGAGGAGTGACCCCATTAATATTTATCAATATGGAAAGGGTGGATGTCAGGAGGATGGAGCCAGGCTTGGCTCAGTGTCATCTAATGATAGGACAAGGGGCACTGGATGTAAGCTGGAACATAGGACATTCCATGTCAATATGAGAAGGAACTTCTTCATGGTGAGGGTGATAGAGTACTGGAACAGGCTGCCTAGAGGAGTTGTGAAGTCTTGTGCTCAGTTAAGCTGTAGGAGGCTACATCAGCATAGGTCAGTGCCAGCAAGTCCAGCACCAATCCTTCTCTCAGGAGAATTCAACAGGCAATGAAGCAATATTGCTATAAAGAAAGGAATTTTGTTGAACCCACAACCCAGAAAAAAGGACATACCTCCAAAAAGTATATATGAAAATAACACCAAAACAAACAAAGGCATTACATCAAACAGCTTTACACATGCACCCTGGGTAAGCATGTAGTTCAGATCAGAGGAGCATAGAAGCACTCTCTATTCACCCGTACTTTACCTCTACACTGACTCTTGTGCCCAAACACAAAGCTACGGAACAAGCACCTCCATACAATGACCTGTTGGATGATGAGAAGTTGTTCACAGATTAATCCAATTTGCTGCATAAAGTGGAAGATGACGAAGTTCCTTGGTCACTCAATGGCAGAGCTGGAGTACAGTATCTCAGCATCCGCATTAGTTTTCCACAGCCAGAAACAAAGGAAACTGGTCATGTGGGACCACATCTTTAGAGATGGGTTCTGCTCCCCCCTGGCTTGCCTGCTGGCAGTTGGGACAATGCAGCATTTGACACTGAAGCTCTTGACAGTAAAATCACAGAACATTAAGATTTGGAAGGGACCTCCAAAGATCATCCAGTCCAATCCCCCTGCTGCAGCAAGATCCCCTAGATCAAGTCACACAAGAACATGTCCAGGTGGGTTTTAAATACCTCCAGAGAGGGAGACTCCACAACCGCTGTGGGCAGCCTGTTCCAGTGCTCTGTCACCCTTGCTGGAAAGAAGTTCCTTTTCATATTGGTATGGAACCTCCTATGTTCCAGCTCACACCCATTGCCCCATGTCCTGTCATTGGATGTCACTGAGCAGAGCCTGGCTCCATCCTTCTGACACCTGCCTTTTCCTTATGTATAAACATTAATGGGGTCACCCCCTCAGTCTCTTTTTTTCCAAGCTAAAGAGACCCATCTCCCTCACAGAGTGGTGGTTGTTTGCCTGTAGTTGAGTTCAGGCTTTTCTCATTAATTTTCAAAAAAGGAACCTCATTTGAAACCAACACTGCTAATTCCATGAAAAGAAGGCATTAAAGTATCTCCTGGGAGTTTCAAGTGACAACGTAGCCATTAGCAGAGGCAAAAGGCAGAAAGATGATCTCTATCAGAAGCCATGTGTTTGGCTATAAAGTTCTTCCCCAGCAGTCACTATTTATGCTCTGGTTATGTATTATTTTATTACGTTAAAAAAAATGAAGTGTTATTTGGTCTCTCCATCCTCTTAGTGAGCAGCAGTTAGAATTTGGTTGTTTATTGAAGATACTGAAAGAGGGAGAAGAGAAGCCTACTTGTGAAGGGAATTGTGTGATTCTCTTTGAGAACAAAAACGGACTTCTGAAGTTTTTCTGCATAGACTGACCACTGAGTGATGTTGAAGAAGTTGGAGTGATGTTCTTTGCAGTATGAGAAATCTTTGCTGTGATCTGGGCTTTGTATTGCATCATAGAATCACGGAAGTTGGAAAGTCAAATCAAGTCAAATCATCTGTCCTACAAGCTCAAACCACTAAACCGTCTCCCGAAACACTGCAGGAGGGTTGGACTAGATGACTGTGATTCTGTGACATGACAGTGCTGGGTGCAGGAGGTTTGTATAAAGACAGGCTGGTTTTTATCCTTCCCTTATAATGCCTGACATTCACTCTGTTTTCTTGATGTGCCTGAATACTTAGCTGATGCTTTTACGGCACTGGAATAAATTCTTCAGGGGAAACAATCATAGAATTGCCCAGGTTGGAAGGGACTTCTAAAGGGTGTCTAGTCCAAGCCCTCTGCAGTGAGCAGAGACATCCCCGACTACATCAGGTTGCCCAGAGCCTTGTCCAGCCTCATCTTGAATAGCTCCAGGGGTAGGGCCTCAACTCCCTACCTGGGCCACCTGTTCCAGTGTTCAACCCACCTCCTGCTGAAGAACTTCTTCCTAACATCCAGTTTAAATCTGCCCTCTTCAAGCCTGTCTTTTCCAGTTAGAAGTCTGGGGTATTGTTTTGTGTGTATTAGTTCATCTCTGTTTTTCTCATGTGACGTTTTATTGGCAAAGTCACTGATGCTCCCAAGGTCTTTCTGAAGATCTTCATGGCTTTTCTTCTCCTTCTGCAGGTCTTTTGTTCCGCTACTCTGCATAGCTTAATGTCAGCAGAAAAACTCAGTGCTCTGCAACTGAACATTTATCTCTGTGAATTTTCAATCCATCAAACAGCACAGGTCCTAGCTCAGCGTCCCATAGGATCACAGCTGATGTACCTCCCAAAAGGACCTTATTTCTCCACAAAAAGACCTTTGCTTTTGTCTCCCTGCAGCTTTTGTGTCTTTGTATTTGCTGGGGAACCTCCTGAGAAAACTTTTGGAAATTAAATCAACTCTGTCAAGCAGATCAACCTTATACATGACCCCTTAAATATCCCCAATATGCCCCTTTATGGAAGACTGTATATCAGTTGTCCTCCTGTACATGGCGCTGGTCAGGCCACATTGCAAATACTAGGTTCAGTTCTGGGCCCCTCACTGCACGACAGATATTGAAGTGCTTCAGTGTGTCCAGAGAAGGACAATGAGGCTCATGAAAGGTCTGGAGCACAGGTCCTGTGAGGAGTAGCTGAGGCAAATGGTGTTATTTATCCTAGAGAAAAGGAGGCTGAGGGGAGACCTTGTCACCCTACAACTATCTGAAAGGAGGATGGAGTGAGGAGGCAAGTGACAAGACCAGAGTAAGGGGCTGCAAGCTGCACCCGGGGAGGTTTAGGCTTGATGTTAGGAAGAATTTCTTCACTGAAAAAGTTACCAAACTTTGGAACAGGCTGCCCAGATCTCTGTGGAGTCACCATCCCTGGAGATATGTAAATGACATGTGGTGCCAGTGCTTAGGGATGTGGTTTAGTGGTGAACTGCAATGCTGAGTGGAAAAGGTTGGGCTCAATCTTGGAGTTCTCTTCCAATCAAAGAGATTCTGCAATAGCTTTTACTACTAATGATAGGGATAAAACAAGCCATAGCTCCCCAGATGAGCTCTGCAAGCCTTTAAAAATATAATATGCATCATCGTTTGGGATGTTAACCCTAACATACAGTGTATTTGTGTTACCTATAGGAAAGTAATGGAGGTAGAGGAAAGGGGGTCCATGGGATGCTGCTGGTAGTTCAGGGAGCAGAGGCTAAGGGTTTGTAAGAGCAGAGATATGGATATGGAGTAAACTGTGAGTATTGTGGTTGTTTGATGAAAACAATACTGTTTTGAAAAAAAAGCCCGGAGTTATTAATCAAAATAGGATAGAAAGCAAATTAAAGTCTGTAAGGATACAAGAATGATCCCTGGAGAAGACATTACTGGAGCTGTAGCACTGAGTTGAAGGGTCACATGTGGAAATGTGGGATATTCCTGCCCTCCAGTGGAAGCCTGGTAAAATGCCGTTCAGCAGTTGTCTTGGCTGGGAAAAAGATGGGAACCCACAAAAAGATGCTGAGACACCGCTGAGAGACTCATTGACTTTGATCTCATGTTGCTTCTTGGTCTTTAGCTTGGAGCTGTGGTGGGGGGATTGGGCTAGATGATCTTTGGAGGTCCCTTCCAATCTCTAATGTTCTGTGTTTCTGTGTGATTCTGTGACCTTCTCCCTCTACAACTCCATGAAGGGAGGTTGTAGTCAGGTAGGGGTCAGGTTCTTCTCCCAGGCAGCTGGTGTCAGGACAAGAGGATGGGGCCTGAAGGTGCCAGGAGAGCGTTGGGTTGGATTTTAGGAAGCCCTTCCTCATGGAAAGTGTGAGCAGACCCTGGAGTGGATTGCCCAGGTAGAGTCCCCATCCCTGGAAGTGTTTAAGGACAGCCTGGCTGTGGCCCTTAGTGCCCTGGTCTTGCTGCTGTGGTGATGTTAGGTCATAGGTTGGGTTGGATGAGCTCAGAGGGCTTTTCCAGCCTCAATAATTCTGTGATTCTAGGTTCACCTGCTCAGGGCAGTGGTGCACACCCATTGCTATGTTTATTCAATTATGTTATCCACATCTGGGGCACTGAACCCAGTTGGTGATCCTAGCCAGTGCCATTGCAGGGTTGTAGTATGGACATGTGACTTGATGGTGTGTTCTGGGGAATGTTCAACCACACAAGTCATGTTCAGCTCCTGGGATTCCATGAGCCCTTCTCCAAAATGAACTGACTACATGCTAGAAAAATAGATGTACATAGAACCATGGAATGGTTTAGGCTGGAAGGGACCGTAAAGATCATCTACTTCCAACCTCAAGTTAGAAAGTACTTTCCTCCATCGCAAGAGAGGCAAATGAGTTGTTGAATTGCTAATGTGATGAGTTTTGAGCCTGAATATTAGAAAAAAGTTATTCGATATGAGAATGGTTGATCACTGGAATGGGCTGCCCAGGGAGGTGGTGGAGGCCCCATCCCTGGAATGACAGTTGGTCAAGGGGGGTGGTTCTTCCTCTCTACTCTGCACTGGTGAGACCCCACCTGGAGTCTTGTCTCCAGTTCTGGAGTCCCCAACACCAGAAGGACAAAGAGCTCCCAGAAGGTGTCCAGAGGAGACCAATGCAAATGATCAGAGGGCTGGAGCACCTCCTCTCTGAGGACAGGCTGAGCAAGTTGGGGTTGTTCAGCCTGGAGAAGAGGAGGCTCCCAGGTGATCTAAGAGCTTTTCAATAGCTGCAGGGGGCTACAGGAAAGTTGGAGGAGGGCTTTATATATGGTGTGTAGTGAGAAGACAAAGAGAAAGGGTTCCAAACTTGAAGAGGGGAGATTGAGGTTGAACATGAGGAACAAATTCTTTCCTGTGAGGGTGGTGAGATGCTGGAACAGGTTGCCCAAGGCAGTTGTGGCTGTGCCATCCCTGAAGGTGTCGAAGGCCAGGTTGTCTGGGGCCCTGAGTAACCTACTCGAGTGAAAGTATCCCTGCCTGAGCAGGGGCATTGTAACTGGGTGATCTTTAACCCTGGCCATTCTATGATTCTGGGAGATTCAAATGTTGTCAAAACATGGTGCGTTTTTTCTGTGGTTAATTTGAGATTAGCATTAGTGAATAAGAGAGAACTGTGCTTTTCCCCTCCTGTTAAAAAAACTTCTGATAAAAACTTGATTTTATCTATACAAGTCATGAGATTGAACAGCTCATCTCACCACGTAGGACACAAATAGCCTTCCAAATAGCAGATAAGGCTGCAGGCACTGTGGAGCAGCTCTCTGGGGTCTTTTTTAAATGCTATAATACAAGTAGAGCTTTGAGTTTCCCAACTGCTTCTACTTCTATAAGGAAGTGCCAATATATGAGCAGTCTCACTGCATGAAGTTGTAGCTAACCTAGTATCCTGTCTCTGACTCTGACCAACAGCTGGCATCAAGGAAGGAGAAGATGATCAAAAAGATGCTTTGTGATCCACCAGTCTTGAGTGATTTGGGACCCAGGGACTTCCTACTAAAGGTGTTTCTGATATTTTGGGTAGCCCTTAGCACCTTTGATAGCACATCCTTGTTTTAGACCTTTGTCACCTTCTACCTCTGAGGTTGTCTTTTCCCTAGGAAGAAGCCCTTAATGATCATTTCTACATCAGAAGCTAATACAGACCTGCGTTCCTTACCATAACGCATCACAGTACCTTTTCCAGTTTTATTCTATAGGTTTTGAGGTGGGAGGAATAAATCCATTACTGTGGTGTTGTTTTCCCTGCACTTCTGCAGGATTTCTGGTGCATGTTTTACCTTGTCCCTTGGTACCTTTATGTCCTTGTGCCATTTTTCACCGCTTGGTGATTTAACACCCTTGACCAGCACCGTAATTTTCCTTATTCCCCACCCTTTACAGATCAGACATAAATACGTTGAGAAGAGAAAAATTGGAGCACTGTTGGCTGCCATCCATTAGGAAAATCCGTAATTTATTACTAGCTGTAGTTTCCTATTTTGAATCTTATTTTAACCAATGCAAAGACATTCTTATCTCATGGCAGTTTAATTTCTCTGCCAGCCTTTCAAATCTTGTCAAATGCCTTTGGGAAATACAAGCCAACTACATCCACCAGATCTCTTTGCCTGTGCGTCTTGTCGGCTCCTTCAAAGACTCCAGTAGACTCGTGAAGCATGTTGGCTCTTGCCCAACAACATACGATTTATCCATGTGTCAACATGTTAGGACAGAGGCTGAGCTTAGTTGAGTACAGCATGGTGGATCACGTCAAAAAGCCACTTCCGTCCCTTGGCAAACAAAACTGCTTGCAAACCACAGTTAGCAGTTCACCTTGAGTTCACGCAGAAGTGCTGGGTGAGCACCATCTGGGTCTGGAGATGGCTTCACATTCCTTGGGTCCCCTGTTGACACCGACTGGAAGTGGTTTCGCTGCTGATTTCCCTGGGAAAGAAGATTGTGGTGAGGGCATCTCCCCAAGATCTGCCTTGCTGTAGGCAGGAATAAGAAGTGCACAGAGCTTTGTTCTTCTCAGTGTGCTCTTTCTAGAGCAGGAACCTCTGGAGACCCTACAGCCTATGGTCAGGCTTCTTGCTGCTGCTGTGATTGAGAAGGATTTATTATTTGCTTTTAAGCCTTTTTGAAGTTCTTATTTGCATTATTTTGTCTTGTCCTGCCTTATGGTGGATTTCCTTTCAAGCAGACAGGGTTTGATTCGGTTTTTTTCTTTTATTTTTCTTTCCTCTTTATTGATTTGTTTGAAATAGCTTAATATGTGAAGGAACCCTTCTTGCTTTAAATGTACCATCTCGTCCTACTGTTTAGCCACACCAATTTCCTTGTGATTTCTCCTAGCCCCACGTTTATTAGATGCTATGTTTACTATTTAATTCCCCTAAGCAACTCTTTTAGTTACTCTTTGATTCCTTTTTTTGAATGTATGAATGTGGTGCTTTTATTTTAAACCTTTTTTCAGACCTTCAGCTATGTTAGGTCTGAATACACCACGCTTTCTGTTACAGGGGGATTCAGCAGTGGTAGTGCTTTGCAATGGATCTTGTACATCATTTGGCATCATCACGTTTTCTTCTTCTTTAGCCATCTACTAAAATAATCATTTAGCTGTGCTTGAAAATTTAAGCTTGGCAGACAGTATATCTAAAATCACAGAATCGTAGACTGGCCTGGGTTGGAAGGTACCTCCAGAGGGCATCTGATCCAGCCCCTTTGCAGTGATTGAGCAGGGACAGCCTCAACTAGATCAGGTTACCTAGAAGCTTGTTCAGCCTCACCTTAAACATCTTCAAGGAGGGGACCTCAACTCCCTCCCTGGGTAACCTGTTCCAGTGTTCAACCCCTACTCCTGCTCAAGAACTTCTTCCTAACAACCCAGGATGGAGTTGGTTTATGTGGAACCCAGTTTCACTGATCTCTTCCCACAGTTTCATCTGTCTGCCAGAATAAACAAGGGGAGTACAAAACCCCACTTTGTGTGCACACGAACTTGCTTTGTAAGGAAAAATCAGCTTCCTGCCTCCTCCCGATTTTTTGCTAGGATTTTAAGTAACACTCCTCCCAACCTTCTCCTTACATGGCACCTTAATTTTTTCCTAAGTAAATTAGGATGAAACATGAGACAAATTCCACCAGCAGTGCTGGCATGGCTGGAATACTCTGACTTTGCCCAAAGGAATAAAAGCTTGAGGGTTTTGCAGGAACATCTTGAGAGGTTTATTCTGGTGACCCCAGTGCAAGTAGCATTGATGATCTGTGTGCAGTTTGGTGGAGCCACTGGGATTAAGAGAACATCATTCACCTATCTGCTACAACAGTATCTCCAGATCTTATCACACATGAGTCTGCTTGAGAATTTGGATGAGACTGTAGGAAACATTACAGGACTGTCTCTAGGCAGTCTGTGAAGACTTGGGGATGAGTGGCTGGAGAGAAGTCTGGCAGAGAGGGACCTGGCACTACTCGTTGACAGTTGGCTGAACAGAAGCCAGCAGTGTGCCCAGGTGGCCCAGAAGGTCAACGGCATCCTGGCTTGTATCAGCAGTAGTGTGGCCAGCAGGACTAGGGACATAATTCTCCCCCTGTACTGGGCACTGGTGGGGCCTCCCCTCGAGTACTGATGGCAGTTCTGGGCCACTCACTTCAAGAAATAGATTGAGAGGGTCCAGAAGAGCAACGAGGCTGGGGAAGGGTCTGAAGGGAAAGTTTGATTAGGAGAGGCTGAGAGAGCTGGGGGTGTTGAGCCTGGAGGAGACTTGGTGGACCTTCTTCCTCTCTCCAACTCCCTGAAGGGAGGTTGTAGTCAGGTGTGGGTTGGTCTCTTCTCCCAGGCAACTAGCAACAGGACGAGAAGGCAGGGCCTGAAACTGCACCAGGGGAGGTTTAGGTTGGATGTTAGGAAGCCCTTCCTGACAGAAAAGGTAATGAGACATTGAAATGGACTGCCCAGGACAGTGGTGGAGTCCCCATCCCTGGAGATGTTGAAGGACAGACTGGCTATGGCCCTTAGTGCCTTGGTCTGGCTGCTGTGGTGATGTTAGGTCCTGGGCTGGAGTGGATGATCTTAAAGGTCTTTTCTGTGAACACAAGCTTGTGGTAGACTACTTAGCAGCTGTTGAGCTGGAAACCATCCTAGAAGACAGAACATACTGGTGCAATGTTGTCTAAAACTCACGGGACTTGAACAAATACACAGTAAGTACTGAGGACAGTCACCTGGACAAAGAAGGATGTCCTACATCAGGGATACAACAACCTCTTCTCCACATTCTATAAAAATTCTAAGAGAAGAAAACTGCAAACAAACCTTTTTAACCTAAGCATTGCTCTTGCTGTGGTGAGCCTGTGCTTACGCAAGAAACACAGTCCTGCTGTAAGACTAGGGGTAAAAAGGTCATTTAGTGTTGATGTGCTTAGATCTTTTGATTTGAGGTTCATGGTATCCTACCCAGTGGGAACTGAATGTCATTTGAGTGATGTTAAGCTTGCATTTTCCTTGAGATCACATTTTCTTTCCCAAGGGAGATTCTCTTCCCTCTCTGCTCTGCCCTGTTGAGAGCACATCTGGAGTACTGTGTCCAGTTCTGGGCTCCCCACTTCTAGAGAGACAGGGATCTACTGGAGAGAGTTCAACAAAGGGCTATGCTAAGCTCCAACAGTGCCAGTTCCCAAATGCTATTTATCGAGGTTTCTGAGTAATCTGGAGATCCCTAAACGGGAAATCTCAGGGGAGCCAAGGGGGAGCCGCTGAGGGTCATAATCTCTTGTGGGAAAAGCTGGAAAGCAATGCGGTGCAGGCAAAACCGGGAGCCTTAAAAGGCGACGAAACCAGAAGTTTCATTCCTCAATGCTGAGCCAAGAGAGAAATGCAAGACAGTGGCAATGGGGCAGGTTCTTTGGTCTCCAGCTTGTAACTGAAGAAACCCCACCAAAACAAATAGACGAAGCCGGAAGGAGGGCAAGAAGAAACAACACTCCTCCTCAAGCAACATCTTTTAATACTATACAGAACAGGAAACACTGCCAGAGGATGGAATATCCCACATCCTCCCTCCACCCTTTTTAATTAAAATTGGTGGAAATCTTGGTTTTGTAAGTCAGGATACTCTATAGAGTGTCTTGTTTGAACTATTTCAGGACATTCTTGGCACTAGGAGAGTTATCAAATGCAAGTGTTCTTTTCATCAATGCTGAGACCAGGACTCCCCAAAGTTAAGGCCCTGAGAGAGAGTTCTGTTGGAGACACCAAGCTGTTTCATTACAAGTTCAAAGGGGAACACATGCACCTAGAAAATGAAATATACATTTCATGGATGACCTTCCTTTGGCTTTCACTGAAAACCAGCGATGCTGTTCCCTAAAATACATCCTGATACACTTGTGCTCAATTGAAAGTACCCTGCTTCTCACCTGTATGGCATTAATACCCACTCTATAGCATCAATACCCAGGTATGGCTTTAATACCCAGTATATGGCATTATTACCCAGTGTATGACATTAATACTCACTATATGGCATTGTTACCCACTGTATGGCATTAATACTGGTCAGCTGCGATTTTATACCCCAGCTTGTTTGGTTCTTAAATTATCTTGGCTCTGGCACATCTGTGATGTTTAATAATGGGGTGCAGGTAGTCAGAGTGCTTTTACACAAAACTCTGATGTCTACTTGAATTGGACAATGGAGGACTGGTTTTTTTTATGAGTTCTTAAGGGAATGCTGCAGTACCCTGCAGCACAGGAGGTGATGATCCCACAGCAACCGTCTGTCAAGAAGGTAAAATATAAAATTAAGGGATTGCTTTCCAAATGAAGTAGCCTCTTGCTCATTCTGTGGTCACATGAGGTCCTCCTGCAGATTATACTGTTTCTAGTTGGGAGGCACTGATCTGAACAGGCATTAGGTTTTTAATGAGGTATTAGAATCATGGAATCATAGACTGGCCTGGGTTGGAAGGGTCTTCCTTATAGTATTTTATTTTCCTGTTCTTATTTTGAAGTTATATAAATGTTTCTAGGAATCATAGAATCATAGAATGTGTTGGATTGAAAGGGACCTCCATGGGGCATCTAGTCCAACTCCCCTGCAGGGAGCAGGGACACCCTCAACTAGATCAGGTTGCCCGGAGCCTTGGCCAGCTTCACCTTGAATAGCTCCAGGGATGGGGCCTCAACTCCCTCCCTGGGCAACCTGTTCCAGTGTTCAACCCCTCTCCTGCTAAAGAGCTTCTTCCTAGCAGCCCATTTCAATCTGCCCTTTCTAATGTGAAACCATTGCCCCTCATCCTATCACTACAGGCCTTCATAAACAATCCCTTTGCAGCCTCCTTGTAGCCCCCATCAGGGGCTGGAAGGTCACTTTCAGATCTCCCCAGAGCCTTCTCTTCTTCAGGCTGAACAACTCCAGCTCCCTCAGCCTGTCCTTGTAGCAGAGGTGCTCCAGCTCGCTGATCATTTTGGTGGCCTCTGGACCTGCTCCATCAGCTCTCTGTCAGGCCAACAATATTTACTTCAAAGTGAAGACTTTTGAAAGAGCCTGGGTGATAAGAAAGTCGTTCTGAGCTGTTTTAACTGACTGTATCTCAGTGCATTCAGTCACATTTCTCGGTGAAGTTGAGCTGTGTGCAGTAACAAGTCTTCAAAGCCACATAACTCAAAGAAATCTTCTATTTGCTTAACTACTGAAACAACTGACATGAGCAAAGCAACAACACATCATCATGTTCATCTTGCTGAGTTTGAACTGAACAGTAATTTGCTTTTAAAATAAGGGGAGAAAAATAATTTCTCTGTTAGTTTTGTAACTTTATGTTTTTAATTTCAGATCTTCTTCCCCTTCCAGAGGAAGTTAGAGCTGCCATAGCTTTAATGTCTGTTTTAGCTGCCACTCAAATGTTCACTTTCTGTAAGAAAATCTAAACCAGGTGGTGTGCTATTTGTCCTGATGTGAAAGTCACTAAAGGCAAGTACGCTGTGAATTCCAGTGCCGGTGGGTCCAGGAGAAATTCCCAGCCCCAACAACATGAACTTGAAAGAAAGAGCCTTTCTTTTTGGGATGATGGTCCATGTGGCTGTAGCTTTCAATTGCTTTGTTGCTTATTTAAGAATCCAAATGAAAACGCTCTTGGTTTGGATTTTCACTGAAAGGTTTGGTATGTAGAACAAAGTGGTATCAGCTAAGTTGGAAGTAAATCCACTGCACTGCTGACCTCAGAAAGGTGGCCTGGAAGAAGGAGATATGAACTAAGAGAAAGCTACTCTCCCTATATATAGAATCATAGAATCACCCGTATTGGAAGGGACCTCCAAAGGTCATCTAGTCCAACACCCCTGCAGTGATCATCCTGAACTATATCTCTCTAACTACAGATAGATGTAGATAGATTCATGTGCAGCTTCTACTTTTCCAGTGTTGTTAACTACTAGAAAAAATGGAAGAGTGGAAGGTGACTTTGGTGTTCTCCTCCCTTAGTCTTCCTTGTTGCAGGGTAGCAAATCCTTGCCCTCTCTAATAAAGTCAAGATCTGTGATGCAGAAGGGTGTGAGACAGTGTGATATGCTCTGCATGCATGTTTCAGTTACAGTGAACTTACCATCATTTTTTTAACTGGGAGGTCATTCTTTCAGAGCAGTCATCATTATAGGTTTGAGCATGGCTTGGAGCACTATTTTTCCCCGTCTTGTGTACTGTGGAAGGCTTAGAGATACTCACAAGAGCTGATAGCTTCCCATACTAAATGAGATACTGTGTTTTCGTTTGAATCAGATTGGGCCCTTCACAGGAAGTGGAACAAACAGCCTCCCAGGAGGGGTTATCATTAGGACAGCAACTACCAGACAGCAGTTACACAAATGTGCCATCAGTCTGTGAAAGGGCAGAAAACCCCAACTGGATTTAGGGCAATGGCATGTCAGTGCTCAAAGAGTAGTTCAACTTGGAATGGATGGGTGAGCAACAGCAACCCTTTGGTGATAGGAGAGATCGCAGTTGTCTTGTGCTGGTGCTTTTGTCCAACAGCTCACTGCCTTTGGTTGGCATTTTCCTGCTTTCACTGCCAATGGAAACACTTTGTGATCCCGTATTTGTGAACAGACTAATAAATTGCAATTAATTTTCTGTAATATTAGTGATTGTCAGTAAAATACGTAAAGAGCTGGTCTTTTTCTTGATACTTTTGTTTTCATTAAAAGTAGGAGTTTTCTGAAAGGGACATTTAGAAGTTAAAAAAGGTGGCATTTTGGGCCTTTGTACATCATGAGACAGACAGACATCTGGTACTCAGAGGAAGAAACGCAAACCATGGACATTTCTCATAGAAAGGGGCAGTATTTAGGGAATAGTTCTTTGCTATCACTGCCTGCTTTGCCTGTCTGTCATTTTGGGGTGAGCATCTCCTTTTTGGCTCATACGAGTCCTTGGAGACCTGAGAGTTCTCTTCACCTTGCAGGATCAGACTCTTAGAGGAGTCTGATGGGCATGTTATGGTCTTTCCCAATGGGATCTTGGGTTTCTAGCCTTGGTTTTGAGGGAGGCGGGATTGCTGCAATGTTTTTTCAAGTAATATCTCATCCTCCAAAGTATACTCTCATCCAAATGGATTGATTTCTGGAGGGAATGCTTAGCTGAGAAGGGATTTGTACACGGGGTGGGACCTCTGAAAGTATAAGTGACAACGCACCATAAAGAACTACAGATTTGCTCTCAATGCTTCTCAAGAATTTGCTTTCAGGCATTCCTAGACTCTGGATCTTGCTGGTTGTGTAAAGTACACTGTCGCTGTGCCATCCTTCTGTCTGTTCCCTGAATGTGCCTAAATCTTCTGAGCCCCACTCAATCAGGGCGTAGTTAAAGGTAAGGATCTCATGTGGACACCACATGAGGTGCTTTTTATTTCACTTTCACCCATATGAACATCCATAGATATCTCCTTGTCCAAAACTTTTCCAGAAATACATGAAGCTGAGCTTTTTGGAGCCGTTTGAACAGAAGGGGACGAGGGCTGGCTTGTGCAGAAGGGAAGGCATGGGAGCTCTACCATTGACTGCTGCATCTGCTCTTTCTCCATGGCTTTCAGATATCGAAGCCTCTGCGTTATACGAGTTTGATCCATGTCCTCTGCCACTTTTCATTCAAATTTGGAATTACATCTCAACTTAGGAGCATGAATGTAGTCCAGAAAGCCTGCGGTGACTGGAGGGTACCAGGCAGGTGGGCAGCAGTTTGGTGCCATGAGTAGACCAGACCCATGTGAGTTATTTCACCAGAGCGAAAATATATCTGTTCAGATGTATTGAAAAAACAGTCACAAAGCTGAACATTTTGGGCAATTTTTGCTTTCATTTAATGCAGGTCATTTTTAAAAGGCTGATGCTGAAATCAGCTCTATGTTAAGAATACAGCTATGCCTTAACATGAGGAGATGGGCTCTCTTCTTCAGTGGACAAAGAAATATAATATCTTTTTATGATGTTATTTTTTCCCCATCCCTTCTGTGGCTCTTAGGCTCATTTCACATGTCTTCTTGCAGATCTGATCATGACAACCCAAGTACTGCAGCTCAGGTTATTGTAGTTTTCATAGAACCGTAGAATGGTTTATGTTGGAAGAGACTTCAGAGATCGTCCAGAGAGACACCCTGGAGAGGGACACCTCTCACTAGACCAGGTTGCCTAGAGCCCCATCAAACCTGGCTTTGAACACTTCCAGGGATGGAGGAGCCACAGCCTCCCTGTGTCTCAGCACCATCTTAGGGAGGAATTTCTTCCTATGATCAAATCTAAATCTCCCCTCTTTTAGCCTGAAACCATCCCCCATGTCCTATCACTAGACACCCTTCTAGTCTCTCTCCAGCTTTCCTGTAGCGCACTCAGGTACTGGAAACTGCTCCCTGGAGCCTTCTCTTCTCCAGGCTGAACAGCCCCAGTTCCCTTTGCAGAGGTTCAATGTTTCCATCTGCACAAATGCATTGCCTCAGCCATGGATGATCTAGTGCTCAGCCCAAATGAAAACACTGTGCATCAGGCTGACAAAACAGGTGTCAGACAAGCAGGGGTCTCTCACTGAGGAAGGCTCTAAACTTCTATTTTTATCCACTCAAACTGGTTACAGTCACTCTTCTCAGGGAGCTGGTGGTTGTTTCCCGTTCTCACTGGCAGCGTGCAGGTGGAAGGAAGCCAGGATTTCTATCAACGTGACAGTTTGGTGACAGATGTCTCATGTTTCCCAATACGTTTGGCTCATGTGACAGGAATCATGAGCTGGTTTTGTAAAGCTGAGCCCTTGGGTAATTGCAAACCTTTACTTTCCTCACATTTCTCGTTTATCCTTTTGAGCTGCCTAGGTAAAGTGAGTGTTTTCTTTTCTTTTATTTGTAGTTGGGGGAGGAAAAGCTTGGAATGTGGTTAAAATTAATAGTCATTCTAGGAGGCAAGTTCTCATTGAAATAGTTGGAAACCTCTGGCTCTGCGAGAAGCCGCGTTTCCCTCTCTCCTACATAGAAACATAGAATCACCTCGGTTGGAAGGCACCTCCAAAGGTTGTCTGCATCTCTGGCATGGCCGAAATGCTTGGTCTGTGACACCTGTGCTGGTGATCCAGAGTGATGGGTCACGTGGACAATGGTATTTTTTCCTCATCCTCCTCATTACTCTGGTTTCTTGCATGTGATGCTTATCTGTAGCAAAGAGGAGGATTAATCAAGGTATTTTAATTAGCAGCTCCCTAGGAGTACATTTTATTTGGATGGAGAGGAAGAGGTGGTACTCTCAAGCCTCAAGTATCCCATAGGAGATATACCTACGTTCGTACCCAGAGTGCTAGAGAGAGCCAAGCATTGGAGTATGTTTTCCATCACTAGCTCTGTCATTAAGATTAACAAGAAACCTTGAAGTTCATCAAATCACAGAATCATAGAATGGTTTAGATTAGAAGAGACCTGAGAGATCATACAGGTCTAATCTCCTTGCCATAGGCAAGGACACTTCTCACCAGACCAGGCTGCCCAGAACCTCTTCCAACCTGGCCTTGAACACTTCCAGGGATGGAACAGCCACAACCTCCCTGGGCAACCTGTTCCAGGGCCTCAGCACCCTCACAGGGAGGGATTTGTTCCTGTGATCTATTCTACATCTGCCCTCTTTTAGCTAGAAAGCATCCCCCGTTCTCCTATCACTAGAGTCCCTGGTAAAATACCTCTCTCCAGCTTTTCTGCTCAGTGGCATCCAGTGATAGGAAAAGGGGCAGTGGACACAAACTGGAGCAGAGGAGGTTCCATGTAAACATAAGGAAAAACTTTTTTCCTGTGAGAGTGACAGAGCCCTGGCACAGGCTGCCAGGAGAGGTTGTGGAGTCGTCTTCTCTGGAGACATTCAGAACCCACCTGGATGCAGCCCTGTGTGACCTGATCTAGGTGATTCTGCTCTGGCAGGGGGATTGGATTGGATGATTTTTTTGAGATCCCTTCGAATCCTAGACATTCTATGATTTCCAAGGGATATCCCAAGCACCCTCCTTCATACCTGCCTGTAGCCAATTGCTTCAACCTGCTTCAGAACCCGTTTTCCTACAGACACAACTTCTGTAATTCGCTGCACAGCCCTCCCATGCCTTGAAAGGGTCCATTTTCTTTTGGAGATGATAAAATAAGACATCTAAGATGTTTTTCCCCATAATTTTGTGAGCACAGTCTGCCAAACATTGCAAGTTTCTGTTTAGAGAGCAGCTTCCTCATATTAAGGAAGTTGAAGGACTGAAAGGGAACTAATAATCTAAATTTCAGAGTGAGGATTGTACCCTGATTTCTGATTTAGGAAGTGGCCTGGGAATATTTGCTTTTTGATATTTTTATTTAAGTGGCTTGAGGTTGGATGTTAGGAAGCCTTTCCTCACAGAAAGGGTGATCAGACACTGGAATGGACTGCCCAAGGCAGTGGTAGAGTCCCCATCCCTTGGAGGTGTTTTAAAGCCAGACTGGCTCTGGCCCTTAGTGCCCTGGTCTGGCTGCCGTGGTGATGTTAAGTCCTGGGCTGGATGAGCTCAGAGGTCCTTTCCAGCATCAGTGATTCTGTGAATCTGTTATACATCCAAAAGCTTTGTGGGGTATAACTCATGTTTATAGGTTTCTGATTTGAAAGCAGACCTTTGTAACTGGGAATAAGCCAGAATTCAGGTGTGACTGTTTTTACTAGCACGTGAAGGCTTGCTTGCTTGCTTCTGCATGCGTCTTGGTTTTATTATGTCTTTTTGAAATTTCTTTTGTGTTTTGGAGGCCAGTCGCTCAGTATCTAGAAAACTGCATAAAATTTGGTTTCTAAGCTCTGTCGCACTTGGATGTACAAGCTACACACGAGCAGTCTGTTAAGGAGAATTAGCCAAGAGATTTCAAAAAGCAGTCACCATGATGTAGCAAGCACTTGCTCAAAGCAAAATATAAGTGAACACTTTTGGTTGTTTTATTCTAAAAGCCATCAGCAGAGCTTTTGGCTTCTGTGACTTCACACACACAATTATGAAGTGGTTGGGACTGGAGCGGAAGAGCCCATCTCACTGAGAACTGAGAGGTTTTCAGGAGAACTGGGGGAATTTGCAGGGACTAGGACTAGTCAGCCCCACCCCATGTCTTACCTTTTCTCCTCTTGTCTTGCATGATGGGATCTAGATGTCATTTTTGCTGGACTTGGCCATCTTTGAGTGTAAAAGGTATTGTAGGGAAAAAGCATTTTGCCTCTCTGTCCTGGATGTTTTGTAGACTCTAACCCTTCTGACACACTGCTGTTTGGCATTTCCCATTCCCTGCTTGCTCAGCATTGAGAAATCCTCACTAGCTGCCCAGGGAAGAAAGTAGTGTAGCTGGTCCCCTGCCTCCCTCGGAGCACGAGGTGTCTTCATTCTGCTCCCAAGCCTTGGGCAAAAGTAATGTAGAGCTTCTTAACCCAAAGTTTGTTGCTGAAGTGAAACTGTGCATACTGAGATTTCATCTTCCTAGCAATTATAACTCATTAAGGCTATTTAACTGATCTGTAAACTGTTTTTATTTGCAAACAAAATGCATCTCATTGCTCTGTCCCCTCTATAATGCTGTGCCCACTGTGATTTAGGAAGGAATGGGGAAATAATGGCTTTTCTTTAGCCAAGGATTTTAGTGAGCACTTCAGTATGCATCTCATTATGAGTATGAAATGATGGATAAGCAGCTGTGTCACACAAGGTTATCTCAAGTTCAAAGCAGGCTTGGTACTGATTGGTTTCCAAACTCGGATGCATCAGGCTGCTGTATCTACAGAAGCAAGGTCACTGGGAGGATCTGGTGACGATATAAATAATAAAGCAGAGCTTAAGCATTTTGTTGACAGCACCCCAGAAGTGAAATGCCACTTATTTACATTGGCTTTGGGGCTTGATGATGTGACCTTTCACCTTTCTTGATGCTTCTTTTGATTTTCCTCCTTTTAAATTTTGATTTCTTTTCCTTCTTCCCCACTGCTATGACAATTTTAAATACACTAGTGCTTTGAAAGCAGTAAGTCAGAAAATAATTCCATCCCAATATTCATAGAATCATGGAAGCATTCAGGTTGGAAAAGCCCTTTGGGATCATCAAGTCCAACCATCAGAATTGAATTAGAGTGAAAAGATGGATCAGGACTAACACTCTGCTGTTTTATCTTTACACCAGTGTTATGCACAAAAGAAGCCCTCCCCCCCCGGATTATGGTCTGTCTGTTGAGTTCAAGGTATTATGGCTAAAATTAAATACTGAAAACCAAGCCAACTCCCTCTTTACCCCCTCCATGCCTCTCTCCATAATCCTAGCAGTGCTCTTTTCCCATACAAGTTAGTGTCACCAGCGGCCAAAGGTTGTACGTGCACAGGGACTTCTCCGGCAGCTGAATGTCAAACTTTATTGAGTGGGTGGATCCTGTTCATCCATTTCCCCTCTGAGCTTTTCTAAAAATACCCTAAGCCTTGACAAGGAGCTATTTTAGAGGAATCATATTCATGAGGATAGTCATGGGAAGCTTATTTTGTCAGGCTTGCATGTGTTCAATTTGCATGCTTCTGTAGTCAAGGGCTCGGTGAACTTGGATTGGGAACCAGTTGGATGTAGGCTTAAGAGAAGGCACCTGGATTTTGGGACCTCCTGGACTGGGATCTCTACTCTAAGTGAATTTATAGAAGGAAAATAAGTGAAGATATTCTTTCACCAATATTGATACGTGACTGAAGTCATTCATTTCAAGCATTTGCACACCCGCCTGCAGCTTATCGGATCTGATTTCGTAAAAACTGGCTGTGATTTCTCTCCAGGGACCTTAATGATCTTGCCACTCTCAATAAACATTTCTAGAAACTCCTGCCAGCCTCTGGATAAGAAAAACTCCTATGAGAGACTTTATCTTTTAAAAATACTGAAAGGCACAAAAAAACCCACCCCACTCATGAGAAGATCAATAGAAAATGTCAAAATGTAGTGTTTGCTGGGTAGCTGGAGCTGAATTGCAGTACCAGACATTTGCCTCCTAGGCATGCAGTAGGTATGTTTGCTTTTCCCACTCAGAAAGCCGTGCGCATCGGAGTGATGCTATAATTGGGACCAGCAAAACGATGAGTGTGAATCAAAGCAAACTGTGAGAAATAAGATGGATTGTAAGCAGGTAAAGGCTGTTCCACGCTTATGCCATTCGGGTACGGTATTGTGCACTACTCATGTTTGCACCTCTAAGAAATTTCCGTTTTTTCGCATCAAAAACCCCAGATATGAAGCTGAAGCTGCCTTCTTCGCCAACCTGAAACTGTCTGATTTCAACATCATTGACACCCTTGGAGTTGGAGGGTTTGGACGAGTTGAGCTGGTAGGTAACCTTTTCTTCTTTGAAGTTTGTTTGATGTCCTACAATAAGCACTGTGTTCCCAGTCTTTTCATCTTGAATTGTTATTACACCTGAATACCACAAAGAATATTATGTGATGAATTTATATCTGTTCTCATGTTTGAAGGAAACTGAATGACATTTCCTCATGAATTAAAATGTATGAGTAGATGTTTTTCAGTAACCAAGAAGAATTTGTGTATTAGGTTGAGGGAGGAGCACACATCTCTCTCTGGCTGCTCCTAGTTTATTGTCTTTTACAGAATATACAAAATTATTGAGGCTAGAAAAGACTTCTTAGATCATCAAGTCTATGACCTTGCAACCTGAAGAATTGTGCTAAGATATTAAAAGAGGTTAAAACCAACCTAAAATCTTACTTAACCAAAATTGGTGTAATAGTACTACATCTCTGCTAAGCCGTTTGTAATCTGGATCTGGAGCTAGTTCTGATTATTTCTCATGCAAGCTGAACTATGACAACACTTTCCTGTAAATGAATGATTTTTTTGCAGAATTTTACAGAAAGGACTATATCTGAGCTTTTTTGTTCTGCTTGGATTTACTGCAGTCTTTTTACTGAAAACAAAGCCTGAGTGAGAGGAGACTGACGCAGCAGGCGTTATAGAGCTCATTTGTAATAGCGTGTAAACACAAAGACTTCTTAGGTGTTGTGGGTATGGTATGGAGGTCCTTTGCAACCATGATTATTCTGTGATTCTAATAGAAAGAGGGAGCTCAGTTCACATCACAGGGCTGCACACAGAGGAGACTCTGATACTAGCCACTAGTGCAGTGCGTTAGGCACCCCTGGAAGTTAATGACAAAGAGGGGCACAGAGTTAGTGCTGAATAGAGTTATGTAAGATTTGAGGCAAATCCTTGCTCCAAAATCCTGCAAGAGCCAAATGTCTTTGGAGTGTTGGAAATTGTAAAGCTGCCACAAGTTTTTCAGTCATTATTTGGACACTAACAGGTAATATCTGTGTTAAAGGTGCAGCTTGCTCTTCTGTGTCCTTTAGCTCTGCCTTTTGCCATGTGGATATATGTAAAATCGTGCAGAGGAGAGCATGCAGGGTGCCCAGGTGGCTAAGAAGGCCAATGGCATGCAGGCCAGGATCAGGAACAGGGAGGTGATAGGCCTCATGAAACCACACCTTGAGTGCTGGGTCCAGTTTTGGGCACTGCAGTATAAGAAGGACATTAAGGGGCTGGAGGTGGTGCCAGAGAAAGGCAGCGAGGCTGGGGAGAGGGCAGAGAACAGGCGCTATGAAGAGCAGCTGAGGGAACTGGGGTTATTTAGTCTAAAGAAGAGGAGGCTGAGAGGAGACCTCATTGCTCTCTACAGCTACCTAGAAGGACGTTGTAGCGAGACTGGTGTTATTCTCTTCTCCCAAATTACTAATGATAGGACAAAGGGGAAATGGCCTCAAGTTGCATCAGGGGAGGTTTAGATTGGATCTTAGGAAGAAATTCTTTACTGAGAGTGGTTGGGTCCTGGAACAGGCTGCCCAGGGAGGTGGTGGAGTCCCCATCTCTGGAGGTTTTTAAAAACCAAGTAGCTTGAGTACTTGAGGCCATGGTCTTGGGGTTAGAAAGATGTTGGGATGAGGGCTGCGCTTGATGATCCTGGAGGCCCTTCCCAGCCATGATGATTCTATGATCCTCGTGATGATGAGGATCCTGGACTTTTTCTGGGAGTTGGGTTTGGAATTATTTGTTTGTTTGATATTAGCAACTGTTGTTTTGCAAGCGCACACCCATAGCTTGGGATGGCTATACTTTTCCCACTCTTTCTATAGTCTGTTGGTCAGGGTGCTTAGGAGCAGGAGTTTAATTTGAGTTGTGCTCAACCTCTGTTTTGAAGGTCAACCCCTCCCCCTGTGTTGACAGCAGCATCAAGCCCAGGAGCTTAGAAGTTAAGGCTAAAACATGACCTAATGCAAAATGTGTTGTTGGAATTGTCTCTTACCTTGCCTGAGTGTTGTGGAAGCTTGCACAGCAGCACTGGAATTTGTTCCTGGAAAACATTACCGTTTTTGTGCTTTCCAAGAGGATTTTTATAGCTCAACCACAGGACACTGTGGGAGGGCATCTCTGTACTCTTCAAGAGGGCAACTGGTGGTATCTGGTGGGAAACTGGAATGTCTGGGGCTTTCTTTTGGTCTTGCTGGCCAAGAAGGCATAATGCTTCCATTGGTCTGCATTTGAAGTTCCTGATGTGGTTTCTGTCATCATGCGCTGGTTTTCCAGAGCTTCCTGGGAACACTGGTTGTTGGGACAGGCCATCCTTCAATACATTACAGAATCACGGAATTATTGAGGCAGGAAAAGCTTTCTGAGATCATCTAGCTCAACCCATGATGTAACATCAGCATAGCAGCCAGACCAGGGCACTGAGGTCCACATCCGATCTGTCCTTAAGCACATACGCAAGTACATGGCTTTTAGGCAAAAGAGCCCAAAGTTTAGATTCTTTTTGATTATCTGGAGGTGACACACAGAAGTATCCTTTGGTCTTGCTTTTCTAGTTAGTTTCGGTTTTTGTGTGTCAAGAGATACGTGCAGTAGACTTGTATTAGGGTTGTATATCCTCTACTCAGTTTTTTGATGGCATGTCTTGGCAACATGACTTGCCTTAACAGATGCTGTTCTGGTCCTTCATCCCCAACTGGACTGTGTAATCAACTTTTATCCAGCCTTCTCGTGAGAGAAGAACCCAGCTGAGTAGTAGCTGTGCTATTTTTGACTGAGATCGGCTCTGCCACTGGAATAAGAGCAAATAAAGGCTTTTGTTCCCTTACAGCAAGACTTGAGTGTGATCCTCAATCTTTGAAAAGCAAACAGGTGGGTTGGAGAGACCACAGTCTGCTCAGGGCTGCCAGTGCCACATTCCTAGGACAACCCTCCTGCATTGCAGAGGGTTGCCAAGTAGGTGCAAACTGCTCCAGGACATGTCTCACCCAGCTGATGGACACCAGAAGGAAATCATGAGGAGTGACTTCTCGTTTTTTAATAGCATGGATTAACAGATGCATTCACTATTTTTTGCAGCTCAGCTTCTTAGCACTGTGTCAGTTGAGATGCCTTCTGTATAGGGATTCTGATGCCTAAATAATACGTTGGAATAGGGAATGACATCCCAGGTTTATGTTCCACAAAGCACCAGTTTGCACAGTGTCACTAGCTGATCAGTTGATCAGGTTGAAGACTGAGATTAACTGGTTTGGTTAATGTGTTAATGAGGGAAACAACAAAAAAACCAAACCACCACCAAGGAGGGTTCAACACCACTTACAGAGTCACAGACAAAAGCAAAGACTGGCTTGATTGGGGGAGAAACAACAAAACACATTTAATCCACACAACATAAACCCCCACCACTAAGACGTACAGAGATTCATCACATGCTCTTACATAACTGGAATGAGCTGTTACCTCCTTCCCCTTGGGGGGAAGAAAACTCTAGCTGTCTTTTCGTTGTGGAAATGAGATGTTTGTAGTTCACAGAATCACAGAATTATTGAGTCTGGAAAAGACCTTTGCGATCAAGTCTACGACCTAACATCATTATATTGGCCGGACCAAGGCACTAAGGGTCACATTCATTCAGTCTAGCTTTCCTGTTCTCAAAACCAATGGTTCCTTTAAGGATCCTTCCTCCGTGTTCTCCAAGCCAGTCCCCTGCTCCAGCATGTTGTCTCCCATGAGCTATAGATGGGATTCTCTTTCCTCATTTCACCACACCATGGATTTGCAGGTAAATGTCTCCTCTGCTGTTCTCTGAGCTTCCAAACTCCCACTTTCTCCTCCATCACCACCTTCCAGGGAGCAAGGTGGCTGCTAGCCATGTACTCATGTACTACTCTAGTGCTGCGTGCTTGATTTCCCAATGGAGAAAGATCCACATCCAGGAAACTGAAAACTTGTAGAACTGAATTTTCCCCTCACCCAAATATGACTGTTTGCAGAGTTGCTGTCTGGTCAGAACTGAAGCTGGGGAGAGCTTGGAATTCCAAGCTGCTTATCACCAGTTGACATAGAAACTCCCAATACCTCAGGCTAAGAAACCCATCGCATTCAAAACTACAACGCAGAGAACAGGGATGGAGGTCCGGTATGCTCAGGCTTCATAAATCATCTCTCTTGAACTTTATTGCTCTTGTCTTTGCTCTTTAAGTCCTTTTAAGTCCTGTGTTTCTACTCATCTGCCACAGGTCAGTTATTTTGGGTTTAAATCTAGATTATTTTAGACAGCTCTGAAATAAATGCATTGGAGTATCTGAACATACAGGATTAGAGGCTTTATTGCTGTGAAATCAGTTCTTGTAGGTAACGGGCTGATCACAGATAGACTAAAAATTTGGCCCATGCATGAACATGTCTTTTGTTACATTGATTTATGCAGCTGTTGCTTCCAACAGACACTCAACAGTGGTGGAAGAAGAATTTTAATCACTCCTGCTGTTATAAAATTGCAAGACCAATATATTTATTCCACATGTTGATTGAGACTTGGTTTCATGTACATTTTTGTTCACTTCTCAGGACAGATGAGCAGTGAAAGCCTATAGTCTTGCCCATTGTCCCTGCATGTAGGCAAGATTGGAGAGACCTGTGTGTTCTTTAGCAGGAGTGGGGTTGAACACTGGAACAGGTTGTCCAGTGAAGTGGTTGAGGCCCCTGGAGACCTTCAAGGTGAGGCTGGACAAGGCTCTAGGCAACCTGCTCTAGTTGAGGATGACCCTGCTGACAGTAGGGGATTGGACTGAGTGATCTCTGGAGGTCCTTTCCAGCCTGGGCCATTCTATGATTCTACACTCCTGTGGGTAAATACAGCTGGGGATGTTTGGAAGGCAGCAGTCAACAGACTTATTAAGGACAGTCCTGGATTTAGCCCCGACTCGACAAAACAGTTCATAATTCAGCAGTTTTGCAAAAGTTGGTATAGCTTAGAGCGCATCTTTCACCCTTATGCTGATTGAACCTTACGGCTGGAATGGACGTAAAGAGATGGTCATCTAGGCAGAGCCAAGCATACATGACCACCTCTGAGCAGCTTTACTTCATTTCTTGTTGAAGTCTTTAGGGAAGGATGTTGTCAGGAAGGTTTTTTAGGTTTGGGTTGTGTGTATTTGAAGACCATTATCACATGCACATGAAGAACTCTCTCTCTTAAAGAACAAATTTTTTCTTTGGAGCTTTACCTGTAATTCATCCTTTCTAGGCTCACAATTAGTGTTCCTCAGCTCCAACTGGCTCTCACCTCTTGTAGCAGTGCCTAACCCAGACATGTTGCTCCAACTTGGATCTTCCTCTGCTCAGGTTGAGCTGGGCAGTGAGGAGCAGCACTGGGCCTCTACTAAATGGTGACTCTTTGATTTCAAGTCATTGCTTCAATACATAAAAATGAGCTTGAATTCCCTTGCTATTCTCAAAAGTGCTTCCAGCCCTCTCTAGTTTCATTTTAGTAGGTGCAAAGCTAACAACAATCTTAATCTATAATCCAAGCCATTAATGAAAGTGTTTTATGGACCCATGTACTAGACATAGCCCCCTGAAGTACTTTTTGGCTTGATGGTGGCCACTAAATTTAAACTCCGTTGCCAAATGGAGATTAATAAAGACAGACACATAAAAACCAAGCTTTAATTCGAGTTATATTTTACTAGACCTTTTGTGAAATGGCCAGTGTGGCATTTTTCTTTTTAATTTGTGTTTTAAGAGAAATCTAGCCACAGTTTATGAAGTGCAGTCAAATTTATTGTAGCCTCTAGCCTGTTTTGTAAACAAAACTGTTAGTGAATTAATTAGATGGTGAGGAAAAATGGCTGCGATTGTCTTCCAATAGACTGGGGCATAATTCAGATATTTATTAGTGGAAATTTCCAATTGCATAGCTGTCTTTCTGTAATGGCTGTTACATAGCTTCTGGTAAGAAAGATCATTCTTCTCTTTGAAATAATTTTTAATCATCAGAATTCCTTTGACTTCCTTCCTTTTGAAGGAAGGGTATTTTTGAGAGTGACCAACATGAAAAAATTAAGTTGATTAAAGTGAGGGATTTGAAGATCAAGTACCTGAAGAAATCTCATCTTGATTGTGCATTGGCTAAATATGAGCCAGCAGGGTGGCTAAGAATGCCAATGGCATCCTGACCTGTATCAGCAATAATATGGCAAGCAGGAGTAGGGAAATAGTTGTCCCCTTGTACTAGGTACTGGTGAGGCCTCACCTTGAGTACCGGGTTCTGTTTTGGGCACCTCGATACATTTTCTAGACATTTAGGTGCTGGAGTGGGTGCAGAGAAGGCAGCAAGATTTGTGAAGGGTCTGGAGAACAAACTTTTTGAGGAGAGACTTTATTTTGTAAAAAAGAAGGCTGAGGGGAGACTTTATTGCTGTATACAACTATCTGAAAGGAGGGTTTGGGGAGGTGGGGTTGGTATCTTCTCACAAGGAACAAGTGTTAAGACAAGAGAAAATGGCTTCAAGTTGGCCCAGGGTAGGTTTAGACTGGACATAAGGAAAAAGTTCTTTATTGAGAGGGTCATCTGGCCTTGGAACAGGCTGCCCAGGGAGAGGGTTGAATCACTGTCCCTGGGCATATTTAAAAGCAGTGGAGATCTAGAGCTCAAGGACATGGGTCAGTGGTGGGCTGGTAAAGTTAGGCTGGCGGTTGGACTCAGTGATCTAAAGGTCTTTTCCAACACAGACAATTCTACAATTGTATGATTTGTGGTTGTGATGCATACAACAGGTAAAGTAATGCCACTGGGCTAAACAAAACACTGGTTGTGAAGATTTGTCCCTTTTCTTCACATCCTTCCTCAAGGACTTTTTAGGATATCAGGTAGCAACAGGACTAGGGGGAAAGGAGCAAAGCTGGAGCTAGGTAGATTTAGACTGGATGTGAGGAGGAGGTTCTTCACCATGAGAGTGGTGAGAGCCTGGAATGGGTTGCCCAGGGAGGTGATAGAGGCCCCATCCCTGGAGGTGTTTAAGGCCAGGCTGGATGAGGCTCTGGCAAGCCTGGTCTAGGCTAGGGTGTCCCTGCCCATGGTGGTGTGGTTGGAACAGGAGGTTCAGGTGGTCCCTTCCAACCCAGACGGATTCTGATTCTATAACTTCTCCAGTGAAGTGATCCTGCTGTGGCAGGGGGATTGGACTTTCGGGGTCCCTTCCAATCCCTAATGATTCTATGACTGTGGATGCTCCGTCTCTAGAAGCGTTCAAGGCCAGGTTGGGAACCTGATCTGGTGAGAGGTGTCCCTGCCCATGGTAGGGGGCTTGGAACTAGATGATCTCTGAGGTCCCTTCCAAGATAAACCACTCTGTGATTCTATGTCCTTGGCTCACAAAACCCTTTTGTTACCTGGAACAAGAATGGGATCTTTTTCCAGTCCTCTTTGTTCTTTCTTATGCCACAACTTTTGTCAGCATCTTCCAAGAAAATCTGGGGGTTTTATAGTGTATAACATGTTAGTATTGTTGTAACATGTCCATTTGTCTAAAGGTAGGAAGTAAGAAAACCATAACGACCATTCACGAGTCCGTTAAAGAAAATCCCTTTTGGAGTGGAAGAGATGTATGCAATAGCGGTTGTGCGTTATCACAGCAAACAACATTTCCTTAACTCTTTCAGTGTATTTTATATGCAGCTGAGACGTTGTTCTGCCACTCGTTTTTCACCTCCAGTCTTTTAGTACTTCTATATTGGTCATGTCACCTCAGCATCAGTTCTGCTTTGAGCTGCTATTTCTCACCTGCATTGCCAGTGAGGAGCTTTAGCCAGCCTCACCTGGAAGGTGAAAATAAAAATACAGAAGATGCAAAAAAAAATCCTGAATGAACAATGAATAGTGAATTAATGATTCCTTTTCAACAGAAGTTAACATTAACACAACACTGGCAGTGTTGTGTTAATCAAAATGTTAGCAGCACCACTGGTGGTGATACAGTCACCTGCAAATGACCAGAGGAAGCACCTGCATTTCACATTTATAGAATTAGCACTGCAAAACTAGGACTGCTCCCATTTTAAACACTTTCCACATGCTCGGGATGCTGAAGGTAGAATAGAAATGACTGTGAAATCTGTCCAGCAAGAAGTACTCTCACAGTAAATATTACCTGATTCCATTCACCCTGGAGAAAGGGCAGTGGGTGTGAGCTGGAACTTAGGATGTTCCACAATAAACATGAAAAAGAGCTTCTTCACAGTAAGGGTGACGCAGCGCTGGAAGAGGCTACCCAGGCAGGTTGTGGAGTCTCCTTCTCTGGAGACATTTAAAACCTGCCTGGACGTTTTCCTGTGTGACTGGATATAGGTGATCCCTCATCTGGCAGGGGGATTGGACCAGATGATCTTTCAAGGTCCCTTCCAATCCCTACTATTCAGTGATTCTTCACTAGATATTCAAATACAGTTTGCACAAATGGAATCTTCATTTACTATGAATATATTTTTAAATTTAGCTGTGGAAACTGACTGGCACTAAAATTAGATTTCCCATACAATTCATGAAGTTGAAAAACCAAACGCATAAAACAAACTAGAAAAAAATCCAGTCAAGCAAAACCTCCTAGTGATTTTACATAGGGATAGCTACATTTCAGCCAAAGAATGCTGCTCCCACAAATCCACTGCAGGCCACACAGTTTCTTTAGATTAATATTTTCAGTTAATAATTTGGTTTCCTAAGTACAATATGGCAGTAATCAGGTTTTAATGTAAATGTGTTCATTCCTTAGTGTAGTGAGTCAAGCAGTCTTCCTTCTGATGGGGCATTCTTGGGGAAACTGAGGAAAACTTCACTGAATTGTTTTCTGTCTTTGCAATTGTTTATTCATTTATTCTATTAGTGACAAAGGGGACCTCTTATAGTCATTAACATGGGAACTCTATTGGCATTCACTACTCTCAAGGTGTCAGTGGTAGAAGAAAAGGATCTCAGCATCAGCTTTATTAGGAATTTGTAAGCGATGCAGTGCAGCAGATGAGTTAAGAGAGCAAGACGTGATACAAGACAAAGCTAGAGGTAATTTTTTGTCTTGTATACTGCTACTTAAAGAGTTAGCAGTCTTCAGTTACTTCAGGAAGCCAAAATACTTATCCCAATGTTACAGATGTCTCGTACTTGTTTGGACGACTACTATTCTGAGACATGCCACGTTATGGTCATCTCTCTGCACAGATTACTATGCAAAGACAGTCATAGCAGCCTCTTTGCTGGGGTTATCTTTCACCACACAGGCATGTCCTTCCATCTACATTTTAAAGGCAATGTAACATTTTATTTCTCTAAAAAGATTAGGGAAAAGGTTGCAGTGGCACACATTACCCCTCCTCTGCTGAATATTCATTATTTCCAGTAAAGGACGTGACCTTACTGTTGGCAGTTGACAGCAACCAGCCTCTCGCTCTCTCTCTCTCTCTCTCTCCCCCCCTCTAAAAAACATCTGCTGCATGGCAAAGGCGTGAAGCAGACAATGTCACGTGTGTGCTGCTTACATCCGGTGGGCTTAGTTAAAATAAATGGTGAGGTAACATTTCTGCTTTGGTTACCAACTCTGTTCCACCACCTTGGTCAATTCAGTAGTTGTAAAATGTGTTCCGTAACATTTACTTGATTTACTGTGATTAAATCTTCTTCTGTTATTAGTTTAGGTCCCCTTTGTTCTGGTTATTGTACACATTTATAAGGAATCAAAGTTTCCAACTCAGGGAAGGTATTACCTTCTTAAATAACGTAGACAGGGGTAGCAAGAAGTTCTAGGGTGAAGGTGGGGAAGTTGGGCAGCTGGGAACACAGTTAAACAACATGGCCAGTTTGGCAAAGAGAGTGTTGAACCGATCACAGAACCACAGAACATTAGGGACTGAAAGGGACCTCGAAAGATCATCTAGTCTGGTCCCTCTGTCAGAGCAGGACCACCTAGACCAAGTTGCCCAGGAACACATTGTATAGAAATTAATGAGCGTGTTGCATTATACTGGCCCTTTCTTCTGAAGGGGCTGACTTGAATTCTTTGTCTATTTGATAAAGGATTTTCTGAAATCCTCGACAGCTTCCAAAAATAACTCTATAAACCACATATGTGTTTTCATGTGATCTGCACAAAGCTAGCTGTACACAAAACAATAGGAGCAGGCTTTTTAGAACGAGTATTTTACCAAATTGACAGCTGGAGGACTTTGTCTATTTTAAATTAAAACAGCCAATTTGTCACAAATTTTAATAGAAACTGACTTTTGCACTTCTTGCATGCCCTCCTGTAATTCTGGAATTGGTTTCAGCAGCTATGTAGATTTATTTAAATGCGGTATCCGGAGTCAGATACTCATTTTGCCTTAGCTTTCAAGCTAAAATTACACATGTTCATGACTCATGCTCAGCTTTGTCGCTCAGCTCTTGTGAGACAGCAACATAACCATGTTATACATGGGATGCTCGAAGCGAGCTACAAAGAGGTGCGCTGGAGAGAGCGCTCTTCTGGATTTCTGAAAGCTATTTTAGTGTCCTGATACAGCGTGCCTTTGGTGTGAACTGCTGCCAACTGTACGTACAAATGAAGTGTGTCCCCAGCCTGTTTGCTGAAACGATGGCACAACGTTTTGACACTGTGCCGGTTTAAGACACAAGCACTGTATGCTGCTGGTTCTGGCTCGCTACTGCAAATGTAAAACATTAAAATGAGGATTAATGAGTAGTGGATGGAATTCAATCCTGCCTAGGAAATTCAAGGACCTAACAGGGAAAGGAGGCAGAAATATGTATCATGGCTCTGGGCCTGATTTGTTTTTATGAAACTTGATTCTGCTCTGCTTGAAATCTGCTAGAAGTTAGGGAAGATCAATAGTGTTCAATTACATGCCCTGGGAAGGAAGGGACTGCTCTAGGTGGTGCTAATGAGTGGTGATTCCATTTTGGTGTTGTTTTTCCTCCGCTCTTTTCCTATCTGCCAAATTCACTTTACTTTGGCACTATCTGGTCTATGATTTTTTTTTTTAACCTAACTCACCTCTGGAGTTTTTGAGTTATTTTCCTTCATTACCCTCATCATCATCTAACCCGAGTGCTTGCCACTTCTTATACGTCCTTCTTGAAAGGTAGGGATCATCATCCGAATCCAGGAGCAAATTCGTGTCTAGCATCAAGAGCTAAGCATTAGCTACTGGGTTAAAAGTAAGTAGACTGCAAAGTTGATCATCACCAGCTTTTTTCCAATTCTTTAACATGGCTGGAGACCTTTCATGTCACAGAGAGACATTGGAGAAAAGAAGGAAGAGTAAGAAGTCAGAAGTATCACTGTATTTTCTGAAAACCTGTTGTTTCCTTCTATCGATTTTGTTCTTCTTCTGAATGTTGCTGCTGCTGCCTTTTACCTTCCCCAGCTGAAAACAGCGATACCGTGTTCCCCTGCCTTGTGCTCAGGTGAGTGAATCATATTTTCAAATTCCATTCAAGGCATTCAAGTACTGTGTGAGGTACTGTTACTCATCTCTTATTACTTATCTCTTATTATTCTGACAAGATTCCACTCATTGACTTTATTTTAATTGCTCAGTAAATGTATTCTTTTGAAAAGCCTCCGTTCCTCGTAGTTTGGAAATTCAGATGGATCTGAATGGCACACGAGTCAATTTGGACTTTGGACATACTGATCCAGATAGAAGATGCAGTGATATGGCCCTCTAATGCTACGCTTATCGGACAGGTGACGTTGAATTGTTCACTTACGCAGTAGGTCCTCACTAACGCTGCTAGAAACATCCTCAACTTCATTCTGGTCACATCTAGGTAATTTAATACTTCCGTAGCTGGTACTTTTTGTTTGGTGATTGTGTTATCGTTGTGCAACCAAATCAAGAAGAAATAAGTAACATATTTGGGATGAAATTAATGTCATTAAGTCAATGTGTATCATTTCCTCAGAAAAGTTAATATGGCAGAGTTATGTGTGTTATTTATAAAATGCCTGTTAATTAATAGACACAAATTACTGTAATCACATTGAGATAGAAATTACTGTAATCATGTCTACTTAAATCTTTCAGTGATTATAATGCTATCATCTCAGTGTCATGTTCCTAACAAGATATTAATTCCTTGAGTAGTTTCTGAATTGGTGTAACTGTGTATCTTGAAGCCCATTGCTCCTGTAGGAGACAAATACCACCTTCAGTGGGGAAAAGACAAACAAAATAGAGATCTACGAAGGCAAAAGCAGTCGCTGTAGGAGGATTGTGCAAACCAGAGGACTGATTGTCCGTACTGCCTGAACTACCTGAGTGTTTTGAAAACAGTGGCGGTGGTTGCACAGGAGAACTAGAAGCCAAGGCAGTATCTAGTGCTAACATTGACTTCTCCCAGCTTCAATGAAAAAGAGTGGAGGGAAGTGAAAACTGTTCAGAAGAGAGAGATCTGAGGTGCCTAGCACAGAGGAAGCCCTGAGGCAGTGTGGTTACACGGGTTGTAAATCACCGTCTTCTCTGCTGCTGTAGGAGTCCTGGAATTTACCAGGGCACTGCGCACCCCCAACTCGGAGGTCCTCTGTAGGCAAACATATGCCCACACTGCTGCGGGTGTTTAAAGTCTCTTGAGGAAATTGTTGTGACACTGAGAAGGGCTGCTATTTTCTACAAACGTAAGGGGGAACTGCTACAATATTTAGCTCCTACTTTTGTTAAGGTTAACGTGTAAGGGGTTTGTAGCCAACAGAAAGGAGCAGACTCGGCTGTGTAACGTTCTCTGAACACCAGTTTCCTGGCATGGGGAAGGGAGAAGAAGGAACCGCTTTGAACTGGAAGCTTCTGCACTGTAGTCAAAGGAGGGTCTTCACAACTTACAGATGTTTGGTTATTTTCAGGGATTTTTTCTTCTTTGTTTCTGGGCAATTATTTGAACAGTTTAAAAACAAAAAAGTGCTTCTTAAGTCTAAACTAATGTGCGAAATTCTGACTTGATTTTAGTCACCTCCTTGCATCTTTGACCATCTGAATAATCACAGTTTTGAGGAAGCTATTGTCTAGTGAAATCTTTTCTTATTTCCTCTTAGCAATTGTTCATTGAGGAGAAATATGTAAATAGTCTTATTAACAGGGAGGAGACTTAATAGCCTTTAATGGCTTACATTCTGCGAACAATCATGCCCATGAGGAACTTCTTACATGTATAATCCTGGTAAAATCAGCAGGACTCTTCATGTGGTAAAATTACTCACACAAGTGTTTGAGAGCAAGATGTCAGTGCTCCTCTCCCACATTCCTCCTGTTCCCCCAAGAAAGCAAGCCGGCGCATGAACATCAAAAGGCATTTTTAGTCTAATATGTCCCAAATAAGGATTTAATCCAGACTAAACAACTGTTTGGATATTTGCTGTAGCTATTAATTATTGAAAATGTTTTGAATTTTTCTATTCATTTCCTCGCTTTTAGTTCTTTATTTAAATCATCTGTGGTGTTCCTGCTTACTGTGTTTGCTTGGTGCTGAATGTTTATCGTATCTATTGACTACAATTTATAGCTAGCTGCATTTTACTTAAAGTCAATGTGTTACTCGGAAAGGTTCTACGAGGAGCGATGTATCGAAGAAGCCAAAATAGCTCAGACGTGTGCGCTGCTGACAAGGCAATGCATGTTTGCGGGGTCTTGGTACAGCTGTCTCATGCAGACGTGTGTTAATTAATTAATAAACCAGGTATTTTTATGAACCAGTTAGTAAAACTGAGCACAATAGACACATGAGGTTTTGAAAGCAAGGAAGCCAAATTTCTCGGTGTTTTTTGGGGGTGGTGGTTTGTTGTGTAGTGTTGGGGTTTTTTGGGGTATGGGATTTTTTTTGTCTACTGTACTGTCCTTCACCCTAATGGTACAATAGGAACTAACTGCATTTAATTTAGGCTGACTCGGAGCCAACTCTGCCTCTGATCTACTGATGTCAAGAAAGTTAACAGATTCACCCTATAACTGGGACTCTGCGTGCAGCAGCTTCCACCCACACAAATGGGCAGATGGATTCCTGGTTGTTCTCCTGTGGTCACCGATGCAGCCGAGGGACCCATGTGAGTGACAGGTACTTACATTCGTTTTGGAATTTTTAATCATGGCTTAACACTTGCCAGCTTCAAAGCAAACACTGCTGGGAAATTATTGTCACATCATGTGGTGCAGTGGCTGTAACTCTGCAAAGAAAACAGATTGTTGGACTGTTTTTTTTCTTCCGTAGCTAAGGTTAACTGCCTGGACAGCTGTGAGTCAGCCCTTCAAGACACACTGCTTTGTGTCACTCTTGATCTGGCACATGAAAGTAAATGTGAGGAAGTCTCAAGCAGAGATCGTTTTGCAAGTCCAAAGGTGAGGGTAAGGTCAAGTTCACTTGCATTTTCACAGTATCTCGCTACAAACATAAAGCAAAGTGCCAGGCAGGCAACATGAGCTTTAGTGCAGCAATGGGTTTCACCTTCAGGACATCTTTATTCTTTGTGTTCTGTTTACCGGCACCAAAGCATAAGAGCACAGTAAAGAAAGAGCAGTTATAATTTTTTATAAAGGTGACTCTTCCTTCTAGGAAACAAGCTTGTGCTGACTTTATGTTTTGAAGTGTAACTTGCACAGGTGTTGCGACGTCTCGTGGGGCTGCAGGGTAATGTTAGCATTCAGTTAAGGAGCAATTTGTCATCATTCACATTACATAAATATAGCTCGTCACGTTACTGTCACTGCTTAGCTCCTGCGGGAAACTGTCACTTGGTCCATGCGTTCAGGACTGAGGAGGTTACTACAGGAATCTATGGGGCGGGAAAATGCAGATGCTTTTTTCCATCTTTTTTTCTTCCTTTTTTTAAATCTTTTTCTTTCTTTTTTCTTTCTTTACCTTCGTGTTTTACCGGTGTCTTTTATGTTTATCATGAGCTGTGTGTGAAATGTAAGAAGTTCAGCCTGCAGGGTGGAAGGCGCTCTCTCTGCCCCATGAGGCGCACCAAACACATCTCCTGAGCGAGGGACGAGCATTGCTTTACAACCCAAATCCTACCCTATTGCCTTCCCTCTGGAGAGGCTTCCCTCTGCTCCGGTCTTCGGGCTGACTCCTCAGTTTGTAAAACGTGTCTGAACTCCGCCAAGGTCATGGTGAGATTTCCTACTCATTGTTTCCCAAAATTTGAAGATCTTAAGCGTGCACATTGCTATGCTGCAGTGCTCCATGTGATCATCTTTTCCTAGGGGAAAATTGTTGGTTAGCTGGATGTTTCAGTCAAACCACAATTTAAAGTTTTGTAAGCAGCTGTAACCTGCAATAAATTCTGTGGTTAAGGGAAGAACTGCATTGAGCAAGGCTCTGCGGGCCAGTTGAATCGTATGAACTGCTGTTTTGTTACGTCATGCACAAGGAATAGGTCTGCCACTTGTGACTGTTGTGGTGCAAAGGTTGTGTTTCTCCACATCTACCACAGAGAAGCAAAGGTTATGAGAGCTTTTCTTTGCAAAAATGTAAATGCAGAAGGGGTGAGAACAGATGACATCACTGGTCACATCCGAGCCGCTCCCATGGGGTCACTGGGCATCAGCATTTTTGTGCTTTGAACCTTTAGCTCCGCACACCCAGGGAAAGCCCTTTGTTTTCTTAAATGTTTTCAAACTTCAGCTTGTATCACAGAATCACAGAACATTATGCATTGGAAGGGAGCTCCAAAGATCATCTAGTCCAATCTCCCTGCCAGAGCAGGATCACCTAGACCAAGTCGCACAGGAACATATCCAGGCAGGTTTTAAATGTCTCCAGAGAAGGAGACTCCACAACCCTCCCTGGGCAGCCCGTTCCAATGCTCTGTCACCCTCACTGAAAGAATAAGGTCTTTCTGATGTTTATATGGAACCTCCTATGTTCCAGCTCAATATTTTCCTGCAGGGTGGCTCTTCCCTGTGAACTGTTCACCTTCCATTCCTCCAGCAAACTTTGCCAAGGTACATTTGATCCCATGGGAACTCCTTTTGTAGACAGGTTGCCAGTTTGAAAGACAGCTACTTGTGACCACTCTCTGGGTGCAGTCTGTCAACTAGTTTCCTATGCAATGAGCAGACCAGTTGACTAGATCATAATGCATCAGTGTCTACAGGTGAAGACTGAGGGAACAGTATCAAAAGCTGTGGAGAAGCTCTTTAAAACTCTACTATTGACCAGCTTTGTGATGTCTGCAAATCTAATTCCGCTGCCTCAGGTCCCACTCCACCAGGCACCATCTTTTGCAGGGTGCCTGTAAAGCTACTGTTGAATAAGAATGTAAGCAACCACATTCTATGTGGTGGCCTGTTCTAATGACAGCAAAGACTTGAAAAATGCTGGTTTTCAAAAAATGAAACCTTAAGTAAAGGGCTTTTCTTAAAAAGATGCAAAATTTTGTCCTTAATGAATATGAAAACCTTGTATTTTCCTCTGATCTATTCAAGCTTAAAATATTTAACTCCTAAGTCGTGACTGAAACTTGAAGCTTCTCTAAGCTTGGGTACAAAGAGAATCCTATTTCTTACTGCCTTGAGCCTGTTGCTAATAAAGTCTGGCCTCATGAGGAAGAATATTCATAAAGGCACAGTCCAGAAACACTTTTCTAAATTGGACAGCCTTCAACTAACAGTTACATCGCGGTTCGTCGCATTTCTATTGCTTGTTATTTATAATTTGAGTAGAAAGTGACACAAATTCACTGTTTATATCAAAAGGTCTTGAAAAGAATAGGTAAGTAGACAAAAATATGCACTGCAAATTCGATAGTAAAACTTCTATTCTTCCCCATAATTTTCCGTTCTGAAGCCCTTTCTCTAACAAATATCATTGATTTAATTTTTCTCAAGGGAGCACGATGATAAATTTGAAACTTCTGGGTAATTATATTACAGAGAAGGATAAATTCATACAAATTTGTCGTCATCTGAGAACTTACCTGGTTTGGTTTATGCCTTTCTTGTATAAGACATTTAATATTATTTTAAAACCTGCTGTTTCCAACCAGGTGCCTCTAGGCATAGGTGCTCTTTCAAACGAGTCCCTTGTTCTTTGAAGGGTTACATGAATCAGTTCTCTGCCTCTGCGGTGTAAGCACCACACATTGTAATTGGCTTCAGAGTAATTGGTGTGATTAATAAATGCTGATGGATCAGCAAACTGTTTGCTTTGTAAAGTTCAGGATTTTGGAGATTAGACTCAGACTGTCGTGCTGTTATTAGCATAACCGGTCCAAAGTGAAAAAAAGATGGAGTAGTTGACAATCTGGCAACACTTCAAAATAAATGGTGGCACCTTATTAATCCCTTGAGCTCCTGCAGGATTTTTGAACTACTTACTTAGCCTCATCTGATATTAGCAAGGGCAGAACATTAATGCAACAGGAATTTCATTTTGATGTTATCTAAAGGTGGGATTAGGACCACAAAAGGACACTGCAGAAGCCTGTGTGCAGTGACTAGATTGGCTGGCAGGCTTTTCCATCTTCCCCTTCGCAGAAAACAGAAATGTTCTTAATTTTTTTCCAAATGACCGAGACATTTTCCAGGACACTCTTCAATGAGAAATGGAGAATACTTGAAGAATAGGGATGACTTCTAAACATAAAAATTTCAATTAACTCCCTAGAGAAGGTAAATTAAGTTTCACTAATTCTTTAACTTGATTTTTTTTTTCCTTCCTTGTTTAAGAAGTAATAGTCCTAAGGCTCTTTGAAGAATGGGTTATTAAATATGACTAATTACTGAACATGAAGTGTTAGTATTCTTCTTATTGGCATGTAAAATATTTGTCGTTAGGCTCTCTTAGAATCATAGAAACATTCAGGTTGGAAAAGACCCTTGGGATCATCCAACCATCAACCCTACTCTACAAGTTCACTCCTAAACTGGATCCCCCAACACTACATCTAATCATCTTTTAAAGTCATCCAGGGATGGGGACTCAACCACCACCATGGCCAGTCTGACCACTCTCTCCATGAAGAATATTTTCCTGATGTCCAGTCTAAACCTAGGAATAATTGAATGTCTTAATTCCTTTTCTATCCCAAGCATGCAGCCTGAAAGGCTCCGAAACCGGCAGATTGCAATCGTTTCTGTAAAGAGAAGATTTTTACTAAAGCACTAAGGACGAAGGTATGGGACTGACACTGCATTTTCTATCTGCATATGACAGAGGACCTTCAAGGGTCTTCCTCATGTCTCAGTGAAGTTCTAACAACTGCTGGTGTGTGAAAAGATCAAGTCTGAGCAGTTTGCAAGCTCCCACAGTTTCTGGTTTTAGCTCTTTTTGATTGGAAACACTATTTATTCTCAGACACCTCTTGTAGCAGTCTTAGGCTGATACTTCATAAAATGTCTGTTGAAATTTAATTTTCTGCTTCATCTCTGTCATTTACATGTAGAGCTATTTCCTGACTTGAGCTACTGCTTAGGATTGTTCCGAGAGGGTATATAAAGTCATAGAATCACAGAATCATTAGGGTTTGGAAGGGATCTCGAAAGATCATCTAGTCCAATCCCCCTGCCACAGCAGGATCACCCAGACCAAGTCACACAGGAACA
>JAOXOE010000632.1:1589437-1608412 GCA_028565055.1 Phoeniculus purpureus | reverse complement strand
TTGGCCACAAGAGCACACTGCTGGCTCATGGTCATCCTGCTGTCCACCAGAACCCCCAGGTCCCTTTCTCCTACACTGCTCTCCAAAAGGTCAGTCCCCAGCCTATACTGGTACCTGGGGTTGTTCTTGCCCAGATGAAGACTCTACACTTACCTTTGTTATATTTCATTAAATTTATCTCTGCCCATCTCTCCAGCCTGTCCAGGTCCCACTGAATGGCAGCACAGTCTGCTGGCATCTCAGTGACACCACCCAGCTTTGTGTGATCAGCAAACTTGCTGACAGTGCTAATCCCTCATCCAAGTCATTAAATGAATAGACTGAATTATACTGGTCCCAGCACCGATCCCTGGGGCACTCCACTAGATACAGGCCTCCAACCAGACTCTGTCCCATTCACCACTGCTCTCTGGCTTCTATCCTGCAGCCAGTTCACTATCATCACCAATCATGCAATCCACACTGCCTCAGTGTGTCTGTGAGGATGCTAAGTGAGACTGTGTCAAATGCTTTACTGAAGTCGAGATAGACCACATCTACTGCTCTGCCATCATCCATCCACCTGGTTATGCTCTCGTAAAAGGCTATCAGGTTGGTCAAGCATGACTTCCTTTGGTGAAGCCATGCTGACTGCTGACTGTCCCTAATGACCCTCCTGTGGTTGATGTGCCTGGTGACAGCATCTAGGACACATTATTCCATCACCCTTCCTGGGTGATGGAAGTGGCTGAGCAGTGGCTGTCCACACTAGCTCTACAAATAATGAGATGAATAAGAAAAGTCATTAAAAAATAGTTCAACTATTGTGACATTTCAAACTGAAGACTCCATTCTCTAGTGAGACAGTGAGGGGTCATCACATACAAACTTTATACTTCCATTGCAGCTGGTAAAAAATACCTGACATTTATTTTAGGCCGGATTTGATGCCCAGAAAAATTGTATGGAAAGCAGTTTTTAAGCTGGGGTTCAAGTTTAAAAGTAATTTTTTATTTCAGTAGCATTTAAACTACTCAGCAATTACAAATAATTGAGTCTTGAAAATTTAGGCTTTTGCTAAACCTTCTTATAGGTTAAACATTTATGATCAAACGTTTTGTCCAACTGTTGAGAAATACGATTTTTATCTTGTTAAACACATGGATTATAATCATACGAGAGGTTCAGTAAGTTTGTTCCAACTTTTTTGTAGTTGCACGTTGTAACTGAAGTTTTGATTGTCAGACTAGGTAATACTGGAGTGAAGAAAGATGTAAAACACTGGATTTTTTTTTCCTTTTAAACATTGTTGTGGCTTCAAAGAGTACCTTTTAGCTACAGAATGTTTCCAAGGTTCAACTGGAAACAGTTGTTCAGCCTGGAGAACAGAAGGCTCCAAGGAGATCTGATAGTGACCTTCCAGCCCCTGAAGGGGGCTGCAAGAAGGCTACAGAGGGACTGTTTCTGAAGGCCTGGAGTGATAGGATGCGAGGCAGTGGCTTCAAATCAGAGTAGGGCAGATTGAAATGGGCTGTTAGGAAGAAGTTCTTTAGCAGGAGTGGGGTTGAACACTGGAACAGGTTGCCACGGAGGTGGTTGAGGCCCTATCTCTGGAGATGTTCAAGGTGAGGCTGCACAAGGCTCTGGGAAACCAGATGTAGTAGAGGATGTCCCTGCTCAATCACTGCAGGGGGGTTGGACTAGATGCCCTTTGGAGGTCCCTTCCAACCCAACACATTCTATGATTCCATGACTATAATTTGAAGTGTGGGATCCAAAATGGCAATGCTCATGTCACAGCATCCAACTGGGGAACAAACCAGGCCAAGCAGAGGAGAGGTAGATGTTTCTTAGTCACCTTCCAAGTTCTGAAACCCTGAAGGCAAATGACCTCCAGGGTATGTATGGCTGTGCTCTTGCAGCCCTCCAGGACAAGCTGCAGACTCAGTTACCTCTGAAATCCTTGTCCACCAACGCACACAGCATGGGCAGTAAACAGGAAAAAACAGAGACCTGTGTTTGGTCACGGGTTGGTGTTCTCATTGCAATTAGAGACACAGTGGGACAGCTTGCATGTCTGGAATGCTGTCATGAATGTTTATGGACTATTTTAGGAAACACAGTTCAGCAAGGTGAGATGGTGGAGTTGCTCTTTATGTAAGAGAGAAACAGGAGCACATTGAGCTCTGCCTGAAAGGGGATGAGTCAAGAGCTTATGAGTTAGAATTATGGGACAGACTAATATGGGTGATCCTGTTGTGAGTGTTTACCACAGGCCACCTTATCTGGAAGATGAAGACCTGATGATGCCTTCTACAGGCAGCTAAAAGTAGCCTCACAGTCACAGCCCCTGGATCTAATGGGGGACTTCAGCCACCCCGATACTTGCTGCAAGGGTTACAAAGCTAGGCCCACAGTCCAAGAGGTTCCTGCAGAGTACTGCTGATAACCTTTTGACACAGGTATTGGAGGAGCCAACAAGCAGAAGTGTGGTGCTTGGCCAGGTGTTGCTAGGGATATATAGGTTGGGGGTAGCCTTGGCTGCAGTGACTGTGAGACAGTAGAGTTCAGGATTGTACGTGGAAGAAGCTGAGCAATAAATAGGATGACAACCCTGGACTTCAGGACAGCTAAATTTAGCCTCTTCAAAGACCTACTTGGAAGAATTCCATGGATGAGGAAGGGGTGCCCAAGAAAGCTGGACACCACTTACTCCAAGCTCAAAGTTAGTACGTTCCTACGAGTAAGAAATCAGACGAGGTAGGAGACTTGCATGGGTGAGCAAGGAGCTTCTGGAAAGAAGTCTGTTGGAATGAAGGAAGTTGACAGAATGTGAGAAAAGGCATCGGCCACTTGGGAGTGGAGAGCTGTCCATGGCAGGATGCAACAAAGAAGGCTAACGCTCACTTGGAATTAAACGTGGCAAAGGAAGTCAAAGACAAGAGCTTCTTCAAGTACCTTAGTAGTCAAAGGAAGACTAAGAAAAATGTGGGCTGGCTGCTCAGTGGAGTGGGTGCCCTAGTGACAAAGGATGCGTGGAAGATGTAGTTACTGGACACCTTCTTTGCTTCAGTTTTGGCTGCTAAAGCAGGCCCTCAGGAATCCCAGGCCTTGGAGAAAGGAAGACTCCACTTTGGTTGAGAAGGATCAGATTAGAGATCATTTAGGCAAGACAGACAACACAAATTCATGAGCCCTTATGGATACACCCACAAGCGCTGAGAGAGCTGGCAGATGTCCTTGCTAAGCCACTGTCCGTCATCTTTGAAAGGGGAACAGGAGAAAAGCCATTATCACTGCAGTCTTCAAAAAGGGCTAGAAGGAGGGCCCAGAAAGCTTCAGGCCTAGAAAGTGGACAAACTGCTCATTCTGGATGTTGTCCTTGAACATGTGGAGGGAAATATGGTTATTGGAAAAGATCAGCGTGGGTTCACTGAGGGGGAATCATGCCTGGCTGGCTAGGTAGATAAGGGGAGAACAATGGATGTGGTCTACCGCAGCTTCAGCAAGGCTTTGGGCTCTGTTTCGCACTAGATTGTTGTAGGGAAGCTTAGGTTAGATGAGTGAACAGTGAGGTGGATTGAGAGCTGCCTGAATGAGAGAGCTCAGTGTGTTGTGATCGGTGGTGGCGTGAAGCTAGTGGTGTTCCCCAGGGGTTCAGAGAGTACAGTCTTGTTCAACATCTTCATCAGTAATCTAGATGGGACATTCTGAATGATCTCTGGAGATCTCTTCCAACAGATTCTGTGGAATGACCTCCTTAGATGTAGTAGTAGCTCTGAAAAATTTCCCTTGATCTTGTTATGCTTCCTAGGATGAAGCCCCCAGTCTGTGAGAAGTGGGAATGACTGGTGTCTTTACTTGTGTTGTGGGTTAATGGTTTGACTTGCTAATGACAGGCTCTACAGGACGTTCAAAGACAGCAAGTACCTGTACATGCTGATGGAAGCCTGTCTAGGTGGAGAGCTCTGGACAATTCTCAGGGACAGGTGAGTTGTAAGAAGTTGTTGTCTTACAAAGTGTAGAATTTCCTAATAACCTGGGCAGCATCTGCCAGGAAACCATTCCATACTCTGATTTAAAAACCCAGAAAGCTGAAAAGATCTATTTGGTCCAGTGTAGTTGACTAGACACAATGTTAATCTGGTTCTAACAGACACTAAGGGCTGATAGCCAACATATCCAACATTCAACAGGGCTTTTGTGTAAGCGGAGGCTTACCTAAAGCTGTTTTGTCATGATCTGATCCCTCTGAAAAAATAAAGAAGGTGGTGAAGGTAGCTGATGTAAATTGCACCTGTGCCAAGTCTTTGGCTGCTCTTTCCCTGTCTTCACCCCTAAAGAGTTTCCCTAGATAGCCAGCAGCATATTTGAATTTAGAAAGACCCCCTCATTTAATTTTTGATTACCTAGAAAAACCACCTTTTGCAACCCCAGAAATTCCAGCTGTGTTCTGGGTGACCGTAATTTTTCACATCTTGGAGCCTGACTGCAGGCTTGGGCATCTGATATGGAAACGTGAAACCATCGTAAGGGTAACAAAAATACTGGGCACCGCATACGATGGCAAAGACTGTCCCTGCAGGGTGCAGCCAGGTATTGCAGGAGATGCAATTTTAAAGGTAAAGAATGCAGGCTCCTTCGAAAGTCTCTCTAAAATTGCCTCTCCTCATCCCAGAGAAGAACCTGTTGCTTTCATCTTGGTCCACTGCCCACTCTCTGTTTCTGTGAATAGCAGCATCCACCTCTGCCACAGAGGAAATAGGATAAACGATGTCTATTAATATTCCTGAATATTCATGACGCGGTCAGGTATGATAGCAATGAGCAGGAGGAAATCAAGAGCTCAGCATGGGCTTTTGAGTCCAGATATCATCACACATTACACAGGGATCAACCATCAAAGTGGGAAACAGGATAAGACATCAAATCCAAACCCTGTAAGGAGCACTTACAGAAGTGCCCTGGGAAAAAACAACTAGTTAGGAAAGCCGGAGCAAATGGACTCCTTTTATTTCCTGCCTTGGGAGGGCTTGATCTTGCAGAGGTTGGGTAGATGGCATGAGGGTACATGGGGTGGGCAGAGGGCAGGGAAAGAGGCAGTGAATTGCATGTAACCATGTCATAATCTCCTAATTCAATTCAATTCAGGAAGCAAAGGAAATGCATCCAAAAGATGGATCAGAAAGCACAGGCTGAGTTTTTTTAATTACTTTGACTGAATTTGGTGCCCCCCTTCCTTTTTCTGGATCATTGAAACAAGAGCTGTATCAAAATGTGTAGGTAGCAGGTGGCCTTTCTGATGGTCTTTGTCAGAAGCTGATCATCTCATGTTTAATTCTCTCAGCTCTAAGTTGTGGTTCTGCTGCCACCTACTTTAGGAATAATACTGAGCTCAGCCTGCTCCCCCAACAGCTCCCAGTGAGCACTGGAGTATGGTTTGCTGCACCAAGCTGGTGGCAAAATGATGCTGAAATGAGGATCGAAAGATGCAGTTCCAGCTCAATTACTCCTTCAATTCTCTGCAAACTGCAATTGTTCTGCCTTCAATCTCAGTTACAAACAGGAATACAATTTTAGTTCTTGTTCTCCACAACCCAAAAGAGCTTTTAGCAGCCAGAAAAGTCAAAGATTGTGATTTTAAAAAATTACTCTTTGCTTACAAGATAATGGGTTTTAAAGCTTGACTTCTACAAGATTCTGTTACAGAATAAAATCTGAAGTATTTTGGGTATGAATGTTTGATGTGAAGGTGGATTGAGAGCAAATGAGGATCCCAGCATGCAGCTCCTGCCCCATTTTTCAATTACTCCTTCAAATCTCAGCAAACTGCAATTGTTCTGCCTTTTGTGTCAATTATAAACAGGAATACAATTCTAGTTCTTGCTCCCCACAATCCAAAAGAGCTTTAAGCAGACAAAAATTAAAGATTATAATAAAAATAAAAAAGACTTTTTGCTTTCAAGATAACTTCAGTTTTTAGTTCTACAAGATTAACTTATGAAATAATTAAATTATAAATAAAATCTACAATGTTTTGGATATGAATGTTGGGTGTGAAGGTGGATTGAAGGCTTCTAATGACAAATATGGAAAAGCAATTAAATTTATAGATTATAAATCTGTAAGTTTATCAATCTATAAATGCATCAATCTAGAAATTTGTAAATCTACAGATTTATAAATACTTTTATAAATTTATAAATACATAAATATACATGTTAATATAAGTAATATTTATATATTCAAATAATATTCATCTATTTATGTAAATATAAATGTTTATAAAGTTTTTAATAGATTTCTAAATCTATCGATTTATTTTATTATCTGTAGATTTCTAGGTAAAGGTGAGTTGAACAACAGGCACTTTTCATGCATGAGGGTGATTCTACTGAGCAGTAAAGATATTTTATAAGTAGGGTGGATCCCAGTATGAAAAGAGATCTAACTGCTTTATGCCCTTTACTTCTCCCTGTTCATGCAGAGGTTCATTCGAGGATTCGACAACCAGATTCTACACAGCGTGTGTGGTGGAAGCTTTTGCCTATTTGCATTCCAAAGGGATCATTTATAGGGACCTCAAGCCAGAAAACCTCATTCTGGATCACCGAGGTTATGCCAAACTGGTGAGGGTCTGCTTTGACAAAACACAGTCACTTCTGTTTTTAGGAAACTGGTGTTAGGGGGAGAGGAGAAGAGGTCAAAAGCAAATGTCCCCCATCCCTGGATCCTGCCTTTAATCATGGCCATCGGCAGATGCGTAGATGCTGAGATAAGGTCTCACCACTGAGGTGCTTTCCCTGCCTCCAGCAGACTGAAGCTCAGTACAGTTTGAAGTGGGAAACACTGATTTTTGTTATGACATTCACATTTGTGGTCCTGAAATGGAAATGTTTAGAGATGAACATCGAGAGAAATCCATCCAGCTGCTTTGGAGCTACTGAAAAAGCTTTTCTGATGGGTTTCCCCGTATTGCTTATTTACTCATATAGCATTTTTGCCTCTGCAGAGGTGTTCTCTGCCTCTTGTCTTGCAGACTCTTCTTCAGCTGACCTGCTGAAGAACAGTGTAGTGGAAAGGGACCTGGGGGTACAGGTGGCCAACAGGATGACCATGAGCCAGCAATGGGCGCTTGTGGCCAAGAAGAGCAGTGGCACCCCTGGGCTGGATTAGAAGAGGGATGGTTAGTAGGTCAAGAAAGATTCTCCTCCCCCTCCGCTCCACCTTGGTGAAGCTGCATCTATAATGTTGTGCCCAGTTCTGGGCCCCTCAGTTCCAGAAGGACACGGAACTGCTTGAGAGAGTCCAGCACAGAGCCATAAAGATGATGAAGGGAGTGGAAAAGGCTGATGAGAAAAGGCTAAGTGCCTCCTCAGCTTGGAAAAAAGGGACTGAGAGATGACCCCATTAATGTTTATAAATATGGAAAGGGTGGGTGTCAGGAGGATGGAGCCAGGCTCTGCTCAGTGACAACAAATGATAGGACAAGGGGCAATGGGTGTAAGCTGGAGCAAAAGAGGTTCCATGGAAACATAAAGAAAAGCTTTTTCTCTGTGACAGAGCCCTGTCACAGTCTTCCCAGAGAGGTTGTGGAGTCTCCAGTTTTGGAGATATTAAAAACCCACTTGGATGCCACCCTGCCACCCTGTGTGACCTGATCTAGGGGGTCCTGGTCTGGCATGGGGGGGTTGGACTGGATGATCTTTCAAGGTCTCTTCCAACCCCTACCTTTCTGTGTCCAAGCTGAACAGCCCCAGCTCGCTCAGCCTTTCCTCATCAGGGGGATGCTTCAATCCCTTCATCAGCCCTGTGGCTCTGCACTGGGCTCTTCCCAGCAGTTCTCTGTCCTTCTAGAACTGAGGGGCCCAGAACTGGACACAATATTATTCTTTGATGCTTTAGTTAGTAGAATGTTCCCATGAGGAAACCTCTGCTCTGTTTTGCTTCACTTCAAGAGGAGGTGAGCACCCGACTGACACCCCGCCTCGAGCTCTGCTCTGATGGCACTCTGCTCCTTTCCACAGGTCGATTTTGGCTTTGCAAAGAAAATAGGATTTGGAAAGAAAACATGGACTTTTTGTGGAACCCCAGAGTACGTAGCCCCCGAGATCATCCTGAACAAAGGTCATGACATTTCAGCAGACTACTGGTCACTGGGCATCTTAATGTATGAACTCCTGACTGGCAGGTATGGGCATTGGGGCCGGCGCTGCTGCTCAAAGTAGATCCCAGTGTTTCTGCCATTGTCACCCTGATTAGGCAGAGGGAAGGTTCAGAGCTGGCCCAGCACTGTGCTGGTATTCATCATTGGGCTTTCCCACTTTACATCACACCTTCCACGCAGACTTTTCCAACAGCAAGGCATGAGGAGGATTGTAGGAAATGCTGTGATATGACTCCAAACATTCTTTTTTGGCCCTTAGCCAGCTGAACACCATAGGCAAAGAGCAAGAGTTTGTGATTCAGCTCTGGAGGTAAAAGGATGGGCTGCTGTGAGTCTCCAAAGAGCCTGGCAGACCTGACACCATGAGGACTTGAGGTCCTATATCCATCCCTTCCTCTGTTTAGTTTTTATATGTTGCTGCCACACTGGTGGCTTCCTGACACTTCCTCACCTCAGCCCCCATCACTCACCCCCTGGATAGAGGGCTGGAAAAGGATTCGTCACCTCAATCAACCTTCTAATCCTTTGTGTCTCATTTGAAGCCCTGGTTCTGTTAAACCAATGGGAACCTAATGAATCCCCACTGAAAGCAGGTCATCAAGTAGGGGATAAACCAGCAGTCAGAGCCTTGATCCTCAGGCTGTTGGAACATGGGCCACTATGGAAAACAGAGGCTTAGCATGAGCTACTGGAGGAAAATTTACCCCTTGCTACTTCCCTCCAGCCAGCATTACTGACCTCCAGCCAGGATTTAGGTTCTTGGCTCCAAAATGGTGAAGTACAGAGGAAGCAAAGCACTGCTGGATGTCATTTACCTTTTCTCTGAATGTTTTAAAAACCAGTTTTCAATGTTATTTTAAAGACAAGCTTTTCATCCTTTTTCTTTTCCTCTCCCCCACTATAGTCCCCCTTTCTCAGGCCCAGACCCCATGAAGACCTATAACATCATATTAAGGGGAATAGACATGATAGAATTTCCAAAGAAGATTGCCAAAAATGCTGCTAATTTAATTAAAAAGCTATGCAGGTAAGCCCAGGAAATTGAATCACCTCGATACCGTTCTGCAGAGAAATGGATCGCTCGGGAAAATTAAGAAACACATTTGTTCTTTGTTTTACAGGGACAATCCATCAGAAAGATTAGGGAACTTGAAAAATGGAGTGAAAGATATCCAAAAGCACAAGTAAGTGTCTTCTTCACCATCCTTCAGGTCAAACCCACAAGAACCCGCATTTCAAACACTTCAGCATTAAAAAAAAACCCGTATTAAACGCTTTTGGTCTCTTCCTCTTAGTGTGAATCTCCATCAGGCCTTTTTCCCCCCAGTGTTTTTATATAAGGAATTGTAGGATTCTAATTACAGGAGGACGTTGCAGAATATTTCCTTTCCCTCCAGCTCAACACACTTTCTTTCTACCCATAATGTTAATCCATCATCCCTTTTGGTCTCATGAGATAAAGCTGTTAAGTGATGTCTCATAGGTTTTCACAGTGCTGGAGGGGAATGTGAACAAGTCAGAAACCCATGGCAGAAGTGTGTTATTTCATCCAGTTGTGCTGATCCTCCTCCCATCCCCAAAGCAACAGAAATGCATTGGATGGGCATTTGGGGAGGACAGCTGGAAGCCTTAGCTCGGGTATCATCCACTCACTCTAGCTGCTTAAGCAAACCCAAGGTGCCTGAACCAGGAGGAGACCATTGCTTTGCATGCCCTCAGCTCCCAATCTCATATGAGGAAAGGATGTTAGGAGTCTCGTATGGAAGGGATCAACCCTCTGGAAAGAGCTGCTGCTAGGACACCAGCAAGAGGGAAGAATTTTCTTGTGAGCACTGGTGATGGTGTCACCACTGGGTTGCTGCACACACGTTGTTTTCAGTTGGAGAAACATATAAAGATGACAGGAAAACCTATTGAGGCTAATTGGAAAATTTGGATAAGATGACTATGGGGCTTGAAACCCTCTGCTTAAGCAATTTAAATTCCATTTAATGCTACTGAGAGGTTCTGACTGTATTTCTAACTGCTTCGTTATTCCTTCCCTTCTAGATGGTTTGAAGGCTTTAACTGGGAAGGATTGCGAAAAGGGACGCTGACACCTCCCATCATACCAAGTGTAAGTTTGCCTACTTATTTTCTCCTTCACAGCCACTAAGTTTCTCCTACATTGATTCTGTGTGCTTTGGGTACTAGTACACTGTAGTTTAGCGGCCACAGCATGTTCTTTATATCTACTGAAGATGCTCAAAGAGGTCACATTTGAGACAGTTCCAGCTAAAATCCAAGCAGTCTTTCCCAGGAGAAGGAGGCTTGGGGAGGGTATCTTGGAGGTCTGTTCCAGCCCTAATGATTCTCTGACCGCAATGAAATGCACTTTACATCAGGAGTGTGTGGCAGGATCACTCACTACTATGTGTTTTTCTCTTCCTTACCTGCTCAACTTATTTCTTCATGTACTTCCTTCATTGGGAGAGCAGAGAGCAGCCACTTTCACCTCTTTGCTCAGCTGTGTCGTCTTTCTTTCTTCTTTATTCTCATTTCTTTTGATGAGGCAAGTGGGATTTGTATGGCATCTCCCTTTTCTTTTGCATTAACCTTCCCCTCTCTTTTCTTTTGTGCTTTTCACCCTTTTTCCCCCCTGTGTCCACGTTCTACATGAAAAGCCCCGTTACTGACTAGTTTATGTTTAACTGGGAGTGGACACAGAAGGACAGCTTGAGTCATTTTCCTTTGGAGCAAAGCTCTTCCTTTGATGTCTTTGTGAGCTCTTTACCCACAAAGCCGGCTGCAAAGGGAAACCAAACAGGATTAGTTGATAGAAATTACCTTGGCCCCTTCTGTTCTGCAGCCTCCCCTCCTTGTTTCCACTTAATCCCTTTCTCTCCCTGCCTCTCCAGCAGGATCCCCAAGAGAATGACATTAGCAATCATGTTTAATTGCACCCCAGCTCTCTGTCTGCCCGTGGTCCTGCACCTTCTGCAGCAGTGGCACAGCTCTGGGGCTAAATCTGTCATCTCAAAGTTTCCTTAGCAACTATGAAAGAGCAAGAGGGGTTTGCATCACCCACTTTTGCACTGTAGGCTGCAAAAGTTACTGGTGGTCAGTGGCAGAAAGCAGGACTTTGCAAATATCTGCCATAAGCAGGATGTCTAAAGGACAGAGAAATGTTTTATAAAGCAAAACTGTGGAGTTTTTTTCTCTTAAGCTTCCCTTTAATGGCTTTTTAATGGCTTTCACCACATTTCAAGTCAGACAACAAAGTGAAGTTTGCTCCTTTACACCCAGTTGCAAGTCCTGGTTTACCTGGGTAGGGTGTCAGTGCAGTCTGAAAATGCTTGCATATGTTTCTCTAGTGGTTTTGGTAGGGTTTTAGTTTAGTAGGAGTTGTACAGCTTTTACCAGGGGTAGGTTTGGACCCTGCATGCCTAACCCTCAGGCAGTGCATTTGGAAGTAATGATCTTAGTAGGATCTTCTCACCATGATCATGTCCCCAAACTAAGGCACTGATGGTTGAGGGACTTGAGCATATCCAGGCTTCTTGTTTTGCCAGATGACCACAAAGGTGTAATCCCTTTCCTGAAGCAGGACTTCATTCTTTTCAGGTTTCATCTAACCAGAGTTCAAAAAGACTGTGCCTGAGCTATTGGGTGCTCCCAGCATGGACATCTGCAGAGCAGCCCCAGGGAGCTCCATAGATGCTCTTACCCAGTGCAGTCCACTTATATGTTGGGCAATCTGCTCTAGTTAGAGATGTCCCTGCTTGTTGTATGGGGATTGGACTAGGCAGTCTTTGCAGGTCCCTTCCAACCCAACACATTCTATGACTCTATGTTGTCCCTCGCTGCTGACAGCCATTCATCCTCTGGGAATGGCCACACCAACTAGAGCTTTTCTTCTTTGGAAACTGGTATCTTTCTATAGATTCCAAACACTTTTGCTCCCTGATAGAGAGAAACAAAGGGTTGCGGAGGAGGGTAAGTGTGGAGCATGCCAAATGTGAGGACCCAAAGGGTGAATGCTCTGCAGCAGTGCCAGCACCAAGGAAGTAAACAAATCCAGGCAACTTAAAAGAAATGAAGTTACTCCACTACGATTGTATGTGGATTTATTTTCAAAATGAGTTCAAGAACCTGGATTTTCCCTGAGATGTTGTCAGCAGCAGGGAAATGCTGATGCAGATAGGCAGCAAGTTAAATCTAGAGCTGAAGTTGGAGCTCTTGCTCATCAAATAGAGTTCTCCCGAGGCTTAGAGCCAGCATCAAACAGATCTTCTGGACCGCAGGCCGGCTTCTAGTTTTGATTTTTCCACTAGCTGCACAGGTGTAGTGTCTAAAGAACATAGCAAGTGTTTTCTGCACAGCATTCCTGTGGCAAGTAAAAACACCTCTGCTGGCTACTACGGGTATGGCTGGAAGTAATGGTTTTCTCAAGAGTTTTGGTCTGGAGAATTGCTGCCCTGGATTTTTATTTGTTCATTTTTTTAATTCCATTGGATTTTAATTGCATGGTATTACTAAGGTCTTGTCATTAGAAAGTTTCAGTCGCCATCATAAAGTCAAAGAATTACAAATTATCTCACTATTGGGAGATTTTAAATGACATTATTTCCAAAAAAAGAAGCCTACTTGGCCTTCAGCCTAGGGCAATGGGTTCCCTAGACTAAGAAATACTTGTTGGGGAACTCAAAGGCAGAAGGGTTCAGCTCACAGCCTCTAATTCAGGATCCTGGAGCTGTGAATTGAAACTCCCAGGCTTTGAGGAGGCCCAGGTCTTTTCCAAGTCTTTTTTGTTGACTTAGTACCAATGGGTAGGACAGTTGCTTTTGAATCAGAGACCCTGGAGGACCTAGATCATTAGAGTAGGGGAGCTGTGGGAAGTCATTCTGGGATTGGGCAAAAAACTGTTGAATGCAGAACTTGCTGCAGCTAACAATGAAGGCTCTTGAATGTTTTGTGGGACGGAGAGAAAATGTCTGCATAGAGGCCTCTTTTGATGACTGTCCCCTTCTTGCTTCTGTCTCCACAGGTTGCATCTCCAACAGACACAAGCAATTTTGACAGCTTCCCGGAGGACAGCGATGAGCCACCACCTGATGACAACTCAGGATGGGACATAGATTTTTAATGTATTTCTCTTATCTGCTTCTGCCTTGCTGAAGACAGCTTCCTGGAACATAGCTGCCAGTGAAACCGAACGAGTTGGGGAGGATTAGTGCTCGGGGTCACCATGATGCCTTGATTGATGCTGCTACAGTAACTACAGTGGCATTAGGACTTATTGCTTAGATGACAATAGTGCTCTTCACTTTTTCTGTTTGAACTTAAAATAGCAGTTGACATGGTGGTCCTGACACGAAGCCTTTCACCAGTAAAGAAATACATTTTCTATCACTGCAATGATCTTGCTACTCCCTTAATGATCAAAGTTGAGAGATACGTAGTGTAAGGTGCACTTAATTCTAGCTGCAAGGTACTGGCTTTATCAGTAGGATCCATAGTAATTTATTAAGTGCTGTAGGTAAATACAGTGCAGGATTTGGGCTACTCCCACCCTCCAAACTCTTCTACTGTAGGCCAGTGTAGGAGCAAAGAAGGACCACAACGGTACTAGTCAAAGAGTTTCACGTCAAAGCAGTGGTGAAATCTGTCTTTTTTTCTTTCAGAACAGTATTCATGACAAGACTGAATGTTACCTTTCCTCTTTCTTTTGAAGAATTCTTTTGTATTTTAGCCTGGTAAAAGAAAAAGCACAATTGCTCTAGATCCTGTTAAGGCAGATATGGGTCGCTTCTCTCATATAGCTGAGAACGTACTGTAATGTGATACTTGGAGTTTGGTTTTTTCCTTTCCCTTGGTACAAATACATAGCTGCATGAAAAAAACAACATCGTAACTTTATCCATCTTGCATATAAAGTAGCGCTTAAACAATGGTCCTGTTACAATGTGGCAGCAGCCTACTGGTCTTGTTGGTTAGCTGTGAGGCGTAAAACTGAGCTTCACTTGTACATTTTAGAATCCAAAGGGAAAATGTAAGACCCATAATGTACTTTATAGGTGCTATGTACATCCCTCACCTGTTGACCTATTCAGCCAACCACCGTCTCAGAAATATGTAGCAAGAGGCATCATTCTTCATCACACACGTGGATGGTTCTACGTCTCCACGTCTGCATCTCTTTTGTGTTTAGAACAAGTAAATGTGGTACTGAGCCAGCTTGCCGGCTCCCCTTGTAATATTGCCCATAAAAAAACATAATCCAAATGCCTCACCAGACTAGGGAGTCAGTAGAATTAAGTGGAAAGCCCATACTGAATGTGTTTATGTGAGGTCTCCATGTGTAGCAGTTCCCCAGTGACCTTGTTTAAGGCACGGGGATGGCTACAGCCAAGTCAAGTTGGATGGAACAATATGCTGGGGCTAGCAATATTATCATGAGTACACTCCTCCCTAATTGCCACTGCGTCTCCTTTGCTTGAGTACAGTCTTTTCTGATCTGTAAGGTGCAATAGAGGAATTCTGTCCTGGATGTTTGTCTGCTTGGGCATCTCTCTGGGACTAAACATTGATACCAACAAGAAACATCAGCGTTCAGTCTCTGCAGCAGACCCGGTTCCACAAGACTAGCAGATGCTGCCCCGTTTTGTCTCAGAGCTGCCAAGAGTTGTTATGCGTGCTAGCAGTCAAAAGATCAACCTCTGCTGAGAAGCTACTCATAAGACTTGCCTACACAGGACATGGGAAATGTATGGTTTAACACGTAAAAAGTGTTTCCCTAATGTTAAATCCCAACACTCTTTCCTGTGTTCCCGATGAAAGTGACTTTACAGAGAATGTTAAAAAGGTGTTTTCTTCCCTTCTTTGTCAGCATTGCCCGTGGTGTTTGCCACCAAAAGAGCTCAATTATCTCGACTCATTTGAAACCAGGCCGTGCTGATGGATTTCCTTCCTGATTTTTGGAAGGATGAGGCAACACTGTTGGTGCAGGAATTGCAGGTTATTTCCACAATCCATTGATCATTAAAACCTTGTTTGTCTTCAAAACCATAGGCAAGAGACAGTCTCCTGGGAATTCCTCATACAGGGCAAATACAGGCTTTTATCTGAGGGATGGAAGATGTTGGAAGGCAATGCTGAGCACTAGGGCTGAAATAATCACTGGGCATCACAGCAAACAGGCTGCTGCCTAAGAGCCAAGTTGTTTACTCACAACCCTTGTCTTTCCACTCAACTATTTGGTGACATTGAAGGAGAAAACTTGTATATTGCAGCTTTTTCTAGAAGAAGAGAGGAATTTGTCCTAAAATGATGCTATTCAGTACCTGAGATGCAGTTGCCAGTTAAGCAGTTGCCAGGAGTAAAGAGTGTTACAGTGATTTTGAGGGGCAAACTGAAAATGTTATGAGAAGAATGGTGAAAGATGGGCTGATGAGTTACCTCTCTTCCTTTCTATTCCTTTTCTCTTGTGCCAATACCTGTGCCGTGTGGAGTACGATGTACTGAACATGAGTTTATGTTGATATCAATCACCTGACTTGATTTTGATCACCTTTACTAAGCATACTTTAAATAACATACTTAGATTATATATATGATCAACACCTCCATTTATAAGTAATATATTTGAGTTGCATTTTTATCTCTCTCTCTCTCTCTCTCTCTCCATCTATTTATCCATTTATCCATCTACCTACCTATCTATATCTCTATCTGTCCATCCATCTATTCATCTGTCCATCCATCTATCTATACCCCCAACAATGGATCTCCTTTGTGTTTCCACTTACTGCCCTTTCTTCATCTTCTTCTCTAGTGCATGGGACAATGTGTGTAAGGGGAAACCAACTCCCGTATTTCAAATGAGTTTATTAGAACTGGTGTCATGGAGACACCAACCCTCCCTAGATTTTCACCACGCTGCATTACCCGTGGCAAATCCTTCTTTAACAGCAGGACCACAAGCGAATATTGATGTAAATAGGTATTTTTCGTGTTGATATTTTGTGGGACACATAGAACTTCTTTCTTTGAGAGTTCCATGGCATTAACTCCTTCGTTTTCTTCTTTGTAATGGTAATGTTTTTAGATCAAGGTAGACTTGAATTAATGTCATAACTGTCCGTATTATTAAACTTTATGTCAACTGTACTGTCAACTCATCGGTCCCATTGTTTTAGGACATCACTAGCTATCTGGCATTGTTGCAAGTGCCTTAAATCCATGGCATCCCATTAAAAACAAAACAAAACAGACAAATTTGGTGTTATGCTGCATGACAAAGACAAACACACCTCAAAATGTTGTCCTTTCTTAGCTTGCTGCATTTTACAGTTCTTTCTGCTACCAATTTCTAAGCCTTTATTATATAATATTGATGAACTACAGAAATGATGACGTCGTTCTCTTATTTCTGTTTAACGTACCAGAGCTGTGTATCTGTTACTGAGATACAGAGTCATTTCTGTGAAATGTATACATGTTACGTGCAGGTCAAACCAATAGATGATGTCCTCTTCGTCTCTAGACAGGTATTCCTGTTCCACTAAGCTGTGCAGATCCAGCCCATCACCCTCCTGTCTTACACAACCCCCTTCAGAAACCTCCCACCCGGAATAAAAAAGAATCATGAGCAACTAGATGTGCAACCCGACCTGCAGTTTTTCACCTGAAACCCTAATGCAAAGGTCTAGCTTGTTTGGACCACGCTCAACAGAACAGGATCTGGGCTTTTCCCCCAACTCCACTGTGGCGGCAGCTCCTTGGCGCTTCCGCAGAGCCAAACGGGATAAGCTGGAAGCGCCTTGTCCTCCACAGCTCCCCGGAACCACAACACTGAGATGTGGGTGGTTTCAGGGCTTTACTGGCCAAAGGGGAGATTTTCACTTGGAGTTGCCTATCTTCCCAAGTCCCACTCAGTGATGCTGTTTTTAACACTCGCTCTTTGGTTTTTATTCTGATTTTCTCTAGTTTTCTTCTTAGATGAAAAAGGTTTTGTTTGTTGGACAAATGTTGGTCATCAGCCGGTCGCACTCTTTTGATGTCAGTTTAAGAAGTCCTTTTTTTTCCATGAACTTGAACTGCTTTTGTTTTGCTCTGTATTTTCCCTGCAGCTGTAATTGCCGAGTGCCTGTTGTATACTTTATAGAGTTGAAATAAAAATAATTACTTTTGAGCAGCGTGTCAGCACCTTTCTTCCACAGCGGAAGCCAGGTTTGGGGTAGTTCACCTGATTAGGGATTTCCTTGGGTATTTGATTCTCATTTATTATTATAACTCACTAAAGGATAACCAAACAAAATATAGGGTGCTTAGAGATTGGTACCAGGGTCTGGGGTTTTTGCAGAATAGCCACAGCCACTATATTGTAGAGCATCAGCATCACCCCAAGCAGCCCACATACGGGAGTCTGAGACCAGTGGGTGTCCTACTTCAAGCAGGGCAGGTACAAGGTGATCCCCACAACTCACTTCCAGTCCAAATTAAAGAATCATAGAACAGTTTCAGCTAGAAGAGACCTGCAAGACTGAGTCCAACCTTTTTCCTAACCCTATCAGCACCACTAAACCCTGTCCCCCAAAGCAGTATCTACCCTTCTCTTCAACACCTGCAGGGATGATGACTCAACCTCTCCCTGGGCGGGCTGACAACCCTTTCAGGAAATTAATTCCTCCTGACATGCTATCCCTACAGACTTCAGATATCCCTGCATGTATCATGGTTCAGGCTGGAAGGGATGTAGTTCCAGCCCCCTGCCATGTCATCAAGCTCAAGATTTAGGGTAAACTTAAGTGCTTTATGTACAAAGAGACAGGTAAAATCTGGGGGAAAGAGGAAGAAATCCTTCCAGGAGGCAAAGAAATTTGACAGCAGGAGCCAGGATTCAGCTCCAAATGATTTCCCAATGATCAAGTCAATACCAGAATAGAAAAGGTCCTGAAACTGCAAGGGGAACACAGGGATGTCAGGGCAAGATATGGCCCTCATTCTCTCAGGCTAAAAATAGCCAGGGCCTGCTCTCCTGACTGCAGTGGGGATGTCCATCAGTGCTGACTCATCAGAACCTCTTCTGCCAGCACCTGCCTTAGGTGCCTGCTGAACCTTCCCCAGCCAATCATTAGCCCAGCTTGGGCCTTTCCTGCCTGCAGGGTCCAATAGCAGCTGCCTGCAGAGTCCAGAACCTGAGGTCAGACCCTGAGACTGTGATAGCTGAAACCACCTCTGCAACAGGGATCGATGTTTAATATTTCTGATGGGCTAGGGCAGCACTGTGCAGTTTACACTTTTTGTGAGGTTTAGGCTATTTGTAGGGTTTTGGCTATTTGTGAGGTTTAAGCTTTTTGTGAGGCTTAGGCTCTTTGTAGGGGTTAGGCTTTTTGTAGGGGGTCAGACTATTTTTAAGGTTCAGACTTTGGGGTTCAGGCCTTTTGTGAGGCTCAGGCTTTTGCCGGCATTTTCTTTCAAATCCCGCTTAAGGAAGGGTAAAAAAACCACCCCAAACCCGAGCCTTAGGCCGTGTCCATGAAAACCCAATTTAATTAATTGATTGATTAATTAATTGGGGTCTCGTTCCAGTACTGGCGCAACCACCCCACCGGGGGCGGTACTGCCACGCACGGCCGCCAGGGGTCGCCGTGGGCCCGGGTGCTTCGCAGAGCCCGGGGCGGGGTGGGGGCGAAGGGAGGGTGAGGAGGGCATCCTTCCGCGGGCGGAACAATGAGGCTGCGGGCAGCGGCGACGGGGCAGGCAGGGTGTGCCGGTGTGTGTGTGTGTGTGTGTGTGTGTGTGTGTGTGTGTGTGTGTGTGTGTATGCGTGTGTCTCTGCAGGGCCA
>JAOXOE010000632.1:1560799-1571776 GCA_028565055.1 Phoeniculus purpureus | reverse complement strand
AGATACTAGGATAAAGGTTGGACTCAATGACCCTGGAGGTCCTTTCCAGCCATGATGATTCTGTGATTCTGTGATTCCCCTCCTGTCCTTGGCTCAGCAGCAGCAGCAGCCCCTGTTGTACTTTTAGTAAAAGAGCCTCTAAGCCAGGAAGCTACCGAGAGCTGCTGCAGTGCATCCTATGTAGAGGTAAACAGAAGAACATGCTGCTGGGGCTTAGGTCAGACAGTTGCTGGGAAAATTGACTGGGATTGGAACACTGCATGCAGTACAGATGAAGGAAGAGCGAGAGGAGAGGAAGAGGAGAGGTAGAGGGACAGCAGAGGGAGAGCCAAAACCTAGCAACTGGAAACTAGGCCAAAGTCTTCTAAAGGACTATTGTGTGGTGAAGCTGGGTACCCCAGCTGAAGGTTGCAGTGGTATGTAGGGCAATGAGCCTGCTCTGCGCACTCACACTAAGGTATGCACCATAGGAAAGTTCCACCCAGGCAACTTGATATGGGTCCCTCAGCTGGACGAAACACTTTCTGGCAGGAAAAGCTTCAGAGGATTACAGTTCCTCTCACAAATTGTCTGTCCAGGAAGTTGTAAGAAAGCTGTCTTCTTTTTTATAAGTATGAAATGATGCTATGAAAGTAATTTAAGGACAGAAGTTGCTGGAATGAGGCTTCAAAAAAATCCCACCTTTCCTATGCAGACTCCAGTGGAACTGTGTTTACAAGATGTGAGCTGAGCGCCCCTCTAACTTAGCTGAGTGGGAGATGAGCTGTTTGGACAGAGCCCCTGGTTTAGAACCCGTTTAGCCAGCATGTTGGGCTCAATGCTTAGCCCAGCATTTCATAGATCTCAGGAAGACCTATGCATCCCAGAAGTCTTCAAATTTGGACCCAGTTTAGGTTACTGAATAGCTAGCTATAATTCATCAAATAAGACCTTTGTCTCTAAAAGTATTGTGTCATCGAGGCACCCCTAATCATCCACATCTTATCAAGAAAGAGACTGAGGGGCAGGAGCAGATCCAAAGGAGCAAAGAGGATGGGGAAGGGACTGGAGTCTGATGAGGAGACTCTGTGGGAGCTGGAGGTGTTTAGACTGGAGAAGAGGAGACTCAGTGGGGACCTTCTCCCTCTCAACAACTCCCTGAAGGGAGGTTGTAGTCAGGGGCGGGGTCGGGCTCTTCTCCCAGGCAACCAGCACCAAGACGAGAGAGCAGGGCCTGAAGCTGTCAGGGGAGGGTTAGGTTGATTAGGAAGCCCTTCTTCATGGAAATGGTGATCAGACATTGGCATGCACTTCCCAGGGCAGTGGTGGAGTCTCCATCCCTGAAGGTGTTTAAGGACAGACTGGCTGTGGCACTCAGTGCCCTGGTCTGGCCAATGTGGTGATGTTAGATCCTGGGCTGGGCTGGATGATCTCAGAGGTCTCTTCCAGCCTCAATAATAAAAATAATTCTTCCTAATAAATGGATTCTATGACTGAGATACATATTTACATATTAATATACCTGCTTAAAATAAACTTAAAGTGGAAAAGCATTTTCAAACCACCTCTAGTACTTGGGACTTTCTCTGGTTAACTTCTAGTGAGTCTTGGGGAACAAATTCTTCCAACAGCTTGAGAAAAATTCCCCATCCTATTAAGGGTTCACTCCCTTTTTCCACTACTTCTACTATTTAAGTAGAGCAAAGTGGTCCTTAGCGTAAAGTGATGATCACCTAGTCATCTGTTTACATTTTCTCACAAACACCCCAGTAGCAACCTGTTGTATTTCCTGCTCAGACACATGGAGCCATTTTGGAAAGAATTAAAGTGAACTTTAAAGCTGCTGATATCTTTGGAAGCTGCTGAGTCTGCTCCAGGCTACAAGAGCTTATGAAAGGAGGATGACAGAGCAGAAAAGAAAGGAAAAGGACAGGGAGGTGATGGAGAGATGGAAGAGCTGTGAGGCAATCCATTCTGTAAACTGCTTCCTTCTGCCACCGGCTGGGAGATATAATCAGTCATCTGCTGCTCATTTTTCTGCATGGGTTGTGTGTTTGTTTTTTAACTTCCACTGCAGTCCCCAAAGACTGCCCTGGTTTTACTTTTTTTGGTGGTGAATAGTGTATGTTTGTGTATGGGGTGTCAGGGGACTGAAATTGTGATACCAACCAGCAATTTGGGTGTGTGGGTGAAAATTAACTGTTGTAGTTGGTTATTTTATGGGCCCAAAATATGGCTGTTAAAAACCCCAACATTCACCATATGAGCTTTCTGTATCCAGACCATAAAATGTCTGGGATACATAGACAGGATCCCAGCCAACTTCCTGCCATGAAATTGTGCTTCACTAATGATCACTCCAGCCTGTTTTCTAAACTTGGAGACCTCTTGTTTTCCCCAGAGGATATTAAGTTGTTTATCTTTGGGGAAAAAAAACCAACACAGTTCTGTGCTACAATTATGAAGTTTATAGGACTCAAAAATTCACCTGAAGTGAGACTACTACTGTACACCCAGTTCACATCAGGCACGAAAAGTCAAAACCATGTTTGAAAGCTGCAGGTAAGTAAAGGATGGTTTTCAAAGCTAGGAAAGCTGCAAGAAAGTAAAGGATGATTTTAAAATGTCTATCAAAAACTATATTTAAACACAATGCTAGCAGTCCTTTTCTATGTGGGGTTCTTTCTCCTCCTCTCTCCACTGCCCCCAATTCATTTTTTCAAGCAGCGGTTCCCTAGCAGCCTCAAATATTGATTTTCTAATCCCATATAAAAATAGAATATGTGGGTTTTTTTAATATTAGGTCACTGAGTTGAACTGTTCACTGACCATATGTAGAGACACTGGTGAAACTGTATCTCCACTAAGATCCCAGTTCAGAGTACTTAGGTTATTGGTAAAAACAACTGATCTTTAGAAACATAAAATTAACCTAAACTGAGATGTGATGGAAAGAATGTGAATTTATGAAGTTCACTAGGGAAGGAGGTTTTGTTTCATCATCACTCTGGTTAGGATTAATTTCCCTGAGTTCTCTTGGAAGAATAGAGTCATTTTTAGGTGCATGTGCTTGGGTGACTGTGGAAGGGACATAGTAAACATGGATTTGAAGGACCAGAGCTTAGCTTGTTCGTCGTGATATCTCGAATACATCATCAGCATTGTGGAAATACATGGGTATCTCAAAGATGTCATCATCATCACCATCATGGAAATACACGGACATATCAAAGACATCATCATCAACGTTTAAGGTGCTACCTAAAAGCTAATTAATCTTATCATTATTTTGATTAATGAGAATATTTTTGTATAAAGATCCCACGTAAGACTACTCATGGGACATGTTGAAACACTGACATTAAAAGTAAAATAAGAATTAAATTGAGAAGAGATGGAAAGAACGTACAGAAGGATGCGTGGAAAGAAGTATGACTCTCATTTGGACTTCAGGACAGATTTTGAGGCTCTAATTTGGGCTTTTTTAATTTATTTTGAAGGGGAAGGCAGTGTAAGTAGTGTCATGCACGCCTGTGACATATGGAATGTTGCAAAACAGGGATGACAGCAGCCAAGGTGCATGAACTGCAGAAAATAAAAGCTGCTGAATCCCATTCACGTATTTAAAAGTTGCTATTTGAGTGGCATTCTCTCAACGTAGGAGTGTGTCAGCCCTATTTAAGCTAGTTTCCTGCTCCCCAGGGCACTCACACTCGAGGAATAAAATTGCTTACCAGCAACATAGAATTCAAAGGCAGTTTCGATGGATTTTTAATTTGGTCACTCCCTCTACTGGAAGCTTTTTACCTTGGTCTTATTCAGATAGTGCCAGTATTACCAATCAATCAATCAATCCTCATAAATCATGTTTTGGGGTTTTTTTGAGGGGAAGGGGGTTATTGTTTGGTTGGTTTTTAGAAAATAATTTATTTTAAAAGCACTAACAAAATCGGATTTAACTACATTTTTTGTACTTTCCAGCATGTCATGCAGAACTTGATTGCTCTGCCCTAATACATTATCGTACAGGGAGACAGTGAAAGGTGTTCTGTGACTGTTAAGGGAATTTAAAGCCCATGCTTAATGGTTAGTAGGTCTAGAGAGATTCTCCCTTCCCCCTCTACTCTGCCCTGCTAAGGCTGCATCTGGAATATTGTGCCTAGTTTGGAGCCCCTCAGATCCAGAAGGACAAGGAACTGCTGGAAAGAGCCCAGGACAGAGCCACGAAGATGATGAAGGGAGTGGAGCATCTCCCTGATGAGGAGAGGCTGAGGGAGCTGGGTTTCTTCAGCTGGGAGGAGACTGAGGGGTGGACTCGATGATCTCTTTGGGTCCCTTCCAACCCCTAACATCCTATGATCCTATGACCTCATTCACGTTTATCAATATGAAAAGGATAAGTGTCGGGAGGATGGTGCCAGGCTCTGCTCAGTGACATCCAGTGATAGGACAAGAGGCAATTGATGTGTAAGGTGGAGCAGAGAAGGTTCCATGCAAACATCAGGAAAAGCCTCTTCCCTGTGAGAGTGACGGAGACCTGGAACAGGCTGCTCAGAGAGGTTGTGGAGTCTCCTGCTCTGTAGACTTTCAAACCCACCTGGACACAGCCCTGTGTGACCTAATCTAGGTGATCCTGTTCTGACAGGGGGGTTGGGCTGGATGATCTTTCAAGGTCCCTTCCAACCCCTAACTTTATGCTATTCTGTGATCTTTAATACAGCGCCTTATTTTTATCTTTCTGATATCTGCTTCAGGGCCATGAGACTCACTAATGAGATTTTTAAAGCTAACTCCCACACCCTTTTAAGAACCTGAAAACCAAGAAAAGAACACCATTAAAGGATATCTCAACATGTTTTAGTTTCAGTAGCAGAGGGAGTAGGTTCGCTATGAGTTTCAGTAACCTCTTCACCTTCCATTGCATAAACTCAGGAGATTAAGGGTATTGCTTTGAAAGCTTTACAATGCATACATAATGTTTAGGCTGGAGCTGGGTCTATGTGCACGGGATAAGCCTAGATGAATGATCAGCAAATGTAATTCCAGCATATTTTGCTGAGGAAGATTAATAAAATGCAGCAACAACAGGAAGCTCTATGACTGGTCACGATGTATCTCAATAATCAACTCCCAGCTTAATTAAACATAACACTAACAACATTGCAAGACCAATGCAAGTACTTTTTCCTGCCTTAACCCAAATACAAAAACCTTAATAATACCTGAAATAACCTTAATAATACCTTAAAAAACCTTAAATAACCTTAAAATACAAATTGTACTAGACTGAAGGAATTGATGAAAAACTAAAATACAAATTGTAATAGACTGAATTAATTGATTAAAGGATTTTATGGGAAGACATAATATTTCCACTAATTCAAACCCGTAACAATAGCAAAACTAATCAAAACACAGCATTTCTGTTGTTGTGAGCTGTTTGGAGTCATTGGTATCTTTCACTATGACATTAACTGAGCTCAAAAAATGCATGTCTTAAGCACCACAAGCTTGTCTTAGCTACATTTCCAGCCATGATGGTTCTGTGATTCTGTGATTCTGTGATTCTGTGATTCTGTGATTCTGTGATTCTGTGATTCTGTGATTTGGTTAAGCAAGGACTATGTTTCAGTCAGAGACAAACCTCTGCTCAACGTGGGCACCATTACAAACTCTCCTGCTCTCAGATTGCTGAGGGGATTTCATCTCTCAAGTCTGGATTCTCTTCTGAGCTGTCTATCACATTTTTTATGAGATGGAGTTGTTGGCTGGTGAAAGACTGTTTTCCCTCTGGCTCTCTCCATTTCTTCTACTGCTATGCTGCCACACACTCCTTGATTTCATGGCATCATCAACTGGGAAAGGTTTTACCAGAAGTCTGGAGTCATCTAATCAGACAGCAACATGTTCAGGCTCTAACTTCTAGGAATGGGGCTATGTTTGAAGGAAACCTTCTCTTGGAGAAAACACCCCGGGATCAAACAACCCCCTCAGTCTCATCTGGAGTTTTGCTTCACTTCAGAACTACACTCTTGGAGGGATGAAAGTCTTATATCATTCCAGCCCTTTCTGCACCAGCATGGTAAATTCAATGAAGAGAGGCTGCAAGTTGAAATTAGCAATAATTTAAGTAAAAATCCCTAGGCTTTGTTGCTTAATAGTATCAGGGGTTGGCTGTAGAAACCTGTAATCTGTAAAGTTTACACTGTGTGACTTGAGTTTTTCTCTTGGCTGGGTCAGAGGACACCACAAATATTAGAGTTTCACAGGAGGAATAGGGGATTCCTACATTTCTATTTAATACAGTGTGTATCCCTGCATGGAAAATCTGGGAAGAAAAGGCAAATATGTTTCTTTCTAGGCTCCCACTATCTTTGGATGAGAAAACTACTTAAAATTATGAGTAGAAGACAAGCATTTCTAATTAATTATAAACTGCCAAGCTGACCATTGAGAATTTTGGAGTATCACAAAGAGACAGCTAGGGAAAAGAAAGACTGAAGTTGTTGAAAAGTAGGAAACATGAAAGCATCATGGCTATTTTAAATTACATCCAGAAAAAAAAGATGATAGTGTTTTAAAAAGCTGTTCAATTGATTTTTCATTGTAGTGTCCAATACCCAAAGGCTCCAACAGGTTTAGAAAAAAATCAGAATGCAATTAACTCTTCTTGATAGCCATGGAAAACTGCATCCCTGGCATGATGGCCTTGAATATGCTTCCTCATACATAGCTGAGAGTGGGTGGTTAAAGGTGATTGAAGAGCATAAGATTTTCCAATTATACCCTGATTATAGCAACATCCCAGACAAATAACCTGATGAATCAGTGTGAAAAATCACCAGGTCAAGTTCAGGCCTGCTGTGCAGGTGGAAGCCCTGCTGGGTGTTGACATCAAGCAGGAATTTGGCTGCTCAACATGCTAGTGCGCTACACATTTAGTAGCTGAAGAACATAGACAAGATTTATCTTAAGACACTTGAAACAACCACTTGTACTACTTTGTGCTCACTGGTGTAGCTTTAAAACAGCCATTCCACATTTAGATGAGCAGAGGCAAAGCAGTAAGTAAAACGCAGGAACACAGAATAATTCCTGAGAAGATACTTGGGATCATTGAGTCGAACCATTAACCCTACTCTACCAGTTTCATCCCTAAACCAGATCCCCCAACACCACAGCTAAATGACCCTTCAACACATCCAGGGAAGAGGACACAACCCTCTCCCTAGGCTGACTGTTCCAAGGTCTGACTGGTCTTCCTGTCAAAAAATTGTTCCTCATGTGCAGCCTAACCCTCCTCTGGTGCAGTTTGAAGCCCTTCCTTCTTGTTCTATTGCTTGTCATTTGTGAGAAGAGACCAGAACCAACACAAGGCATAGTAGCATGGGACTGCCTCAAAATGATGTGTTAAGTCAGAAAGACAAATAGCAGTACATGAAGACCTCCTGTAGCTGTCAGTCAAACAGACTAAGATCATCTACAGAAGTGTCACTCAAAGCTGCCATATTTTTCTTGTGAATCCAAAGCTGATCTTTCTACCAACAAGGGTACAAAATGCTTCATGTAATCTCAGTGTCCAGATTGAAGAACACTGCCTGAGAGCACACAGTGTGTCCAAATATCATTCCCGTTTCCTTGTCCCTTAAATCATGGTATTCTTAAAGACAAAGTAAAGCAGCATGCCACGTAAGCCAAAGGGCAAGACAGATTGACAAGTTTGCTTCAGCTTTTTTGATTTAATGCTACCTGTTGCTAACAACAACAACAAAATAATCAAAATAGAATGAAAATTAAAAATTTTAAGATGTTTCTTCTTCCTGGCTATCCAAATCCATGCCACAGGCCCCTACTCCTCCCAGCAACCAGTTCAGATGCAGACATAAAGCCCAGCTAAGATAGGAGCCAGTGTTACAAATCACAGGCAGTCTTTCAATTCCCAAAAAGTTTGGAAGACATTTCAGGATTGGTTCTTTCACTTACCCTTTCTTTTTTCCCCAATTATTGAGACCCTCAAATTGAAAAAGTAGAAAAGAAAGGTTGTGAACTACCAGATATAAACTTGTCTATAAAACCTGGTATAATGAATTATGTAGAATCCTCTCCCCCTCCACTCCCCGCCTCCAGTGAAATGAATTCTCCAGGCTGCTCCGGATTTTTGTAATTATAAGACTTTTCAGGCTCCTTCATCTGCTCCCATCCCGTTGCAGTTACATCCTGTAATTTCCAGTGCTGGCTGCTGTACTCTAAATCTGGTCAGCACAACTTACATGTCCTTATCAGTGACTCATCCACATATTTGAAGATCTTAAGAATGAATCCCATCTCCTTGTTTGCCGAATTCCTTCTGCTGCCTATGAGGGAAGGCTTGCGCTGACGGACTGTAGCACTGAGCTCAAGACAAGAGAGACTTTGATGTTTGGAGAATTTATGCATGTGTGCTCTCTCTCTCTCTCTCTGAAGAGGGGATTTAAATCAGTTTATTGAATCAATTGTTGTCAGTCTCCAAAATGCATCCTTCAGTTTTTCAGGCAGCAAGTGAACATTAAGCGTAATTAAAATGTTTGGGTTTGAATCTGGCATTTAAAATATGTTGTTGCTGCTGTTAGAATGGCAGATCAGAGGAGGAAGTGTCACTCAGCACAACAGGCCACAGTCTGCACATATAAATCGTCTCAAATCTTCCCTTTCAGCTGACAAATCAAAACGAGAAGAGGCTATGCAGTATAAATACCAGTTATACATTAAAGACTTAACACAGGACTCCTGTCTACTAATGTCTGAGAGCTCCAAATGCAGGGAAACCACACGGAGTTAATGATAATTGATATCATATGGTCTTTATCAAAGCTTCCTCGAGAAAAGCAGCTTAAGGGAAAATCTGTAAATGTGTGTCTTGACCACAGTCTACCAAACTTCTTCCGCATTGGAGCTTTTAACTAATTTGTTGATTTAATTACCGAGGCACAGGAAAGTTTGCAAGAGTGATAATTGCATATTCTGTGATTGCTGATCATTACATTGGGACATCTTATTGAATTAAAATAAACATTGAGTGTAAAAAAGTGAGCCTAGGAGATCAGCCTCTGTCTAAATCTTGAAGTCTACTCCTGGCTGACAGCACAAAGCTCATAAAGCAAAGCAACAGTGAAGTTCCCAAAACCTGAAATTGCTATGACAGACAGCAAACTGCATCCTAGAAAAGAGTTGGGATTCAAAACGGGTCAAACAAGATCAATGAGGGTCTCATTTAAGGGGGGTTGAGACGCTTGTTAGGTAACTTCTAATGGGCAACATACTTGTACCTTTAATTGGGGGTGGGAGTGGAGCCTACTGCATGGTTCTGAACGAGCGCCAGAGGAATTACCAGAAGGTCAAACGGAAGAGAGAGGCAGGGGGAGAAGGAAGTAGTAATTGAAGGGACAAGGGATGATTGTGAAAGTACTCTGAGGAGTCTGTGTGTCTGGCAAGATGCAACAGGCCGAGCTACAGATGGGAGGCAAAGCACTTACTGGAACAACCTCTCTCCCCCACTTCCCTCCCAGCCCGGAGCCGTGCAATTAGGGTACTGCCATTGCTAACCATCACCAGCAGAGGAGACAGAGCATGAAAACGGCTGATTAACTGCAGTATCTATCCCAGCATAACGACAGGAATATCTGCCGTACTCACACAGCACTGCCTGCGCTGAAACACCTTCATTTTCCAGAGGTTAAATGAACCAAGAAGATGACAGCAAAGCCACATAGTCAATAGCTGTATAACTCCCCTTCTGTTCAGGCTCACTGTACAGTGGGTCTTCTCTGTCCTTTCTCGCGTTTGTATTGTAAATATTTGAATCATTCTGCAATAGAACTTGGCCTGAGATTATCTGGCCTGGGAACAGACCAGGCCAGCACGATTTTTCACGCCCGTGAGAAACTAAACGCAGCTTGGAAGATGGCTTTGGAGGAAGTGTGCTCTAAGCAAACTGCAAAGCTGTCTAAAAAATTATTGAACTAGAAAACAGGAGTGAAAAAAGACTTTGGGCAGAGGGAAGTGCTAAGAATAGTTAAAGAGCCAATGAGAGAGAAAATGGCAGCATTTCCAATGCTGTAGGACAACACACGAAGTCACAATCAAAATAAAAGAAATCAGGAGTCTGATGACTACAGTTAATCAGAGCAAATAAAAACTAATCCACAAGTAGCACAGGTCAAGGAAGGGGTTTGAATAATGAGAAACCTCATGACTGAACACACAAGTGAAACAGCTATGTGCAGAGACAGTGAGTCAGGTACTGGCAGCAGCTTCTGAAGACACTGCTTTTAGTCTAAATGCTGAATATCCAGTCTGCCTGACTAGTAACAGTGTTTGCCTGTAATACTGTTGTGAGCCTGATCTGCCCATGCCATGGGTGATGCTTCTTTCTTCCCATCCCAGGCTTTGACTTCTGTGACTTGGATGGCCTAACTTGAGAGCTCTCTGTTGAAGACTGAGGCAAAGAAGTCAATGAGTAACTTGGCCTTCTCCATATCTCAGCCAACTAGGTCACCTGTTTCCTTCTGGAGGAGTTCCATATTTTCCCTAGTTTTCCTTTTTTCACCAATATACCTATAGGAGCTTTTCAATCACCCTTGATATTGCTGACCAGATTCAATTCTGTCTGGAATCTGGCTTTCCCAGCCTGATCCCTGGCTGCACAGGGATCTATATTCCTCTCAGGCTACCTGTTCTCACTTCCTCCCTCTGCAGGCTTCTTCTAGTGTCCAAGTTGGTCCAGGAGTTCCTTGTTCATCCACAGAGGTTTCCTGGCATTTTAGCCTGAACTTATTTTTGTAGGAATCCCACTTCCACAACCTCCTTTATTACATATTTCTTGGATTTCAATGGATTCTCCTGAAAATTAAATGAAAATCAGTATTTTCAACTGTTCTGCTAACCCTGGTTTATTATTGGTACCTTATATGCCAAAAAGGTTCTTTATAACCCACTAAGACAGATCTTTTAATTATCATA
>JAOXOE010000632.1:1538501-1560699 GCA_028565055.1 Phoeniculus purpureus | reverse complement strand
TTAGCTTTTCTACTCAGATCTGCAGGCACCACTTTGTTCACACACATCCACATATGCTCCTCCTCTAAAGAAGCTATTCTGGTAGGAAATACTAATCCTGAGATGCAAAAGCTATACAGAGAGGGCTAACACAGAGCTCCTTATGCAGCACACTAACAAAACTATTGTTTTAAAATCTTCAAGTTGTCTTCAAGCTTCAACTTATTTTAAAACCTCAAGAAAACAGCAACGGCATTACAGCTCAAACTCCTATAGTATGTGGAGGGTTTTTCCTCTCTATAGATGAGAAGGATGGAGTACATAAGCAAAAAAAAAAAAAGGGCTGTTACTCAAACTTTGTTGATCGATGCTTTAAGACTGATTTCAGTTTTCAAAGTAAACAAATGTTTGTAAATAATCAGTTTTAATGAGGGGTTTCTTTGGTGTGCCTTCAATACAGTTATGATGCATCCTTATGATGCACACTGTTTGCCAAGATAGGCATTACAATCACAAGGAGCGTCTTCAAGTGTTTCTGTAATATTTTGAGAGTAGTGCTGTAAAATGCAAGGCCACAATAGTGTAGCATTATAATCCACAGTTAAAAGCAAGAAAATTCAATACAATGTACTTTCTTTTGCATCTGCTCCAAGATTGATAGCCTGCTGCATGAAACTACAGACAGTATTTCAGCTCCTGGGTTTTTAAAGTATGCACTGAGCCTTAAACACTTTCATATATACCAGGTTTTTGGTTGTGTTCCACTCCACTCTGCAGTGCCATCACTCATGGGCAAAAGACATTGGCAAGACTGTGACCAAACTTGAAGTTCTTCATCAGAACTTGGACATGTGGACAAAGGGAAAAGGGTAAAAAGCTTATAATGGCATTGAATGGTTGGTCTGCAGCCACTCTTATGTGACATAATCAATGCAGATCAAGAGAGGTGATTCTGCCCCTCTACTCTGCCCTGGTGAGACCTCACCTGGAGTCCTGTGTCCAGGTCTAGAGGCCCCAGCAGAAGAGGCCATGACAATGATCTGAGGGATGGACCAGCTCTGCTACGAGTACAGGCAGCGAGAGTTGCTGTTGTTTGGCCTGAGGAAGAGAAGGCTCTGCAGGGATCTCATAGTAGCCTTCCAGTACCTAAAGGAAAAGGCCTACAAGAGAGCTGGAGAGGGACTTTTTGCAAGGGCAGTGGGTGAGAGAACAAGGGGTAATGGTTTTAAACTGCAAGGTATTTAAGTTGGAGATCAGGAAGAGGTTAGTTAGTGTGAGGGCAGCAAGACACTGGAATAGGTTGGCCAGCGAGGCTATGGAAGCTCCATCCCTGGAAGTGTTTGAGGCCAAGTTGGGTGAGGCTCTGAGCAACTTGATCTAATGGGAGATGTCCCTACCCATGCAGAGGGGCTGGAACTCAATGATCTTTAGAGCACCTTCCAACTCTAACCTTTCTATGATTTTATGATATAATTCATTCATATCCTTCCAAATGTTTTTATAGCTGATGAGCCCTCTTGGTTTATCGTTGTTCACACAAGAGCCATGCCAGATGTCTGATTATTGCATTCACTTTCTCTGGGCTTTTTGTAGCTGGTTAATTTTCGGGAGTGAGGAGATAAGAACTGCGTACCCTACTCTACACTGACTTACAGGTTCATAGTGTTACAGTCATCTCTACTCCTAACATTTGGTTTCCTCCTTTGATCACTACTGCACTCAGATAGTGTTTTCATTGCACTTATAGTTATAATTTAAGTGGAAAGAGACAGCTCATAGTTCCGCCATCCTAATGTACCACTTTTGCTGCTTTGGATGTCTCATCACATGAGTAATCTGGTCTTAATGTCTGTTTGCAGGCCATCGTAGCTGGTCCACAAACCTATTCTCCTGAACAGCTTGATATCTTCAAAAAACTTTGTCAAATTACAGTTCTTCTACTAATGTCTCAGTTTATTGAACATTGAACAAATCACTGCACAACCTGCTGGTGATCTGTGTCCTTTCTGAAGGCTGGTTACTTACTCCTGATCAATTTTTTCTGTCTTCTAATTACACACAATGTAAGTACATCCCCTCTCATCCTACAGTGCTGGTAATTGCCAAGAACTTGGCAAAATCTGTATTAACTGGGACTTGGGACACATTGCAATGGGATTCCCTCAAAGAACTCAGAAAGTGTGACACTTAGTTTGCCTATGAGACACCTCACTAGCTCCTCCCAAAAATATGACCAGATAAGTCTGGTCTAGAAAACAGTTCTTCCTTATTTGCTGAGTTCTTATGTCAGTCACCTCCGTCTGTGGTCCTCTGCAGCACTGCTTTCTCTGTCCTCAAGGCCAGATGTCCTGGACCTAGTCCTGTCTTTGGAGTTGATAGAAAGACAAATATACTTCTGAATATCCTCTCTCTTTTGAAACTGAGTGTGACAATAGATCTGCAGACATTTACTTCACATAGAAGAAAACTGAGTTAACCTACGTTGTACTTGCTGCTGCATGGATTGGTACTCCCCTGGCATTATTCAAGGTTTGTAATATTGGGAAGGCTTCAAGGTTTTGTGAACAATTCCAGAAATTGTGGAATGAACAAAGTCCCCAGCCCTGGAGGTGTTGAAGGACAGACTGGATGCAGCCCTTAGTGCCCTGGTCTGGCTGCTGTGGTGATATTAGGTCATAAGCTGGGCTGGATGAACTCAGAGGTCTTTTGCAGCCTCAGTAATTCTGTGATTCTTCTCTCATTCTCCTAGTCTGCTGCCATTTGTGACTCTCCAATGGGATAGAATCTTTTTCTTTCTGGCTCCAGGACTTCTGTAATTATAAAACTGTGACTACTATATTATTCCTTTCCTTCCTGTCTATTCAAATGCACCATCTTTGTTCTTCCTTCATCCTCCCTGCTGGCAATTTGTTAAAGATGCTGGATAGACCATTGTTGTTTTACTGTGGAGCAGCCTATCAATACCAGCTGTTAATAACAGGACACAGAGACTGGAACCATTTTCTTTCGGTATTTTTGATGTTAAAGTTGAGCCTCACAGGCTCCTGGCAAACAAAGATCTGGATGTTGGCTTCAAATCTTGTTTATATGCAGACCTGGGATCTATCGGGAGGAGACAATCTGACTGGTTCTCTCAAATTCATTGGAATCTGTTTGAGTGCAACAGGATCACAGCTGGTGGAGAGATTTCTCAGGGCCTCACAAGCTCCATATTGGGTTCAAATGACTCAAATGTAGTAGTGAGTAATAATCCAAGGGAGCCAAACCATACTTATTTCTAATGTCAGGACAGACTCACATACAGTTCATGTGAAAACCTGATGATATTGAAATGTTTAAACTCATTCAATGTGCTAACAAGATGATCAGAGATGATAAAAGTGTGAAACTGAAAAGCTAGGCAATAAAATGCCAACTCAACTTCAACACCGATGAGGGTCAAACAACGCATAAGAGAAAAGAAATTCTAACCCATAAACAAAAATAACGAGAGCTGAGATGATCATTAACAAATGTGGGTGTCATGGTCAAGAGATACCATCTTGAAGAAATATCATCTTGGTGTTGCACAGTGGTCAAAAAGCAGTTAAATAATATGTGACTGTTTGGAAGGAAACAGCAAATAAAACCAAGAATAGAATTCCATGTCAAATCCATGGCTTAACCATGGCATGAATACTCTGGTCTCCTCAATTCAAGAAAGGCTGTAGTAGTGCTGAGGGGTGTAAGTCAGAGCAGTCCTATAAACAACACAGAACAGCTCCTGGACAAGCAATTACAGTATAAAATCACAGAATAATTCAGGTTGGAAAGGACCCTTGGGATCATCAAGTCCAGCCATCAACCTTAATCTACAAGTTCACCCCTAAACCAGATCCCCAACACTACATCTAAGTGACTTTTAGACACATACAGGGATGGGGACTCAACCACCACCCTGGGCACCCATTCCAATGCTTGATCACTCTTTCAGCGAAGAATTTTTCCTGATGTGTAGTCTAAACCTACCCTGTTGAAGCTTGAAGCCATTCCCTCTGGTTCTGTTGCTAATTACCTGTGAGAAGAGACCAGCTTCAACATCTCTACAATGTCCTTTCAGATAGTTGTATCTCCTTAGCCTACTCTAGGCTCAAACCTTTTAGTTTGAAAAAGAAATTCTGACAGTCACTGAATCATAGAATCAGTCATTCTGCAAGAGACCACTGAGAGCACAACAAGAGGGCTGTGCTTGAAATTGTCTGATAGGAAGCAACTGGAATGCATGTTTTAATTCAAGCTGTAGTAAAACATGCACCATTATGCAGTGGTTTAAGCCAACTGACTCTTCCATGGATTTTTTTTTTTGTTCTTGTTCTGCTTTTCAAATATTCTGACTATTGAAGAGGTAAGATAGACCATCTCACAGTGCCCTAGATGAGGGGTCCTATTGCAAATCACTACATCTGCCACTGAAATTCTACAGCCTGTAATCTCTGCAGGGGCAGGCACACCTAACCATGGACCTGCTGGTTTAGGAGACTGTACAAACTTGGCTGTGAAGGTAGCTCTGCACTATTCCCTCAATGCAGAGTTTGATCTCCCTGGCACTACCAGCAAAGCATGGAGCAAGCTTCACAAGAGGAAGAATCCAAGCAGAAGGATTTTCCATGTGGTTCAAGATTTTTCATCAGTCATAGGCACAGCTCTGATTTCCTCTCCAACTGAACCACCATTACACAAAACACACTTCTGATGCTCCACAGTGGATGTGCTAAAGGCTTTCCCTCTTATTACCTGAATCTTGTTTATCATGAACTTGCTTATATGAGCCTGCCAAGGTGGTTCAAGTCGGAGGACTCTGCAGTACTCTAAATGGACCTGATTTAAACTGCTGTTCAATAGAATTTAATGATTAATGATAACCCTTGCATCTAAAATCAAATCACAGACTGATAGACTCCCTGTTTCAATAAGCTTATGCCAACACATGACTGTAAGTGCCTGTAAATGTAGGTTAAATGAGAAAGGTAAATGCTGTATTTTAGCTTATGTACCTGCTGGGGCAAAACCAAAATGCTTTTGATGCCATCCAGCCTGCTCTGTGGAGATGAATACCCTCACTCCTCTGATGAAGCCCTCTCTTGATGCAACATATAACGGGGTTCTAAATACCAAAGTGAATCAGCTGAATGTATAGTCCACCCTCTCTACATTTCCACAGATGAAGAAACAGATTAAAATCATGATGAACTACTACCATAATCAAAGAGCAAACCTTTTCCTCATATTGCTCATCGTTTTGTGCAGGTGACAGGTGCTTTGTCACAGATAGGATAAACTTAGAGAGCTGGATGCAGCAAAACAAATAATCATCTCAAGCATACCCAGCACTTGGAGCTCCAAAGGTGTTTAAAAATGAATCAAGTTTCTTAACAATTTAAAAATTGAACAAACTAAGCAAATAAAAACTCCACTGCAAATACAGGCATGCTTGACTTTTATCTTTTTTGTGATCAGATCTCACCCCACCAAGCAATTTCATATTGAGCCATGTACACTATAAATGAACTCAGGCTCCCTGTTTGTATCCAAACACTGGTACAGCTTCACTTGTGGAAGGAACCAGTCTCATCCGTCATTTACATTAGATTGATCAACTGGTTTTCCATTTGTCGTCTTTGTGATGTTCCTCCAAATACTCCACAAATTATCCAGCCTTTAAAAAACCAGAAGTTGTTGGGCTTTTCTTTCCCACCTCCCCTCATCTTTAAACTTGAATGCAGCTTGAGAGACTTAAGATCTCGCATTAGTTTTAACTGCTTCACTGCAGACCTGCTGGCACCGTTGACAAAAAGGGAGGGCTCTGATGTGCCGTGAAGATGCGCTCATTTCAGTGGCCAACAAAGAGCTGAAGGTGACCCCTATTATTAGCGCTAGTGAGATTAGATTTACCGTATTATTAATCATTAAAGCCTGACTGAAAATTCAGACTGGCTGTCCATGGGTCAGGGAGCTTTACCAGAGCTCATTAACTGTGCAGGGCTAGTCATTTACTAATGTTTTTACTAATGCATGAGGGGAAAAATGAAATACAGATGATTTCTTTCTATTTGCGGGGTGTTTCTGCTTGATCTCAATGGAAAGAAGCAGCGGTAGCATTTTGCTTGTCAAAAGGACAGTAATTCTTCAAATCCCCGTAAAGAGATAATGAGTGGCAGCATAATGCTTTTGATCTGTCATAATTATAAAATAAAAGAGAACGGATGCAAAGCCCACGTGCCATGGAGAGGTCACTGCCTTTTGAACATCCAGGATTCCCTCTGTGGCTAAGCCCAGCATGTCTATAGTGCAGAGGCTACTTTTAGGCACAAGAGTGGGTCCGTTATACATCCTGTCCCTATAAAACAAGGGTCTTGCTGGTGATTCTCCTGTAGGGCAGCTAATGAGTAGGTAGGAAAATGATGTGTCTGTACTTTAGACTTACATGCTATTGCAAGGGAGGACAGCAGGAACGTCTCCTCTCTGGCGTCAAACAGTCCCCCTGCAGCATACATGCAATTTAAGTTATTACAAGGCAATGTTACAAGTATGAACCCTGGCACAAAATAAAGTCATTACGTTTAATTAGGCAGCCAAAAAAGCGATGGCCTGAGACACACTGCCTTAGATGTAGCCTTTTGTTAACTTAACACAGGACAGGTAATGAATGAAACTTCAAAGTGTAAGCAACTAAACTGCAGTTTAATTAGTGGAGCCCTAGTAAAAAACACGGCAAAACAACAAGAAACTGCTAAACAAACTCAAAGCAAACCCTCAATTTTCTTTTGTCAAAGGAATTCAGACAAAAGTTTCCCCCAACTCAGATAGACTCTGATATTAAGGATTATTCTATTAAGTATATGTTTAGATTTGAACGTGAGTTTCTGGTTTGGTTAATGCTGAGTTCCCAAAAGGTGCTGGATTGGTGGCCCTGGAGCCTGAAAGGGAACCTGGTGTGAGGAAGTTACTAGCTCACAAATCTCACTCACTTGCTAAGCATTAGGTACAGATATTTAATCCCTTGAGGACTTGTATCTGATGGAAAACCTACAGCAAGTAACCCACCACAGAGAGGCAGCCATCAGAAGTCAGGAGTGATGGAGGATGCAGAAAAAGGGAAGCAGGTACCATAACCCTGTTCTTTTTATGTACAACATCTCTCATTTTTGCATATCTAGGATCGCATGACGTCCAGGAGCTCTCTCAAGAAGCTTTGGCTTCGATAAGCATCCCACTGGTTTATCATATCAATTAAATGTGGAAAACGAAAAGTGAGTCTTAAGGGCATAATGAGCTCTTCTGTGCTGTCATCTCTGGAACAGCATTTGAATTGGATTTCAAGCAGAGGCAAACCCAAGCTATTTATTGTTCTCATCCTATTCTCCACATGCTTGCATCAAATGAAGTCTCCAGTCCCAAGAGGTGCCCAGGATGGATTGGCAGGACCCTCATCAGCTGATGGAGCTTTTATTTTATCTGTCTGCTACCACCATGTAGTACTAGCTTACTGGTCAGAACAGCTAGAAGGTAAAATGACACCATTTACAAGGATTTCTACATCTCTCAACTTTTTTAAGCTTCTTCAGCCTCTGATAATTTTCCCCAGTTTAACTTGGCTTTTCACCTCCAACTTGCCTGTCTCACACCTTTTTCTTTTCTTTCTCCCCTCACTGTCATTTCCTGCTTGTTGCTCATCTCTTAGGGTTGAAAAGGCTGGCTCTATCTGATGTGTTACTTCATACTCTCCACTGCTAACTTCATGGATGAGGTTCACAGCAGCACAGGGAAAGGCAGGTTTGTGTCATCCAAATACACAACTGCATCCTCCTCAACTCCCAATTCATTTATTTCAGGAGTTTTAGAATACTAGAGTAGTACAATTTTGTTTAAGGCAGGGAGCTGTGTGGTTATATCTTGTCCATGCCCCCATCCTACAACAAAAACTGCAACTAAAAAAAATAAGGCAATGTTTTGCTAAAGGGTTGATTCCACACCTCCAAACTCTGGGACTACGAGCTATGAGGTCTCCCTTTAGCCTTCTCTTCTTCAAATTAACCAGCCTCAGCTCCTTCCATCAATCTTCATCAGATTTATTCTTCAGCCACATACAGCTTCATTGCTTCATTGCCCTCCTCTGCGCTCGCTCCAGCCCCTCGATATCTCTCTTGTATTGGGGTGCCCAGAATTGGACCCAGCACTCAAAGTGTGGCCTCCCCAATGATGGATATTTAGTCCACTGCCTAGAGTGGTTTGGTCTGACAGCCTCCCATCACCAGCCTCCTCCTGGCACGTACTGACCATTAAAAAAATTATTGTATGTGCACAGAAGATATTAAAGAAACAACAATTTAATGAATAGGACAGAGTACATCTTCTAGCAGATCTCAGATGCAAATGAAATCATCTCCAAACCTTGTCTTATGTAGTTTGAAATCAAAGTATTTTGAATGTCTCATATATTTTTAATCAAGTCTTCCTTTTGTAACACCAGGTTTAAAAACAGCAATGACTTGTCAGAACAATATTCTAACATAACTAAACTTGTGGTTCCTGAAGACCATCATAAACACAATTATTGTAGAGCACAGCAAGGTATTTCATTTACTGTGCCATAAATTCCATGATGAAGTTGAGCGATGACATTTTTACAAGCATTCAGCTGACTTGAATCACAAAGTTATCAGAGCTAGAAAAGCCCTCTGAGCTCATACAGCCCAACCCAGAACCACATCAGCTAGACCAGAGCACTAAGGGTCACAGCCAGGCTGTCCTTCAACACCTCCAGGGATGGGGACTCCATCACTGCCCTAGGCAGTCAATTTCAGTGTCTGATCACCCTTTTCATGAGGAAGGGCTTCCTAATACTCAACCTAACCCTCCTCTTCAAACAACTACTGCCATCAGTGTGTGTGCACAATCCCAGCAGCCAAGCAGTAAAATATTCCATGCTACTGCTTACAGGTATTTTGTTGACAGCTTCTAACTTGCTTTATTTTTCATACTTTAAGGAGATTATTGTTATTGTAAAGAAACATTAAAAGTGTGTTTGCTCTATTTTTTGAAGTGTGTTCCAACCCCTAACTTTCTATGATTCTGAGAATATAAAACACCAGGGGAAAACCTTTAGACAAGAAGAAAAGGAAAAGAAATAGAAGCAGAAGTCTGCATTAAAACTGTTTTCCTTGTATATGATAAATTTTGGTGTACATTAGGGTTAAACAGAAAGGTCCACGCTCTGAGGGAGCCAAGTGCTGTGATCCTATATGCAGCTCTGGTGAACAGACACACAACTTAAACTGAGTTGATCAAAATTCAAGAGAAGGGTGGACGTTGTGTTGGGGGACAGGCTTTAGTGGTGCTGATAGGGCTAGGAAAAGGTTGGACTCGTTCTTTCAGATATTTTCCAGCCAAAATTGTTCTGATTCTATGAATCTAATCTTTTCTCAAAGAGAAAAGAAAAATATTAAAATCAGTCTTCTTTTCCTGAGCAGAACAGCTTAACTTTCAGCTAGGGAAGGATGTGCTCTACCATGTGCTTTCACATTGTACCAGTGAGGGCTCTGCCAGATCACAGTATCCCATATTGAGCAAAACCTATCCCAGAATGTAAGGACGAGCTGAAGCGCGTTCAGAGTTGCTACTGCTGCATCTATCTGGACTAACCAGACTCATTCATTTCAGGGTACTTGGAGAAGGGCTAGAGACAGAACACAAACAATAATCTAAACCTTCAAATGGATATAAAGCCACTGAAGGCCACAAGGAAAGAGATCACACATTCCCTGGGTCCACAGCTGATAGGGAAGACGGAACAAAGAGGTTAGTGGAGGTTTTTTTTAACATGGAGATAAATGTAAGGAGAAGTTACAAATCTTGAGAAACTGTGATGATGCAAGAATCTCATTGAATGATTTAGCTGCAATCATTTCATGACTTAGGGCACAGGGCTGAACTTGCCAACCACTGGAGGTTCATTCCAGTGGTTTCCTAATCCTGTATTTTCAGTGTTCAGCACTTCCCAGAACAAAAGGGAATGCTTATGTCATGCAGAGTCACACCCTAGAGGCTATAGAGTACCCCCCATTACAATGGGACAGTGCCATTGGCTAACAAGGGAGACCTCAGCACACAAGGTCCAGCAATGATGTTCAGCACTGCTTCCCTAACAGCAGTGTTCTGGGGGATGCAGGACACTGGGATGAAGAGACAAGGGAGGAGGGAAGCCTCCTGCACATCACTTGCTCTCATAATTTTCCTTTGATGACTGCACCAGCGGGTCTCCACAAGTCCCCTACCTACTCCTACCAAGGCCAGTCTATTCCACCCCAACCCCTTTAGGATGAAGAAATGAGTCAGAAAAATCAGAAGAGCCCTCATTCTCCTCAACACATGAAAGATGAAGGACAGGACTGGGAAGAAAAGCTAACAGAGAGACGTATTGGACAGAAGGACATTCTCCTACTGCTGCCCCTGAGGTTCATTCATAGCTGAGCTCTTATGTAGGGGTGGCCCAGGGCAATCATCTCCTACTGTGCCCTGAGCTGGCTCAAGAGGATGTCATAGAATCATAGAATGTCCTTGGTTGGAATGGACCTCCAAAGGGCATCTAGTCCAACCTCCATGCAGGCAGCAGGGATAGCCTCAACTAGATCAGGTTGTCCAGAGCCTTGTCCGGCCTCACCCTGAAGATTTCCAGGGGTGGGGGCCTCAGCTCCCTCCCTGGGCAACCTGTTCCAGGGTTCAGCCACCGTTCTGCTAAAGAACTTCCTCCTAACATCCCATTTCAATCTGCCTTTCTCTAATGTGAAACAACTGTCCCTCATTCTATCACTCCAGGCCTTTGTAAATAGGCTCTCTCCAGCTTTCTTGTACAGCCTCAAGCTTGGATATGCAAGCTCAGGGAGTTTGCCCTCAGTTTTCTTCTGGAGGGCTGCAAATGAGAGAGCTGGGCTGCATATTCACAGGCAGTACCTAATAGCAGACACCTTTCACTCCACACTTGCAGACATTTTTAATAGATTTATGCTACTACCACATTGTCAAGAAAATTTATAACACTGGTTTGAAAAGACCTTAAAATGGGAAAAGGAAACAGGGAACCCTAAGCTGTTGGCTTCTCCCCAGGCCTCTGTCACCCAGCTCTGTGTGTGTGCACAGTAGGAGCTGTCCTGAGGGTATTTTGGTAATTTGGTTTAGTTCTCACTCCCACCCTGAATAATACAGTATCTAAAACGTATTTTTATGTATATATCACATATATCTACATATAAATATACACAAATTCCCCTGTTGAAGCAGTGAGTCCCTTTGTAGATTAATAAAGCAAATGCCTCATCACAGATGTTTCCAGAATTATCTGAGTACTTGCCAGGAGAGGTTCACTCAGGGCACAGTCAGAGAAGCAGCGAGGTATCACGGAAGCAGCTTCTGTAACAGAAGTCCTGAGCAGGCAATGCTGTGAAGTTGTGCCAAAAATATATCACAAAATAAATGTGTCCCCAGCACCAGACCCAGCCATTACTCTGCAAAAGTTACTCTTTGATTCTCCAGTCTACCGTAACACTGCCTGTTCAACCTTCCTCTACTTCTTCCTAATCCGAATCTCGGAGTGTGACACACACCACAGGGTATGGCTGCTTGGAAAGTGAGAACGCAGGAGCAAATGTTTTCAGTGAATCATCCCTCCTTGAAAGCCAGTTCAAAGCATCTTAAGATAGGCCTGTACAAGCAAGAGGGCAGGATTAGCAGCTCAGACTTCCCTCCGGGCAGCCAGCTCATCTCTGACCACAGGCAAATACTGCAGTTTACTTCCAGACCTTCCTTGCTGAAACCAGCACTGAGCCTACTGTCAATAATCAGGAACTTCTCTTGCAAAGAACACAAAAACCTTCTTAGTTCTGCATTCAGATTTGCTGGGAAGAAGTGGAGGGATATAGCAACATGTGGAGGTAAGAGTGGCAGGCTGCCAGCCCAATATTTCCATATAATTACTGATTATTTATTATTACAGGCTGCAGAGAATAAGCAGTAAACGTGCCTTTGGGGGATGATTTCAAAAGGATTTTCCCCAAACTGCTTGCTCAAATCACACAGGTATCCTTCCAGTCACGCCTATTCCAGGGAAGGGTTTCCCCTGAGTCATGGATGGTACTAACCTCTTACTACATTACCCCTTCAGGACGAAACAAATCTTGGCTGGGATTGACTGGTATTTACAGCATCAAGGTACTAATAATCCCTTCAGTGACACCTTGGACACCAGTGTAGACTGTCTGTCTTTTCTACAGGGTCTACCACTCTTCTACAGTGTGGAAAGACAGGATTGAAGTGGTGGCTTCACTCACAGAAAAGCAAGGGGCTGAAAACATGCTTCAGGGAACATAAAGATAATGATTTTGAAGTTATTGCAAGGGGCAACAGTCCAAGCTTTAAAATACCTTCTGTCATATTTGAAGCACCAAATTAGAGCATTTCTCTAAAAGCAGGGAACAGGAAAATGTGTTGGGTCTCACAGAGGTAAAGGAGAAAAGGAAACAGGTCAGTGGAAAACCAAGCATCATAAACTACTTTGCACTGCAGATGGGGTAGGACAATCACTTAAACACAATGCATGATATCAGAAGGAGGTACCAGAGAAGAAAAAGTGACATTTTTCAAGCTACAAAATCCAGAATACTTCCTTTATTTTCCACTATAACATTAAAAGAGCTGTATTAAGCTTTGTATATTGAAGAACATGACCTCTGACCTCTTTGCTCAGGAAAATAATGTTTAGCTTAATATTAGAATTATTTAATTACTTCCTATCAAGCATTTAAGTGGACTGTGTGGTTTTTGTAGGCAAGAGCAGATTTGTTAAATTCACTGCACAGCTGGCCTGTAGCTGTGAGCAAACATATTTTGAGGTAATTAGCCAGAAACACACCGGGTACTTGCCAAATCAAAAGCAAAAGAGCTATTACTGAGAAAGATTTAGCTACACTTTCTCACTCTTAACCTTGGCTTAAAAACTCAAGCACACACATTTGTTCTCTGAAGCATGCACAGCTTTGTGGCCACTCACTATTCTCATGAGCAGACAGCCTGCCACTGCTGTCCTCACAGTGCAAACACATGAAATACTGTTGGCAAACCACAGTAAAGGGAGTTTGCGTCTTACTGGGCAGGATTAGCCAAGCAAAGGGTCTCCACTGAGACTTTAACCAGACTGCCATGTTATAATCCATCAAATGAGAAAAGGGGATCAGCTCTCTCAAGGATCACTCTGGCAATCTACCAAAACCAGTCAGCCCATCTCAGTTGGTTTAATGGAGTGTTGGAACCCAGCAGAAACCAGAGCACCGGGACCCTGGCAGAAACCAGAGCATGCTTAGAGCACAGTGTCCTTGGCCACAAATAATAGCAGAGAGGAATAAAAATAAAGAAAGCTAAAACATGTAACACCTCTGCTTTCATCTCCTGTATGGACACTGCTACAGAATCTTAGATTTATGATTTGGCTTTTACAAACCAGCATCCATTCCAACACACACTCACATCAAACACTCAATTTATCTTACTTGAATATGAAGTACCACAATGAGTAAACATTAAAAAACAAAACTCTGAGGTCAAAATTCATCTCCTCCAGCCAATATTTTCATGCTGTGAGCCAGCACTCACTAAGATGGGTTGTATTTGGTGTTTGTTGCTTCCACTCATTTCAACAGCATCCTTCATACCCTGCAACTTTACTCCATCTGTTATCCTGCTCTCCTTATTGGATAAAGGGTGGTCTTCCATGTTCTGTTCATCCTTCCCTGATTCACAATCAGTTTGGCAACTCAGGTGAATAATTGCTGCTCATCAAGTCCCCCAAAGCCTGCCAATGCCCACAGACCAGGGATAGTTGAATACCAGTTAACTCATCCCCTCATGCTACTGATTAGTCAGACTGCCTTTGACAAGGAGATGCTGGAGCTGTCTTCAGCTCTAACAAAGCACTGTCTGGTGTTGAGGTGCAGCACTGTGTCCCCATGAGGTGTTTGCAGAGATGCAGAGATAGCTCAAACTTAACAGCAGAACCTCAGAAATTATACCTGTTTGGAACAGCACCAGTGCTATGCTCCTGGGTCCAGGAGCACAAATAGCCTCAGCTCAGACTCCACAACACAAACACCAGTGCTCCAGCACTGCAGCACAGGCTCCAAACAGCATCACAATAACTGCAGGCAGGAAGCAAGCTAACATTATGGTATTTCTTCCTTCACTTACCATCTCACAATGCACGTGAAACTTTTTGCTGCTACAGGGATTTGAACAGGGCTGCAATTTTCATAGAATCGTAGAATGGTTTAGGTTGGAAGGGACCTCAGAGATCATTTAGTTCCAATCCCCTACCATGGGCAGCGACACCTCTCATCAGACTAGGCTGCCCAAGAGCCCCATCTAACCTGGCCTTGCACACTTCCAGGGATGGAGCAGCCACAACCTCCCTCAGCAACCTGTTCCATTGCCTCAGCACCCTCACAGAAATGAATTCCTGGCTAAGTTCCAATCTGTATATCCCCTCTTTTATCTTGAAACCACCCCCCTATCACTAGAATATCTTGTACAAAGTCTCTCTCCAGCTTTCCTGTAGCACCTTCAGGTTCTGGAATTCTGCTATAAGGTCCCTCCCTGAGCCTTCTCTTCTCCAGACTAGACAAACCCAATTCTCTCAGCCTATCCTCATAGCAGAGCTGCTCCAGTCCTCAGATTGTCCCTGTGACTTCTTCTGGACTTGCTCCACTTCCTTATTTTACTGGGGACTCCAGAACTGGACACAGAAATTCAGGTGAGGTCTCACAAGAGTGGAGTAGAAGGGAAGAATCACCATCCTCAACCTGCTAGTGACACTTCTTTTGCTCCAGCCCAGGACACAGTTGGCCTTCTGGACTCATTCACACATTGCTGCCTCATGTATGCTCTCACACCCTGATGCTTCATTGCTACAGTCTCAGCTGAGTTATCTAATCTTCTCACACTAAAGATTATGGCTAGAGGAGCCTGCCACCTTTTCCAATGAGACCCCAGAGCAGTGTCTGCACCTGAGATGTGATTAGTCACATTCTGAGTTGTGCTGCAGCTTTGGTGCTAAAATGGGTACAACTCCCCCAGAGCTAGGGTCAAGTCTTGCTATTCATATCTTTCAGCTGGTTTATGCCGTAGAGCATGCAATTGAGACAGAAGACATGGCCTCAACCCCAGCGGACGGGACAATACCATTGTGTGAGCTGTTCTCAGTGAAATTTGGATAAGGCTGAGGGGTCTCCTAAGGGCTGTCCTAAAGCCCAGGCTCCTAACAGTGTCCTCTCAGTGTATGACTGATTTGGCTTATTGATGCCTGTCTGATCCAGGGCAGGTTGGGAAAATCACAGGTCTCAAAGCCTACCATCATGCACATCCTACATGAATGGGCAGGAGATCATAGAATCATTCAGGATGGAAAAGACCTTTGGGATCACTGAGTTCAACCATGAACCCTACTCTACCAAGTTCACCCATAAACCAGATCCCCCGACCTTTCAACACATCCAGGGATGTGGACTCAACCCCTTCCCTGGGCAGCCTGTTCCAAGGTCTGATTGCTCTTACTGTGAAAAAACTGTTCCTCATGTGCAGCCTAACCCTTCCCTGGTGCAGTTTGAAGCCCTTTTCTGTTGTTCTATCTCTAATCACCTGTGAGAAGAGAACAGCATCCACAACATCCTTTCAGGTGGCTGTAGAGGCCTATGAGGTCTCCCCTCAGCCTCCTCTTCTCCAAACTAACCAGCCCCAGTTCCTTCATTCCCATGGACAGTCTGAATGCTCTAATGGAACGGCTATTGTCTTTAGTAAGAAATTGTTGTGCAATACCATCTTTTAGGCACCTAACAGAAACAAAACAGCCCTGGCCAACCCGTGCACAGAGGCAGGGACTAGGAACCACAGGCTTGTGTAAGCAATAAAGAGAGTAAAGAAATGAGTGAGGTGATAGTGGTCATAAGGTCAATTGCTTTGCAGGGGATGCCAAACCACCTATTTTGCTGCTTGCTTCTTTCATCAACAGCGTTCGTCACCCTCACAAGCTTTACTGAAAGACCTCAATTTTCTTTTCCAAGACTTCTCTATTCTCTCTCTCACACACACACTGCCTCATACTCAAACATCAGGAATATGTTATTATGTGGGATCTTCATGCACATCCTTAGACATCATGGTAGACACTATTGACAGCCTTAGCAATGGATACAGCTTGAATTGCTTGAATTAGCTTCTAAACAGAAAAACACAGAAGTCTTCTCTGAGAAGCTTTGGCACCTCTGGAAATCATGAACAGATTTCACACAGCAGAAGCACGTTCAGTTCCTTGTTTTATGGGAGCATTAACATTCCTGCTTGAAACATTTGGAAGCCCTAATTGAACGTTGTAGGACAAACCAGGCTTCACAATATCTCTTTTAATATCCCACTGTCACAGCACAGAGTTGTAGTTCAAGCCAATATTTGGAAGCATTTTTTTCCATGAAAGGGTTATCAAACATTGGAACAGGCTGCCCAGGGCAGTGGTGGAGTCACCATCCCTGGAGATGTTCTGATGGCATGAGGACCTGGTGCTGAGGGATGGGTTAGTGGTGAACTTGCAGTGTTTGGTTGAAGTGGTCTAGATGGTCTTGAAGGTTTCTTCCAGCCAAAGGCATTCTGTGATTCTGCGTAATTCTGTAATTGGTGCCTCTGCAAACAAACAGATTTTGGGGAGGGGAAAGACCACTGGGACAAGTTTCCTGGTGCTTTTGAGCCTTTTATCTTCAGAGAAGCCATTCTATTGATGGTAGCCATTTTACCGAGGGAGAGTGAGCATGGAGGAAAGAGTGAGCTTGTGGAACCCCAGAGATCAGTGGAGAGAAGAATCTCTGCAAGACAATGGTGGAGTGCAAAAGAGAGCCCTGTCTGTCGTATGTGGAGGACAGCATGATGGAGCAGGGGACTAGCCCTGAGGTTATGAAGCACGCAGCTTATCCTTAAAGAGAAAGGGAGCCAGGCTGGAGTGATCAGGCATTGGGATGACTCACAGCCCATGGAAAAGTCCCACAGAGCTGGAGAAAGATCATGGAAGACTTGTCTCCTGTGGGGACACACACCACCTTACCACAGGGAAAAAGATTGCCCGGCACTTTTTTCCCCCTGAGGGAAAGAAGATAACTGAGCTGGTCCTAGGCGTGTAAGAACTCTGTGACTGCTCTCTGTGTTTGGCGATGGTGTTTTTCTGTTTGAATTAAATATGTTTTATTCTTCTTCAAGTTGAGCTGGTCCATTTTTGCCCATCACTTGTAAGTAGTAAGTGAACTCTCCTTGTTCTTCATTCAGCTCATTAGCACTTTTGTAATTAAATTTGTTCTGGAACTGGTCAGTGTGGCTAACTGAGGACACACAGGAGAAAAGGCATGTGAGGCAGAAATGTAAAATCGCTTTCAAAAGGAACAAATGAGTTTTCCACTCACGTGCCTTTTCTCCTGTGTGTCCTCAGTTGGCCACACTGACCAGTTCCCTCTCCCAAACTGAATCAGCAAGCACATGATGCTCCATGATTTTCTCCCAAAAAACAAGGACCCAGCCAATGACCAGCTCTGAAGTAGCAGCACAGAACATTCATGCTAAGGTTCCATGACAGTCCAGTGTAGCAAGCAAGAAAAATGTAGTTTCAAGACCAGCAGTTAAAGAAGAATTGGTGAAAGGATGTTACAGAGTGCAAGATTTTTTAGTGGTAGGTCAGTCTACCTTAATAACCATCCTTGTTCAGAGTAGAATCCGAGAATCATCAAGTTTAGAAAAGACCACAATCATCAAGTCATAGCACGCATTTTTGGCCTCATTGCTGTACCATAATAGGTACAAAGGTCGTTTTCAAAGTCTGATGACTCACTATGATGTATCATTGAGCATTAAAGAAGTGATTTATACCACACTGGATCATCAAACCACAGAGCTTTGACGGTGGCAGCTGGTAACAATAAACACACACACCTCTGTATCCTATTTCACCCACAGGATCTTAAGTAGCTATTGAAATCTACAGCTGACAAATGGGGAAGGCAGAAATATTAGACTGGAGATTTATTTACTACTGTGGGTCATCAGAACTAGGAAAAAATCATAGAATCATCGAATGGCCTGGTTTGGAAGGGACCTCCAAAGGGCATCTAAATCAACCCCCCTGCAGTGATTGAGCAGGGACATCCTCACCTACATCAGGTTGCCCAGAGCCTTGTCCAGCCTCATCTTGAACAGCTCCAGCGATGGGGCCTCAGCTCCCTCCCTGAGCAAACTGTTCCAGTGTTCAATCCCTGTCTACTGCTAAAGAGCTTCTTCCTAACAGTCCATTTCAGTTTGCCCTTCTCTAATGTGAAACCAGTGCCCCTTGTCCTATCACTACAGGACTTCAATCAACAGTCCCTCCCCAGTCTTCTTGTAGCCCCCTTCAGGGACTGGAAGGTCTCTCTTTATCAACAGAAGACCCATTGACACATTGCCACTGGTAAGTGTTGTATTTCACCTGCTAACAGGACTGCCTCTTTGGCTCACCACTGCTCACTATGGAAAGAAAAACACCTGTATGCATGGTGAAACCTCAAAGATTTATTCTTCCCATCAGTATCTGAATATGGTCGCAGCAAATGCTGCTTTTCTCTGAGCTGCTCTCCCTGTGCTAATGAATCCACAATGTAGCCTGCCTCTTCACATAATGGAGAGGGAACAGTGAAGCTCCATACAGTTATTTCAGTGGAGAAAATTTCTGCCTCACGATAAGCATGAGCTGTACAAACACAAACATGTTTCAGTCATGCTCTTCTGCATTCCAAGCACTGTGTAACCACCAATTTCTGAGTATGACTTCCACAGCTTACAGAATTACTGAGGCTGGAAAAGACCTCTGAGCTCATCAAGCCCAGACCATGACTTAACATCACCACATTGGCCAGACCAGGGCACTAAGGGCCACAGCCAGTCTGTCGATCTTGAAGTCAGTCAGTTTGGAAGTGAGTGGCCCAGAACTGGACACAGTACTCAGTGTGAGGCCTCAAATGAAGACCTCTAAGTGAATGCAGAAAGCAGTGAGGTCTGTCTCACATGTCCACAGCAACAAAACCATTGGCACTTTCCAGTACAATGGTCTGATAAGCTTTACCATTTAAAAGAGTTTTTGCAACAAAACCTCAGCTCAAGAGAGGCAACGGAATCTTTTATATATCATCCATTTTCTGAGATGTCTGTGCTATACAATGGACTCAGCCTAAGCAATGAGAGCTTCTGGCAAAAACCTAACACAGCCATGGCAATGCTTCCCCAAATGGAGCCTCAGTTCAGGAAAGTGTCATTGTATCCTAAAGCTCCCCCTCAACAGAACCAGTTTTCATTCTTAGATTGTCTGTCTTTACCATCATGCTGTAAGAGTTGGTCAGAATTACCTCAACATGGTCATCATGGACTTCACAGAATGTTACAGGTTGGAAGGGACCTCAAAAGATCATCTAAGTCCAGCCCCCCTTGCTGAAGCAGGGCAAGCCTACAGCACTTGGTGTACCCAGACTGTCTCCCATTCAAGTACAAACCAGGCCCAACCTTGCTTAGCTAATCCAACATTCCATCTCTGTGTGGACTCCTCTGGACTTGGACAATAATGGTACAGAACTGGCCACTACGGTACAATAAGGTACCTGAAACTGATCAAACTATCATAGCAGAAAGAGCCAGGAATTTCTATGCCACACAATTAATTGTGTGGTGCCATTTCCCTACTACCTGGCGGGAAACGAATAACATTAGATTGTCAAGGAAGACTGATCACCAAGGGCCACCTTGACATTGATGAAGAAATCTGGGACTTCAGGTGGACTTTGCTCATTATAATCCCAAAACACACTTCCTGGACAAAAGCCACTGCCTCCAGGGAGAGTCCTTGGACTCTCCCTGGACCCTCATCTTTGGACAAGCATGGAAGCCTGGCTCAAGAAGGTGGAGATTGGCAGAACCCCACAGGACAGAGGTGGAGCAAAGTGTGTTGCTTGGCATAAAGGATGGCTCCTTAGCAACTCAACAGCAGGCAGCAAGCTTGCAGGGGGACAAGTTTGTGGAAGTGCAACAGAGTGCTGCATCACATTACTTTGCTGCAGAACTGACTATCAAGATAAAATTTAACCTCAAGATTAGTGAGGTAGACAGTTCAAGTCAGCCAAAATAATGGCTCAGCTTCTGAGAATTCTTTTTCTTAATGTGCTCCTTCACTGATACAGTTTTCTCTAAGAAACCATTGTATTTATTTCTGGAAAGATAATCTTTACAGATAATCACAGAATCACAGAATCATCATGGCTGGAAAGGACCTCCAGGGTCATCGAGACTTTACAAAGATGTTTCTGTAGGCTGCTTGAAAGCAGAACAAACTATTACTTTGTTACATATATCCAGTGGTAAGATTTCTAGCCTATAATTTGGTTCTTTATTAGTTCTTCCTGTGATTCAGGTGCCAAGGAGAAGCAGCTCTTGGGAAACCGTAAACAAGAAGTATGTGGCTAAGTCACTCATAAAGCATGCACTTTGTATACAGTGAAAGTAACCAACTGCTCGTTCAAGTCACATTGGCCACAAGTACAGAAACCCAGAATCACAGAATCATTAAGATCAGAAGAGACCTACAAGATCATCCAGTCCAATCATCAACCTAATCCCACCCTGCCACTAAATCCTGTCATCCAGGATCACAGCTACTCCTTTTTTGAACGCCTACAGGGATGGTGACTCCACCTCTCCCTGAGCAATCTATTCCAACCCCTGGCCACTCTGTCAGGGAAGAAACTTTTCCTGTTGTCCAACCTAACCCTCCCCTGGTACAACTTGAGGCCATTTTGTCTTGTCCTATTACTGGTGACTTGGGAGAAGAGACTGACCCCCACCTCTCTACAGCCTCTTTTCCTGTAGCTGTAAAGCACAATACTCCACTCAGCCCCCTTTTCTCTAGACTAAGCTACTTCAGTTCCCTCAGAGTCTGTCCTCCAGGCCCTTCTCTGGATCTGCTCCAGCATCTCAGTGTCCTTCTTGTATTGAGGTGCTCAAAACTGAACATAGTACTCAAGATGAGGCCTCATGATTGCTGAGTAGAGGGGCAAGATCACCTCTCTATTGCTGATGCAGGCCATGATGCTGTTTGCCTTCTTGGTCACCTGGGCACACTACTGGCTCATATTCAACCATTGTCAATCAAGACCCCTAGGTTTTTTACACCCCGCAGTTCTCCAGCCACTCTTCCCCAGTCCTGTAGCGTTGCAGGGGGTTGTTGTGACCGAAGTGTGGACCCAACACTTGACCTTGTTGAAGCTCATCCTCCTGACCTCGGCCCATTTATTCAGCCTCTCCAGGTCCCTCTGCATGGTAAGAACACAAGTGAAGTAAACACAATGGTCAGCCTAGAATAATCAAACCAAAACACACAAACCTCCTTATCATCTCCTGAAACCCAAATACTAATACCAAATAGCTGAAGCCTTCCTTGTCTCTGTCTGGTCTGCACAGCTGTGTGATCAGACAAACCACTGCAGAAGCAGTTCACAGGTGTGAGCACAACACAAAACCAAGAGGGAGGCTAAACTTTACTTCTCCTTTCATGGTAAATGACAATAATCTTAGCAGTTCTGTGAAGAAGAGCCTCATGGCTGACAAGGACCTACAGAAATTCAGTAGGAAGCAATCCTTTAAAACACACGTGTGTTATGTCCTGATCCCTTGAAAATATAAAAACAAGGAAGAGTTAATGTTGCAGACACTGTCTCAGGAGTGGCACCTAACCTCTATAAAGATAGGTAATCTGAGCCTGCTGGCCCTCCTCCTCTCTTCAGGAGCTGCCCAGCAGCAGCCCCTCACATGAAAAGAAGGGAAAGAAAAGCCAAAAAAACCAAAAAACCCAGGCATACAGACCTGAGCTGGTTCATCGCCGCCTCCTCTCCTTGCAGCCACGTGTGGGGTTCTATTGACCAGTAGGAGTAGGAAGGTGATTGTGCCCCTGTACTTGGCACTCGAGAGACCGCATCTTGAGTGCTGTGTCCAGTTTTGGTCACCACAGTACAAGAAGGACTGAGTCCAGAGAAGGGCAACCAAGCTGGTGAAGGGGCTGGAAGACATGCCCTATGAGGAGAGGCTGAGGGAGCTG
>JAOXOE010000632.1:1508946-1529595 GCA_028565055.1 Phoeniculus purpureus | reverse complement strand
TAAAAAGCGCAGTTTATTATAAACTGAAGTACAAATTAAAAAAATCAAATCACAGTTTAGTCATTGGTATGTGAAGGTTGTTCCAAGGGCCCATCCAGAGCTCCTCTTCATCTGACTGTGTGTGTTCACTGTGAGACTCCAAGGGCTCTTTGATGTCCTCGTTATCAACAACTGATTCATGCTCTTCTGTGCTTTTCATTCTGGAGCCCCCTGGCTTTGTTACTATATTTTCAGCCCCTATAGTTGAGGAAGCAAATGAGACACTGCAAGGTCTTGTGTTCATTTTATCACTAGAAGATGGTCTCTTTGACAACGTGTTCAGTGGGACGTTCTCCTCCTGCGTCACTGCAAGCTTGTCCAGTTTCTTGAATTGTTTCCCCAGTCTCACTGGAGATGAGGCTTTTAAATTATTACCAAGGCAAACGCGCCGGGTTCTGATAACAGAACCATTCTGTGCAATGTAGATGTTACCGTTGATATTGTTTTGGATATTTGGGTTATTAAGACGATTCCTCTGGCTGGAATCAGGAGCACTGTCCTCTCCGGTGGAGCTGGTCTCATACTCTGGGTCAACTACCAACTTGATCCTTTTCTTTCTGGCCCACTGTTTGAAGAGAATAGAAATGTCAGTAAAATTCAGCACTACTTCATAGATTTTCCTGCCCTTTGTCTATCTGTTCTTTATCTTACATGCGTTTTTATCTATATGAATTACAGAGCATTAGGGATTGGAAGGGACCTCTAAAGATCATCAGGTCCAATCCCCCTGCCAGAGCAGGATCACCTAGACAAAGTCGCACAGGAACATGGCTAGGCGGGGTTTAAATGTCTCCAGTGAAGGAGACTCCACAACCTCCCTAGGCAGCCTGTTCCAGTGCTCCGTCACCCTCACTGTGAAGAAGTTCCTTCTCATATTTATGTGGGACCTCCTGTGTTGCAGCTTACACCCGTTGGCCCTTGTCCTATCACTGGATGATACTGAGCAGAGCCTGGATGCCTCCTCCTAACTCCTGCCCTTTACGTATTTATCATTAGTTTTTATCATTAATTTTTACAAACTTGGTCCTTTGTACCCTTCCTCTTAGGTTCTACACAGATATCTCTCCTTTGTTCTGATTACCACTGTGTGCCCCCTGGTACATGCCCTTACGTTTGAATATACAAACAATTCTTTGCACTAAAAGATTGTAAGATGGATAAATTCCTTTCAGTTCATAAACTGCACAATGTGAGTCTGTCTCAGTCTGTCTTATAAAGAGAGATGAAAACCAACTAGGTCAATGGCCCCCTCTAACAGAAACTGTGAGAACGGTGATGAAGCCATTGTCTAAGTGATACCTCTATGACACTACTGTACCCATGCAAAAATGCCAGGAAGGCCTCAGAAGTTTCCTTCCAGAGTCCTACCGAACTGTGAATTTAGTTCAGAAATGGCACTGAGCACGTCTGTTCTCAATGCACAGCACATCGAGCAGAGTCAAAGAGCTCGGGATACGCACAGGGACATGATGACAGTGAAATTGGATGGCTAAGAAAAGAAAAGCTTGATGTAAGGCTTTGCGTCCGTTCCAATCCGGTGGAATCAATGGAGACATCTTGCTGTTAAGTGGAAGATGGAGCCGAAATAGGATTTTATATAATTATTATATAATGTATATATATATTTGTAAAGCATTAAGGCAAACAGTTTCCATGTGTACTAGTATTGATTAGAGAAAACCCTTCACTTACTGCAATTTATAATAGAGCTTTTTAAAAATAATTGCCTCCCTGTAACACGCTGAAACAAGTTATCATCCCTCTGGAATTAATAATGGGAGCAGTTATGCCCTGAGGCAGCAGATACTACCGCAGTTAACTTCCACTGCAATACATTCACATGCAACAAGGAAAGACAGGTTTTAGAGAAAGAAGATCATGTGAAGTAGAAATGGGTGGTGATTCCTCTTGAGGTTTTGAGAAGTTACACTTCTAACAAACGACTTAGATGCCTATCCATGTGCTCTTCACAAAGATCTATAACGATCCTCACAGATATATTCAGACTGACCCGTTTAAATGGGATTGACACCAAAACATAGTGTGCAGGTGCAACTTTGTGCTCTACAGGAATACAAAAATAGGTCAATGATTCTAAATTTAGTTCACATTACAATTGGAATTAAAGAGAGTAGGTGAAAATTTCATGTCATGCTTAGCAGCTCAAAACCAGTTATCCTGCCAGGGGAACTCCCTTGCTGGGGTAACTCCCCTGCCAGGGTAACTCCACTGCCAGGGTAACTCCACTGCCAGGGTAACTGCCCTGCCAGCAGTATCTCTCCCACACATAACAGAGTCTTCCTGGCAGACCCTTGATTGCTATTTCAGAATCTGTGTGAGTGTTAAAGAACTCGCTCACAAGACTAAAACAATAAGCCTGAAGAGGAGAAGGCTCCAAGGGGACCTTATAGAGACCTTCCAACCCCTCAGCCTGTCAGAATGCTGAGGAAGACTGTTCACAAGGGCAGGGAATGATAGGCTGAGGGGTCATGATTTGAAGCTGAAAAAGGGCAGACTGAGGCTGGACATGAGGAAAAAGTTCTTGAATCTGAGTGTGGTGAATCCCCTGGAACGGGTTGCCTAGAGAGGTGGTGGAGGCTCCATCCCTGGAGACATTCAAGGTCAGGCTGAATGGGGCTCTGGGCAATCTAGTCTGGTTAGAGATGTCCCTGCTTGTCATACTGGGGTTGGACTACATGCCCTTCCTTCCAACCCAACACATTCTGTGATTCTATGACTCAAAGTTGTAGTTTTATTTAGGCTTCTCCTGGCAACACTTCCTACCCAGTCCTGCAGATCTTGAGTGGAACTGTGCTAATTAAAGCAGATTTTTCTATTGAATGATGCCAGATACGACATCCCATTGAATTTTAAAAGGCTGGTACCAAAACACAGAGCATAGGTGATAGTTACCTTCAGCAATACTGTGCTGTTATGCACAGCAAACTTTTCAACAGATGTTTAAAAAGCACAGTCACCTCACTGTTATATGGGAAGGGCAGAAGTTTGAAAATTCAATCCATTTTCTTTTCTGATCAAATTCACTTCATTCCTGCCTCTGCATTTCTGTGTTTTTCAGGAGCACCTGAAACCTGAATCCTACGATCCAGGAAACAGCTTAATCCCAGCTCTGCTAGTAAATATCTGAAGTTTTGGGAGTGATTCTTTGACGTGATTTCAGCTGCCCTCCCTGAAAACAAGGTGAATGTTTACACCAGAGAAGTAACCTGAGGATTACAGGTACAGCGGGGGAACAGAAGGTGCAACTACACATGGCTTCTAAGTCATTTCATCCTCATCAGTCCTGTGTGTCTCTGAAGTCCATGTTTTCCCCTTTTATGCCCTGCAGTGCTCCCTGTTGTAACAGGCATGACCTGCACAAATACAGGGCCCTTGATGGGTTTGTGCTGTCTATCAGGTTTGTCATGGGTAATGCAAAACGCGGTGCTGCTCTGCTTCCTAACTTGCACTGCAAGAAAGATCCAGATCATAGAATCAGCACAATGCCTCGTCAATTACATTATTAAAAGAAGCAGAGAAATTGCTCAAGGAAAATTAATCGGTGTCCACCACCAAATATACCTGAGTAGTCTCTCAGAGAAATCACAGGATCACACAAATATTGAGTCTGGAAAAGCCCTCTGAGCTCATCCAGCCCAGCCTATTACCTAACATCACCAAATCAGCCGCATTAGGGCACTGAGGGCCACGTCCAGGACGTTCTGAAACACCTCCAGGGATGGGGACTCCACCACTGCCCTGAGTAGTCCATTCCAGTGTCTGATCACCCCTTGCATGAGGAAAGGCTTCCCAATATCCAACCTAACCCTCCCTTGGTGCAGCTACTGGCCCTGCTCTCTCCTCCTGTTGCTAGTTGCCTGAGAGAGAAGCTGACCCCCACATGACTGCAACCTACTGTCAGGTAGTTGTAAAGAAGGAGAAGGTCCCCTGAGTCTCCTCTGCAGGCTAAAACTCCACTAGTTTGGCTTTCTACAGTTCTAAGATTCTTAAGACAGCACATAGGGCTGAAATGCCGAAGCGGTAAGCTTTGAGTCTTTCTGTCGCCAGTGAGCTGTGGATTGCTTAAGAAAGAGCATGCAGAAGGCACAGCAAACAAGATCACTCCTCACTGCAAAACGTCCACCTACTGTCACTCTTTTTTTTTAAAAGGATGTAGAATCACCAGTAGTCTCTGCCTCGGTGACTGCAGTGTCAAGGGTCTCATCTGACTGAGAGTGGCTGTCTTTCTGGGACACCTTTTTTCTGATTTTCTTTCCTTTCACGGTGGTGTCAGGACTGTGATTCTCAGTATCAGGGGAAGTAGCAGTTTTACCAGCAGTGGTGCTACCTGTGCTTTTTGTCTCTTTGGTACCTTTGGAAGCAACACTGATTTCACTTTCTAGGCAAGAGGTTTCATTCTTATTGGTAGTTTCCTCCCTGTCACCCTCTTCCGTACTTTCATCCACACCATCCTCATCATTTAAAGCTGATTTTTTTCTCTTGCCTCGTTCAGAAACAGCAGGTTTTGCTTTGATAGGTGTTTCAGAAGCTGCCTTATTTGCTGTCTTACTGGGGCTTGCACTGACTTGCTCCACATTCACTTGTTCATCTTCTTCTGACACCTCTTCTATTGTATCTTCTATGTCAAGGCTAGCAGAGGAAGTTTTGCTCTTGTAACTGGATCCTGACATTTTCCTGTGGCTTGTGTCACTACCAGATGCATTAGAGCTAATATTGGATTTCTGGCTTGATCGTCTTGCTCTGGTATGAGAACCGCTTTCACTACTTCTTATACTGGACCTTTCAGTGCTTCTTCTGCTGCTCGATTCACTAGACACTGATCTGCTGTATGAGCTTTGTGTAGATGAACTCTTTGACAGGCTGCCATCTTCATCACTGTCAGAGTCTTCCTCATCATCCTGCTCTTCAGATGAGTCCTCCTCTGATTCACTGCTAGAGCTGGATCCAGAGTCATCCTCAGAATCCTCAAAATCATGACCAGTGTCTTCATCTGAATCCACAGTACTTTCAGTGGCTTCATCTTGGTCCAGAGTTACTTTCAAGTAGTCTTTGTCTTCTGACTCTGACCCAGAGCTACTACTCTTCGTGGATGATTCATCTGAAGTGTGTCTTCTCTTCTTTTTTTTCTTATCGTAGTCACTGTCCTCATGTTCACTCTCTGCTGTGATACTTATTGAAACCCCTGACTTTGCTTCATCTTTCTCATATTCATCCTCTCCTTTTCCTGTTGCAGAGCTAATAGGCTCCTGCAATTTTCTGGAGACGTTAATGCGCTTCAACACATGGTTTAGTTTTCTCATTGAAGGTCTGTCATCTGTTGGCTTCTGGAAGTAACTCCCCCTGATGACCATGCTTTTCTTGTCATCTACTGGACGAGCTGACATCAGCTTGGCATAACTGGAATCTTTCCTACCACCTTTCACTTTCTGCAGAATCATGGGGAATATCTTTGCTTTCTTCCACGGGGAACGAGCAGACTCAGTTCTTCCCACTGCTTTGTGAGCACCGACTGCTACGTGACTCAAATGCATCACCGCTTTTAGTCTCCTTTTCCCCTGGCTGCTCCTATAGGCTCTTCCGTGTCTTAGATCCATCCCACCACCTACAGGTCTAACTTCTATTTGAGCCCCTGCTCTCTGGCTTAAGCCTCCACTTGGAGGGCCTCTGCCTTCACTCAGCCCCTGCAAATTATGAAAATGGAACTTGATTACCATTTGAAAGAGAGTCCTTGTGAAAACTCGTACCCCAAATTAAGTCAGTAGGAACAAACACATTTTTTGTCAGCATCAGAACAAACTTACCTGTTTCAGAACAGCTTTTTAACAGAGTTACAATGAAAGTTTTATTTCTAGAATAAACTACAAGTGCACAACTACTTTACTTTCCAACAGGGAAAAACACTGCTTTTAGAATGTTATCTCTTCTCTTTTAATTAAAACCCATAGGATGGGTTTAGTATATCTGAAAATTAGATTAGAACAAGGAAAAAGAACATTTAAGTCAACTTCTTTCTTCCAGCTGCCACTGACATTTAAAAATTTTATTACATTTAGTCATGAACTTTATGATAAATGAGTTCAGGTGACTGCTTCTCACAGGGGAAAATCACCAGGTTTAGGCTGCTTAGGAGCAATATCCCATTTGATTAATAATATAAAGTGGAATTACCTATGGCAATGTGGACTTTGCTTTGAACTACATAGAGGGAACAAGTAGATGTGGATATTAAAAGCACCTTTTCAGTTCCTTTTTATTTCTAGAAAAAGGGAAAGACATGCTGAGACAACATTTACTGGTCATCAGAAGGGCAAACTGGTTAGCAATGGAAGAGTCGCTTACTTGGTCTGTGCACAACGCAATGTTCTCATTGACTACCAGGTGTATTTGACAAGGTTTAATGGTTCTTCCTGTTGCAGGAACAGAATCAACATGCCAGAGCTGCTCACCTCTTCTGCTGTCGGTCCATGAGGACTATAATAGTAACCACCGTCACTCTCCACCACAACTTCTCCGTACTCATCGTACATCCCTGAAGGAGACAGCAAGCGACGGCGGCTCCCATACTGAGGCAGCTCATACCTGGAAAAACACCACAGTCTCTTCACAACACACACCAACACATTCATATGTCCCCATACCCAGCCACAAATACCCCAGTCCACATCCCAAAAGGACAGGAATTTCTGTGCTATCTTTTCCAACTGGAAGGTGGCCCTAGCAGTGAGGTCTTTGGAATCGATCAAGAACAAATACCGTCATTCCAGGTTCCAAATTTTTTTGAGGGATCTTTTTTTCTAGTTAGGAAATGAAAGAACATGTTGCCCAGGATCAGTTCTGGAGAATCTCTGCAAATCCGTAAGGGCAGCAGCGGTCTCCGAACTCCTTGCAGTCATTATCAGAACAAGGCAGTGTGATGTTTTTCTAGGTAAAAGCTGGCTGGGAACTACAAGCAGAAAGGGTCAGTCATCAACCTCAGGTTGGGGAGCCCAAAAAGGGGAAGAGATGAAGGAAACTGATTTCCACGACAGCAGGAAATATGCTAACAGAAAAGCAAATATAAAAATGGCACGATGGAGGGGGTATACACCCTGCAAGGGTGATAATGCGACTCATAAAGAGGCAGGGAGTTATAATACAACATCCCCTTAACTTTTACAAAGGGTTTTCTGGTCAGCAAAGCTCTTCATGGAAACAAAGATTAATTCTGAGGTGAAGGAAAGTCTCCAGATTAGATGCTGTAACGGTAAATGTCACCAACCTGGAAAAGCAGCATTTTTTGGAAATACGTAGGAAAAATGAAAATATACCCATGCTCGTAACTGTAGTAGTCCTGCCCATAGTATTCCTGTCCTGGATCAATTCCAGACTCCATACTTAGCTCCTGCCAAAGGAGAAACACTCACTGAATGCAGTTATACCACCAGTGACTGATAAGATGGTGCAAAAACCAGTATCGTGAAGCGAAAACGAGCAAAATCAAACAATGTAGTAACCTGAGGAGCAGACAGCTGTCAACAACCACAATGAGAAGCCAACACAGCTTCAAATGACCCATTTCCTGGGGTATTCCCTGGTAGTGACTGTTCCAAGTCAGCAAACAAAGGCACTGTTTTGGTGTGGGACACTGTCTGAGTTATCTTGTACAAACCCCCCATTCAGTAAATGGGATTGCAGTAAATCCACTGTAACCTCCTGTGCCGTTCTCAAAGGAAAAAGCTGCATTAAAAGGTCAGGGCTGTTTTACCCACCCAGTTTGTCAGGTCTCTAAAATATCTTTACATAATCCCAGAAACATGGAATGTTAGAGGGTGGAAGGGACCTTGAAAGATCATCCAGTCCAACACCCCTGACAGAGCAGGATCTCCAAAATCAAGTCACACAGGGCTGTGTGAGGTGGGTTTTAAACATCTCCAGTGCAGAAGACTCCACAACTTCTCTGAGCAGCCTGTTCCCAGGCTCTGTCACTTTCACAGGGAAAAAGTTGTTCCTGATGTTTAATGTGGAACCTCCTCTGCTCCAGGTTGCACTCTGTGCCCCTTGTCCTATCACTGGATGTCACTAAGCAGAATCTGGCTGCATCCTCCTGACATATTTATAAACATTAATGAGGTCACCCCTCCATCTCCTCTTCTCCCAGCTGAAGAGATCCAGTTTCCTCAGCCTTTCCTCATCAGGGAGATGCTCTACTCCCTTCATCATCCTTGTGGCTCTGCACTGAGATCTTTCCAGCAGCTCCCTGTCCTTCTAGAACTGAGGGGCTCAGAACTGGACACAATATTCCAGATGTAGAGAGGGGAAAAGAACCTCTCTAGACCAGCTAACCACTCATTTCTAATCCACCCCAGGATGCCACTGGCTTTTTTGGCCACAAGGGCACATTGCTAGCTCATGGTCATCCTTCCACCCACCAGCACCCTCAGGACACTTTCCACAACAGTGGTCTCCAGCAGCTCAGTCCCCATCCTATACTGGTGCCTGGGATTGTTCTTTCCCAGATACAAGACTCTATATAGGCCCCTGTTGAATTTCATTCTGTTTCTCCCTGCCCAACTTTCCAGCCTGTCCACATGTCACTGGACGGCAGCACAGCCTGCTGGTCTGTTGGCCACTCGTCCCAGTTCTGTCTAATCAGCAAAATTGCTGACAGTGCACTCTATTTTCTTAACCACCAACAATCACGAGCAGCACTGGGCTAAGTCTTCTTCTGCATCCTGCTAAAAGCACCAGTATGTTCTTAAATTCCCTTTACACCAGTTAAAGTAATACCTCTGAACTGCAGTGTCCACTTAGAGCACCAGGGTTGGCTTTGACAAGGGACTGCACATTGTCCCTATCCCGCAACTTTCTGTGCTTTTTCCTACGGAGCAATGAATTTCAAGTTGTGTCTGGTTATCACAATTTATGATCACAGAAACTGACCAGACCATTCTGTACCACAAAAATACCAGTGTCTCACTACAGGGACAACTGCTCTATTGCCTCTCCTGGGAATGAAACTGAATCTAAAAGATTTGAAATAGAAAGAGTTGGGCTAATAATCCAGAGCAGCCTTTGCTCTTTCTAAGTGTGCTACTGCTTCCATGACCTAACAGATCAACTGCTTTGCTCATCTCTAGTTACACTGGACATTAGGAACAATCTCTTCCCTGACAGAGTGGTCAGGGGTTAGAACAGGCTGCCCAGGGAGGGGTTGGAGTCGCCGTCCCTGGAAAGGTTCAACAAATGTGTAAACCTGGTGCTTGAAAACATGGTTTAATGGGCATGTGGGTTGATGGTTGAACCTGAATTGCCAACGAGATCTCTTTCAACATTAATGATTCTTTGTTTCTACAATAAGGGGTGACCTCATGTTTATAAATATGTGAAGGGTGGGTGTCCGGAGGATGGAGCCAGGCTCTTCTCAATGTCATCTAGCGATAGGAAAAGGGGCAATGGGTGCAAGCTGGAACATAGGAGGTTCCACATAAATATGAGAAGGAACTTCTTCCCAGTGAGGGTGACAGAGCACTGGAACAGGCTGCCCAGGGGGGTTGTGGAGTCTCCTTCTCTGGAGACATTTAAAACCTGCCTGGATGTGTTCCTGTGTGACTTAGTCTAGGTGATCCTGCTGTGGCAGGGGGAATTGGACTAGATGATCTTTAGAAGTCACTTCTAATCCCTGATGTTAAGTGATTCTGTGATTCTATCCCATTCCATCCCATCCTATCCCATTCCATCCCATCCACAGCTCTCAAGACACAGATCTGAGATCTACCAAATAGGCACTAGCAGCTGCTGTGATAGATCCCGACATCCTCCTTGCACTCACTCTCCTTCTTTTATGAGTTACACTCACTGGGGAAAGACAGGGAGGGAAGTCATGAAGCTTGTGCTGCTCAGAGTTATCTGCCTCTAGAGCTACTTGTGGAGATGTGTGATGTGGAAGAGCTCTAGCACTCATTTGAGTGCAGCTAGTAGCTATAATTTTCATAGAATCATACAATCATTAGGGATTGGAAGGGACCTCGAATTTTGTTCTTTTAAGTTTTCAGTTTATAAGCAGTGGACACCCACAGCGATCTCAGTGGCTCTGTTCATCACCAAACATCTTCAATACTCCTATCTCTATTCAGAAAGGGAGACCAGATCCTTAATTTGCTTATGAAAGTGCTTTGAAAACATATGGATTTGATGCTGTTGAGAAGTGGGAGCCATGGTATGGATGCAAAGAAAGTAATATGAGCCTGGAGAAGAGCTGTCAGCCACCTAGGAGATTAGAGAAAGCTGAATATTTGGATGTGCATATGAGCTGAATAAAAAGCTGTTCAGAAAGTTGTGATTTAGACAAATCTAGCCTCTAGGGGTGTAAAAGGAGAGAACCTCAGGTCAAATATGATGGATAAGCTGAGAGGAGCCTAATGGCAGTGGATTCTGTGGCAAGTAAAGGAGGAGGTACCAAGGGTGACTTGTGCCTCACACTTTGCTGAGGAACGTGTTTATTCAGAAACAATTAAATGAGATTGCAGAGCAGCTGCCCCCCGGAGATTAGTTTGCTATTTACAGAAACTTCTCACACACCTTTTAAAGCATTCTCCTTTCAGCCTTGTCCTTCTCTTTAGTGACTATAATTGGCTTGGTCAGTATTTCTCAAGGCTACTAACCCCAAGATAGCATCACTGGCAGGGATAACTGAGAACCACCTGGAGGCTGGCCATCTGGGCTTTGCATTGCCTCTGCTCTGAGGGAACATCCAGGGAGCCACACCAGCACATCAGGGAAAGTGAAACTAAGTCAAGCAAGTGGCAGTAGATTTAATTCCAAGGTTGCTTATGCCTGTGGCACAACGAGGTTGAGTGTCTCTGTCCTGGGACCCCTTCCTTGGCTTATTCTTTGTATCTTGTGCCCACTGTAAAGTACCTGCTAGTGACTATCTCACAAGAAGGCTGCATTTTTTGCTGTGTGCCTTTGTAATATTTTTAAAGAAATATATTCTGAGCATTAATGTTCTCCATGAGAATTTGGGGACTTTTGTGTTTGTTTTCATTCTGGGAACAACCTTTCTGGCATGAGTGACTAAAGCACACAGGCTGAAGGCAAGCTGTAATGCAAAGCAACCCGCTTATTCCAGGAAAGACTTTGCCTGGCATTCTGCTGATAGGCAAGCTCTTAGGGGACAGTGACAGCTGTCCTCTTTGACTTGAATGCCTAAACTATTTAAAAACCTAAGTAAGTTCCTCTCTTTTGAAAGGTGCTGGACAGACAATGTCCCTTCATTTGTTAAAAGATGCTAAATATAGATCTCCAGGCTTGCACTGAGGACTCCGAATCTGAGAGCACTGGCTGATATTCCTGCTGTCTCACTGGCTGGCTCAGTTCCTGGTGGCCATGACATAAACTGGGACACGAACCACTTTCCACTGATCTCAGTCCATGATTGTCTGTTTTTATAGGAGCATGTAATTTGGAGCAGAATTTGGGCCACTGGTGGTGAGGGGAAGTGCAGGCACAGAGAGATGACAACAGATTATCCCTGTAGATAATGAGTGTGCCAGTGCACGCTGCAAGCTTAAAGACACATTTCAAGTGGTTTGAGTTGATCAGCTAACCATCTCTCCCTGAGAGTTAAGTCAATTTTCCTTGAGCTAAATGCATGCACGAAGATAATTACTATGAATACTGTGGAGGAGTGCTCAGTGTGCCTGAAAGCCTGAAAACCTTTCCTGAGTCTGTTGCTGAAGTACAGGACATGGGTCAAGTCTAGACTCTGATTCTGCTTTTCCTTGGACTGCTTCAGTGTGGAAGGCAATGAAATCATTATTACTAGGACTCATCATTACTAGGAATATTAATCTATCCCCCCCTGAATACTTCTCACTGACACTGAGGCTTGGTTACATGCAGTTACGGAGATTTCTTGCTATATGTTGTACCGTGCACTGTCAGGAGAAGTTTTCTTTGCACAGAGCCCTCTTAGCTGTATCTGAGGACTTCATCTTGTAGCCTTTTGTGAGACAAATAAGCCTTATTTATCCCTGACCATGACTTTGAGAGGAGTAAAGCCCAACTCTGGTCCTGGGCAAACTTAGGCTGTCTCAGCAGCCAGGGCTTGGGCAGGAGCTGTATGAAATCAGCCATTCACCCAAACATACCATACATTGATACGTCAGAAAAAAACAACCCCAGCCATTAGGAGAGGTTTGTTTCCTTTGTTCTTCTTTTCTGTCTGTGCTGTGAAATGTGATTGAGTAGGACACAGTCAATATTTACTTCTTACCAGGAAGCCCTTGCCTGGTGGGGTAGGTTTATATTTAGACTGGGAGTGGTTTAAGATGAGGACTGGGAGTTGCCTCCAAACGTTGCCATTATTTCTTTAATGGAATACCCAGCTTGCCTCCCTCTTTAAATAGCAGAACGGCCCTGTATAACCCATTATTAAAGCTTGCAAGCCTTCCTCAGGCCCATAGATGGCATCTTCCAACTATTTGTGTTCTGTGAAATCAGCAGTGGGTTGGAGAGCGGAACAACATAAAAGGCAAGATTAAAAGTGAAATGTTCCTTTATATCTCAGGAGAATGACAGGGTGTTCCTTTTTCCTCAAAATTGAAAGGCAAAAAGTGAGTACCTCAGAGGAGGCTCAGTGAATGCCTACAATGGATTCTGACCAGTTACCCCTTGTCTAATGATAGCCCAGAAAAGAAATGGTGTGGCGCAAAAGGTTTAAGTTTTCTTAAAAACCAAAGCAGACTGGAAAATGAGGCACAACATGTAATACAGAAGGGAATTACAAAAAAGCGCACCACTGACGAGTCCTGGAAGAACAACAGACTCTCTTCCGACAGCCTCAGTGCTGCAACAGTCCTTGTCACCCTGGCCAAGCTGTTGGAGGCTGATGGAGTACATGGGTGAGTGGCCTTCCCAGATGACAAATGCAAAAGAAGGGAAAGAAGGAGGATGAGAGTCAAGTCTTTCCTCTGAGAAAGCTTGTTCAAAAGCTGGAAGAGGATAAAAGATGGGCAAGAAAAAGTAAGACCTAGCTGACCCTCCCAGGTCTTTGGGCTTGAACTTGCTACACTAAAGTTTAATCCAAGATCTTGTGTAGAATTGAAATTGAATCTTGTCTCTTGTGTCAAATGCATGCATGCAGAGTCTGTACAAAAGATAAGGGAGCTGGTGGACAAACAGTGAGGCCATTTGCCAATTGGTTGTGGACTTGCTAGCTGTTTTGTGTGAAGAAAAGATCTCAGAACGTTTTACAAGCAGACCTGATCATGGCATGTTGTGACCATCAGTGCTGTGTTCTGATACTGGAAGGCTCACATGGAAACACAAGATTAAAACTAACCCAGCACACCATAGCCTTCAGCAGGGATAATCTGTTAGGGAGGATGTTCAGAGTTTTTTCTGGTCACCTGCATGCCCACCACAGAAGTCAAACTCATTCCCACCTCAGCAAAACTGATGCTCAGGGCTGTTGCATATTTCACTGAGCATTAGGAAGGAATGATGCTCTCTTGCACCACAGGTGGAGTATTTTTCAGTGTCTTCAGATGCATTTCTGCAGCCACAACAGCATCTACAGAAGGACATGATCCCCAAAGCCTGGTCCAAGTGACACAGAGAAGGGGTCATGCAGGCTGCTCAAAGTAGCTACCCCAGTGACACTTGTCCTGCAAAGTATATGCTGTGCTGGCAAGTGGTACTGAAACCTCACACAATGTCCGTGTTGGTCCTTAGAACATGAATCTTTTAGTCATTTAGAAGATGAGCTCCAGACATTGTCTTAGGCAAAATTAGACAGCTCATTCCAAATGTGACCCATGGATCTCAGTACCTCCATGCAGCGCAGATGGTTAAAGGGCTACAACCCAGCATCAGACCAGGCAACACATTTATTGCACTTTAATTGCACTTTAACCACTTGCTGGTTCATAGGTTAGTTGGGCCACAACAAATAACACTTTGGTTCCATCTTTGTGAACAAAAAACAGCAGAGATCTGCCCATATGCTTCTTCTGTGAGGAAAACAGTCTTCTAGCAGAGAGCCCAGCAGAGTGTCATTGGATTCCATGTGTGCCACACTGGTGAGTCAGCCTTTACTGAGGTTTGTCACACTTTTCTGTGGATTTGGGCACCTTCTGCACCGTAAACAACAGAGAAAAGTTTGTTTTACAGAGCAAAGTTGGCTGATGCAGGGTTAGAGGTACCTTTGTAATCAAAACTGCAGTCCTTATGGAGATCGGCAGCAAAGCTCACCAAAACCTAGTAAAACAAATAGTGGATGGAGAGAATTTATATTGGAAATTATATCAATAACAGCATTAGCAAAGCAGACCACATGCGAGGGTGCTGAGTATCCGTCCAGAAATGTTCTGATGACCCTCAAAAACAAAGACTTGTTTTTCTCTGTTTTTGTAACGCACGCAACAGTGAATTTTCCAGTGTCCTTGAAGCCTGCCAAGGAATGGCAAAAAGGAAAGGAAAATTAAGGAAAGTGAGGGGAATGTACTGCAAATATGGGATGACAGAGGACAAAGAATTGTGGAATGAGCTTTGATGTGGAGCAGATGTACCCCTGCATTCCACAGGCAAAACCAATGCCGAAGCCACTCTGAAAACAAAGAGGGAAATGTCTCCAGTCTCCCTTCAGCTTTAAACACAGAACTGTTTCCAAAACTAGGATAGGTAGCAGAGATGTTTCTAGTAAAGCCTCCAAACTTCTCCCATCAAAGGAGGGGAGCAAAAAGCAGGCATAGAGAGAATTACACTCCTGGGTGCCCAGCAGCACTTCTCCAAATTGCTTCTGGATTCAGATGCTTTGCAAAGTGCCCTATCTTACCGTCAGTCTGGGGATCTCTGCTCTGTCTCCCAGAGATAAAGCTGGAGGGTTGCATTTATTGTGTTCTGCAAAAGTGTTTGACTGACACAATACACAAATATTTTTCTGTACATTGCAATAGCAGAAAAGACATGACAAAGGCTTAAGCAACTGCAAACTACATTATTCAAATATTTCCCCTTTCTCTGACATCATTAGAGATGATCCTTGCAGGTTATTAACAGTATTCAGAGAGGGATGGGGGCAGGGCGGTGTCAATAGACTGTTTGGTAGTGGTACTGAATTTAAACCCATGTGGGAAGCTCCTGATATTCATATTTCCATTAATTCAGTCTGGGCAGGGAATGAAGTGCAGTTCTGGCCTTAGGAGAAATGGATGGCAGAAGCTACACTGACATAATAGAATGTGTGTTTAACCCTTTGCATGGCTGTGCTTTATTAGACACATTCATTGAGGACACAAAAAGCTGACAAGATGATGAGAAGACTTTCCTTGTGGTTTTGCATCTAAGAGTATATGGAAATGTGTGCAGATGCATGTGGAGCATTGCAATGGCTACACTGTGGTGGCATCCAAGGGGCTCCAGACAACCATTTCAGAGAAACTGGGTACAAGTTGTTGGTGGGATTTATTCCTATTTCTCTCCTATTATTATAGGAGTTTATTTCCTATTATTAACACCATCTCCTAGAAACCAGGAGAGAAGCTATGAGTGACTGCATAGATGCAGCTTGGAAATATCTCTTTATTGATTAAATGGGAGCCATCACGTCAGGACTGTGATGGAGATGTCCCTGGCAGACGTGTGGGAAAGGTCCTCATAGAAGACCCAGAGCCACCTACTTGGCAGAAGGTCTGAACAAAACAGTAAGATAATGCAATCCTTTTTGACTCAGGACCCACAGGTCTTATCAGGAAGGGGCATGTAGACCCATCTGGCTTTCGTAGCATGCTTTGGTAAATACAGGAACCTATGGAGAAGGCAGGATTGCACCTGAGAACATCAGTGAAGGTTTAAGATGAAGTAAAACCTACCCTAAGGCAGCAGACAAAGTATCATGCTTTATTTCCCATGGCTGGGGTGTACACAGCAAAGGGTGCTTTAAGAGTCCCCAGTGCCTGAATGAAACTGAAGTGCAAAGAAACCCTCAAACGAAAACAAAACACCTCAGGAATAATGAAAGCAAGGTAATTGCTTCCAGATGCTTTAAAACTACCTTCAGAAATGAATAATCCAATCCTGCATGAGCAAGGCACAACTTCAGAGACAAGAAGACACAAGAGTATCTATGAAGAGCACCACTTCCTTCAGCGGGGACGTAAAAGGCTCAACAGCCAAGAGCATCCCAAACTGTGTGTTTTGGATGATACTGGCAGCCGGTTAAGCAGAAAGGGTTGACATGCTAATTACAAACCAGTAACAGCCTAGACAAATGTTGTTTGCCACAAGTTTTTCAGGCCTTAATTAAACATGATAAGACACACAAAGCCTTGGTTTGTTGAACCAGCAATGTGGGGCCACTGCCTGTCACTCATCTTTGTGTAATTCAGAGCCTTATTTCCCTTTTGGCTGATTTAGCGCATGAAATGTTTGGGCTCATTTAGTACAAGAAATGTTTGGGGTCATTTAACTTCATTTCAAACTTAGGATATCCTTATTAGGTCAATGAGCTTTTTTCTTTAATTGTAAAAAAAACCCCAAACACCTGCATTGCAGTTTAAACTGCTACAGACGGGTCACTGCAGACATCTGGGTGCTGACGCCTACAAGTGCTCCTCCACATCCTGCCCTTTGCAGCGGAAGTCAAGCTCAGGTATCGCGGCACTGCATCATGTCTGGAGTCAAATGGTCAATGTAAGGAATTGAATTGCCCACCCACATGTGTGAAACAGGCCCTAGAAGGCCTTCAGCTTCCTAAATATGATTTTTGAGAGACAGTTCCCCTGTTCATGGCATACTCAAGCCTGAACTGAGTACTGGAGAATATTTAGCATCCACTGTGCAAGAGTTAACATAACAGGGACTGCTTTCCAAGCAAGCTGCTCTCACCATGAATGAGCAGTTAAAAACATAATCCGTATCCATATCAGCAGGTACCATGCTGCCTGATAGACTTTCACGCAGTATGTACATAATTGAACGGAGTGCTGAAGCAAATGAGAGAAGAGATGGGAAAAATATCAAATACAGATTTTCCATAGCATTTACAGAATCCATTTTGTTGTGTTGCATTGGGTTGTTCTAAATGAACATCTGTATCTATCTATTCTTCAGCTTAAAAGACGCAGAAAGCAAGGCAATGCAGTAGAATGAGGTTCCTATAGAGGGATCAGTGTGGCTGGAGCACGTCTCCAGAAGATGTAGCACAGCAGATCTATGGAAAGGAGACAAACAAAACAAAGAAGCTGCACCAAGGACTTCTTTCTTGCAATCGGAGGTCTAGCTCTCTAACTTTTTGTCCATGCTAGGGTCATTTCCAGTGATGCATGGTAAGTACAAGATACTCCAGGTGTGGTTTTGCAGCATGCTGCTTCTCTTACAATGACATGAATGACCAGCTATTGCAAACAACCAAGTGAAAAGTGTAGAGCCTTGCTCTGTTCAGCACTGTGGCCACAAAAGCTCAGAACCTAACTTGTTTCCCCACCTGCCAACTCAGTCTTTGCTCTGAGGGAGAAAAAATAGCCTCCTGTACTGTCTATGGCCTAGAACTGTGGTAGGTAATTTGCATTTCTGTATTTTAAGCAAAAGAATAGTATATTTTTCATTAATATGAAACTTATTTTGGAGAAAACCTAAGACCATAGAAAATCTTCCCTTTTAATGGCTACAAATGTACTAAGATAGGTTATGGTGGGGTATAAATTTGTTGATGAGGCACCTTTGTGGAGGATCCTTTCATCTGATATGGAAAGGTGCATTCAAGACGTGCCCATCATGCTGTGTTCACTGCTGTGCTGAAGACACGTGTGCAGTTCTGAGTATAGTCATGTCTGTTGAGGCTCACAAATGAGCAAGCTTGGGCAAGAGTCATCCTCACAGTTGGTTGATGATCTTTCTGGTGTTCTACAAAAACTACCTCCTCCAGGGGAAGATTCCTGGTGCTCTGTCTGCACGGGCAAAAGATGTGGCCTGGGAGGAGCTTAGTTAGTGGGACAGTGTGCCCAAGCCAGGGTGAGATGCCTTTGTTTTGGATAGCCTCAGTCCAACCACCACCTGCATACTGGCTCAGCACCCTCCTTTTAGCAGTCTGATGAAGCTGGGATGACATCTACCGAACAAGGGGGAGCAAAGCCAGATAGCAATTTTCCCTCCCCAACTCTTAACATTTCCTGCCTTCCTGTCATCAGGCACATCTCTGCACATTCCTTTGGCCCTCACTGGGAGGGTCACTCTTACTCAAAGGAGGAAGACTTCTGCTGATGCTAAATGAGCAAATAAATCTTCCAAGTGAGAGACTTGGTTACCTGACTTAACAGAACAGCTGACATAAGACATAAATGAGAAGTTCCCAAAGGTTAAAGGACACCAGTCCCTCCAGAAGGATTAAGGCTGGTTCCAGGTTTATCCTTGGACCTCACACTTCAGCAGTCAGTTGTTAAGTCTGAGACTAACAAAAGCAAAGTCAGCCCTATCACGATCTGCTTTCAGATATGTACAGGGATACCCTGATGGTTGACAGCTTCCATGGCTTTCTGTTTCCCCCACTCGTGACTGTGCCATGTGTTTTCCATCTAAGTTTCTGTAATATCAGATAAATCATGTCAGAGACAAACACTGCAGCAGCCTTTGCCTCCCTGTTATGTTGCAGGCAGCGAGCTGGGAGCCTTCCCTCCAGAGCCAAAGGCTTTGACCTTCTCCCATCAGCAGCCAGCATTAAAGCATTTGTCTCTCTGCAGCAGTTCTGCACTGGGAGGGAGGAGGAATAAAAGCCTCCTACAGCAGATTTGTGTCTGTTTGAAACAAATTCTTCCTCTTGCAAAGAAAACTTTGGCTTTTTTTAAACAGATCTAGCTACACTGTTAAAAGCAGCATTTAAAAGCAAAGGCTATGGATGCACAGTTGGACTTTCCCTTAATTGTTCAGAGCTTATTTAATGGCTCATCTATGCCTGGACAGTCTTCTGCCTTCACTGCCCTCTGGAGAGCCAGGAGCGGTAGGAAAAGCAAGAGCAAAACTCTGCACTGCTAGAGTGAGCAGAAATACTTCATTTTCCCTGTGTGAACAGCTGTCCTGACATCAACTGGGTGGGAAAACCTACCTCAGCGAGTACAAGCTTACATGTTTGCAGGACTTTGATCTTAAGCAAGCAATGGGTTACTCCACCTAGCAGGAGTTACTGGTATCAATCTTTCAGGGAAAGCAGGTACAATTAAGCGGTGGTTCAATGCAAGATAAAGGTTTTGTGCGGGGAGACATGAGCCAATATCAGCACAGAATTAACTGACAAAGTGATAAAGATCACAGTGATTTTCCAGACTCAGGACTGACCACATTTCCACTCTCCCCGCACAGCAAGCCTTTTGACACAGTAATTACAGTGCAGATGTCTGCACAAACAAGACAATATCGATAAAATGAAGATGGTCTCCATCCAAAAAATGGAATTCATTCTTTCCTTTTGGGCTCATTTTCCTGTTTCTCAGATTCAGATGTCCCTGTGCTTGGGTCTTGTTAGCCCTTTTACTATAATCTAGGTAGATTCTGCCCTCCAGATTCTCCTCTTCTACTACCTTCTTCTCTCCCAGTCTCTGCCAGGGGTACAGTACATAAGGGTAGAAAGAATTCCCACCTGGTTAGTCAAAATGCTTTTCCAGGATAAACAAACTAAAAGAAGGATCCTGAGGAAACATCATATATATAGATATATACACACAGACATACATCGTTTTATCTATGTTCAAGTGATTCACTTCCCATAAGGGTACTTCCACTTCCAGTCTGAAGATTGACAAAGACTATATAAGTTATTACAACCATTTGCAAGTGGAATTGAATTTTTCAATAACCTTTTCTGCTCTAGAACCGCAGCCTAATGCTTCCATGAAATACCTCATTATACAGTGTAGAGGAAGCACAAAAGATGATAAAAAAAATAGTCTATTATATAAACCTCTTTCCTTCCAAACACCTACTATTTACTCAATTAAGCAGCCCCAGTTAGTGTTCTGATGGGCTAGCAAAGGACATCCATAGCCAAGGAAAGGAAAAGGTCTGCAATACAATTATTTTTCTTAGCCCTGCGGTGACACCAGACAGCAAGGAGTTACTCTGCTGAAGAATGCCAGGGAGACAGACAGCAATGACTTCAGCTGTCCAGTGCCTTCACCAAACCTTGAGGGTGGTGAACACAAAAAGATTTTTCACAAGACTGTAGAATGGGGTCATTTTGCTTTAACCTTGACGAATTGTTGCTCCCCTGATGACAGTAAATCAGGAGAAGAAAAGAACTCTTAGAAGAGGCGTTCCTGCCAGCTAGCCATCTACTGAAACCTCCAAGCAGAGATGGCTGCTCTCACTGCCCAACTGTGTCATGGGACATGGCTGAGGACACTGGATGGTCTCCTGCTAATTTGAGGTCCTCAGCCTTTCATGATAATCAGTGCATCTAAACCTGTTAGCTCATTTTAAACTTCACCCCTTGTAGGGGCAGTAGAAGCTTGTGCTTGTGGACGAGAAGCTCAACATGAGCCGGCAGTGTGCACTTGTGGCCCAGAAGGCAAACTGGATCCTGGGCTGCATCAGGAGAAGTGTGGCCAGCAGGTCGAGGGA